>JAVSCE010009391.1:0-129021 GCA_032199065.1 Smutsia gigantea | reverse complement strand
TTTCTTCCCTGATTCACTTCCCTTTTTTCTCCCCTTTCTTCCCTGGTACTCTAGTCCCTAGTAAGGTAATAGCATATAAGACTTCACTTTAGGATCTGCTTTCTGGACAACCCTGGTGAAGAAATTCTTCCTTTCTTCTGACTTTGGTATACAGTTCTAAATCTTTGGTATTTAATAAATCTCTCCTCTCTTGTATAGCTTCATATAACTATTACCACAGGCTGAGTTCCATAAAGCTTCCACATGCACAGGCCTCTTCTTAAGCCTGTGTCTGGTTTTATATTTGTAATTTTATATTCTTTTAAAAGTATATTTATATCACTTACTGACACTTGACTTTGTATAAGCTTAAGGCCTCAAAGAAACTAGCCGTACTCTAGGCTTCTGTACTGTCATTTGACTTTCAACACATTTCAACTTTGGGCAAATCACCTATCTTTACCACTACCTCCCTTCTCTCAGATTCAACTGTCATGTGTTCCAAAACCACCAAACCATTAGCGTTGCCCTTACCAGTTTCCTTGGTGAGCTCCTCCTCATCACCTACAATGGACACTATTTTACCTTTTAGTTTGCTTTAGTTCCTCACTTTTTAAAACATTACTAATCATTCCCTCGTTCAATAAATGCTGTCTTCCCTTGCTTTCTTCAAAAACATGCTATCTTGATTTTTCTGACCACCCTTTCCCAGATATTTTTGTGATTCTTTTCTTCTCTATCCACATATGAACCCTGTGTAATTCCCAGGATATTAATTACTAGAATTGATTCCCAAATAAATACAGAGCTCATATTTCTCTCCTGATTTATAAATATGTATATCCAACCATCTACTCAGCATCTTCACTTGAATGTTTCAAATAGAAACACATTTGAATATGTCTAAAGAGAATTATCCTCTTTGTCCCCAAATCTCTCTTTTTAGTTTTCAGTTGATGATACTGCCATTCATCCAGTCAGCCAGGCCAGAAACTTGGAAATTATTGCTAATTTTCTTTCTAAGTTCTTTCTCAGATTCAGTCAATTACCAAGTGAACTATTCAGTTTTCCAAGTATCTATCAGATATGTTTATTTGTATTCTTCCCCAAGTTTAAGTGCCTAATCATGGTTCACAAAGCCCACCCTTACTACTTTAGTCTCATGTATGCCCCCCTCTCCTCACACAGCTGATTCTTAAAATTCAGTCATTTTAATATTCTCTGAATTCCTTGAATGCTCTAAGCTCTACCTAGGATACTTATTCCCTTCTATCTCCCTCATCCTCCCAACTTGTAATGTGGAATGTAATATCAGAAGTTGGGAAGAAGTGTTCCTCTGCACCACTATTCTCTAGCTTTTGTTTTTTTAACCTCATTGGGCTTAATAATTAAATCTATGGTTAGTCAGGCTGTGGCTTCCCTCATATCAGGGCAATTCTTCTTGGGGAAGCTTCCCAGTATTAACCTCTGCTCCTTTCCATCTCACAAACAACTGAGAGTATTTAGCCTTGTCCCCATTAAACACAACCTAAAGTTGCACCCAGTTATTGAGTAAGTCTCAAGGCTACAGTTTAAATTGCTGTCTATTCTTTCCAGTTCTAGATACATTAGTATTCTAGTTTCCAGTTCTAATACATTGGTATTCTGTATCATGGGAATAAAATGGTAAATGAACAACCACCAAATAATCTACATACATAGTGGAGAAATGAAGAAAAAGGTAAGAGAAGAATAATCTATACAATATAGTAAACTGGAAAATGCAAGGAGGTGCTCCAGCTATTTTTTATGTGATGGTCATAAGTACAGAGTTTGTGTTTATGACTTTATTCCTCTGCCAAACATACTACTATGTCTTTAATATTCAGTTATATTCTCAGTTGGCGAGTTTCTTTCCCAAGCAAGCATGACCTCAAATTCTCATCTTTATTTCTTGTTATGCATTGAGGTTCATTGGACCCAATTTTGTAATTTTGAGGGCTTTTAAAATTGAACAATTTTAATAATTTATAAGGATTGATCTTTTGCAACTTTTATACTTTATTAGAAGTTCTCCCCAAAACAAGACTTTTGAAATACTTTAAAATTTAATTATTCTAGAAATTATTTCAGCATCATTCATCAATTATTAACCTATGCTAAAAATGACTAAAATAATAAGGAAGTGGACAAAGAATGGAAACACCCAGAAGGATCATACAATAGTAAACTAATAATAACTGTATCATCTTTAAGTTTCTTACAGTATTACCAGATATTCTTTTCTAGATATTCTTCTGACTCTCCCCTAGATATTTATTACCTCAGAGACTTTCACTTTTGATTTAGTTCTTTTCCTTCTCTTCTCATTGCATTATCTTTTAAGAAGATGGAAATGACATCTGGAGACACCATCTTTGTAAGTTTTAAAAACTTTTCTTATTTTTATTAAAGCGTTAAGAATTAAAAAAATTTTTAAATCTTCTGCTCATAATGTCAATGAGAAAAAATTAACAAAAAAAGGGGGGGACTTCCGGGAAGATGGCGCTGTGAGCAGGGCAGCAGAAATCTCCTCCCAACACTATATTTATCTATGAAAACACAGAAAATACATCTATTCCTAAAAGAGAGACCAGAATACACAGGAAAGCGCACAGCGTGCAGCTACACCCG
The DNA here is from genome assembly GCA_032199065.1 of Smutsia gigantea. Lineage (NCBI taxonomy): Eukaryota > Metazoa > Chordata > Mammalia > Pholidota > Manidae > Smutsia > Smutsia gigantea. The sequence continues at coordinate 126,390 of JAVSCE010009391.1, read as the reverse complement.
AGAGGACTCGGCACCCCAAGAGGCGGGTAAGATACGGAGCCGCGAACCGGCGGGACCCGAGCCCTCCCCCACACCAGCGCACCAGCAGGAGGAGAGGATTCAGAGCCGGGAGGGAGTGGAAGTACACCCGGCGAAGTAGCCAGCCCCAGTGATCTGCGCGGGGAGCGCTGACCCACATCGCGCAGTGCAGCGGAGATTGGAGAGTCAGAGGGGCAGGATCTGAGCGGGGAACGCGCCAGGGTGCTTGCAGCCGGCTCCCGGGAAGGAAAAAAAAAGTGCGCGCTTTCTTCAGCGGTCTTAAAGAGACAGGAGCCCAGCGGAGGAGCCGGATCGCCCCAGGACACTCAGCCCAGCAGGCTGGGAGTCCTGGGGAGTTTCAGACGCCTTAGCTGGCGGCTGAGGAAGCGTAGCCATACTTAACACTTCTCACTGAGATCAGCAGCCTCCTATTCGTTCCAACCCCTGCCAGAGCGATAAAGGGCCCTGCGGAGCGGCACAGTCACAGCTGTGGAATAGTGGGGCAATAGCGCCACCTAGAGCATTCCCACAGAATCGACGTCCGGTGGGCATTTTTTTGTTTTTTTTTTGTTTGTTTTGTTTTTTGTTTTTGTTTTTGTTTTTTCTTTTCTTTCTTTTTTTCTTTTTTTCTTTCTTTCTTTTTTTTCTCTTTTTTTTTCTTCTCTTTTAAAGTCTTAAAGAGCCCAGCTGACATACGTGGCAACTATCAGTGACCAAATTATACAGCCATGAAAAGACAGAGGAATATGGTTCAGACCAAAATCAACCAGACAACGCCAGAGAGGGAGTCTGAAGGGATGGAAATGCACAGCCTCCCTGAAAAAGAATTCAGAATAAAAGTCATAACCATGCTGATGGACCTACAGAGAAATGTGCAAGAGCTGGGGGAGGAAGAGAGGGAACTGAGGAAAGACAATACAGAAATCAGACAAGCGGTCGACGGGCTTAACAGCAGAATGGATGAGATGCGAGAGACTGTTAATGGAATAGAAAACAGAGGAGTACAGAGCAGCTGAGGCAGAGAGAGATAAAAGGATTTCTAGGAATGAAAGAATATTAAGAGAACTGTGTGACCAATCCAAACGGAACAATATTCGCATTATAGGAGTACCAGAGAAAGAAGAGAGAGAAAAAGGGATAGAAAGTGTCTTTGAAGAAATAATTGCTGAAAACTTTCCCTCGCTGGGGAAGGAAGTAGTCTCGCAGTCCACCGAAGCTCATAGATCTCCCAACACAAGGGACCCAAGGAAGACAACACCAAGACACATAATAATTAAGATGGCAAAGATCAAAGATAAAGACAGGGTACTAAAGGCAGCTAGAGAGAGGAAAAAGATCACCTACAAAGGAAAACCCATCAGACTATCATCAGACTTTTCAACAGAAACCTTACAGGCCAGAAGAGAATGGCATGATATATTTAACGTTATGAAACAGAAGGGCCTCGAACCAAGAATATTGTATCCAGCACGATTATCATTTAAATATGATGGAGGGATTAAACAATTTCCAGATAAACGAAAGTTAAGAGAGTTTGCCTCTCATAAACCACCACTACAGGATATCTTAAATGGACTGCTCTAGAGGGAAGCACACCTAAGGCTAAAAAGATGTCACCAGATAAAAAAAAAATCATAGCAGAGAAAGCAGACCATCCAAATACCAACTAAAGGGAAAGAATAAAACACCTATTATAGAAAGAATTGAGGAGGAGGAATAAGAAGGGAGAGAAATAAAGAAACATCAGACTGTGTTTACAATAACTTAACAAGAAAGTTAAGTTAGATTGTTAGATAGTAAAGAAGCAACCCTTGAACCCTTGGTAACCACGAATCTAAAGCCAGCAATGGCAATAAGTACATATCTATCAATAATCACCCTAAATGTAAATGGACTGAATGCACCAATCAAAAGACACAGAGTAACAGAATGGATAAAAAAGCAAGACCCATCTATATGCTGCCTACAAGAAACTCACCTCAAATCCAAAGATATACACAGACTAAAAGTGAAGGGATGGAAAAAGATATTTCATGCAAACAACAACAACAAAAAAGCAGGTGTTACAGTTCTTGTATCAGACAAAATAGACTTCAAAACGAAGAAAGTAGCAAAAATAAAGAAGGACATTACATAATGATAAAGGGGTCAGTCCAACAAGAAGATATAACCATTATAAATATATATGCAGCCAACACAGGAGCGCCAGCATATGTGAGACAAATACTAACAGAATTAAAGGAGGAAATAGACAGCAATTCATTCATCTTAGGAGACTTCAACACACCACTCACTCCAGAGGACAGATCAACCAGACAGAAAATAAGTAAAGACACAGAGGCACTGAACAACACACTAGAACAGATGAACCTAACAGACATCTACAGGACTCTACACCCAGAAGCAACAGGATACACATTCTTCTCAAGTGCACATGGAACATTTTCCAGAATAGACCACATACTAGGCCACAAAAAGAACCTCAGTAATTTCAAAAATATTGAAATCCTACCAACCAACTTCTCAGATCACCAAGGTATAAAACTAGAAATAAATTTTAGAAAGAAATCAAAAGGCTCACAAATACATGGAGACTTAACAACACTCTCCTAATTAATCAATGGGTTAACGACCAAATCAAAACAGAAATCAAAGAATATATGGAGACTAATGACAACAACAACACAAAGCCACAACTTCTGTGGGACGCAGCAAAGGCAGTTCTAAGAGGAAAGTATATTGCAATCCAGGCCTATTTAAAGAAGGAAGAACATTCCCAAATGAATAGTCTAAAGACACAATTACTGAAATTGGAAAAAGAAGAACAAATGAGGCCCAACGTCACCAGAAGGAGGGACATAATAAAGATTAGAGAAGAAATAAATAAAATTGAGAAGAATAAAACAATAGAAAAAATCAATAAAACCAAGAGCTGGTTCTTTGAAAAAATAAACAAAATAGATAAACCCCTAGCCAGACTCATTAAGAGAAAAAGAGAATCTACACACATAAACACAATCAGAAATGAGAAAGGAAAAATCACGACAGACCCCACAGAAATACAAAGAATCATAAGAGAATATTATGAGAATCTATATGCTAACAAGCTGGAAAACATAGAAGAAATGGACAACTTCTTAGAAAAATACAACCTTCCAAGACTGACCAAGCAAGAAACAGAAAAACTAAACAGACCAATCACCAGCGACGAAATCGAATTGGTAATCAAAAAACTACCCAAGAACAAAACCCCTGGGCCTGATGGATTCACCTCTGAATTCTACCAGACATATAGAGAAGAAATAACACCGATTCTCCTTAAAGTTTTCCAAAAAATAGAAGAGGAGGGAATATTTCCAAAGTCATTCTATGAAGCCAGCATCACTCTAATACCAAAACTTGGCAAAGACCTCACCAAAAAAGAAAACTACAGTCCAATATCCCTGATGAACGTGGATGCAAAAATACTCAACAAAATATTAGCAAACCGAATTCAAAAATACATGAAGTGGATCATACACCATGATCAAGTGGGATTCATCCCAGGGATGCAAGGATGGTACAACATTCGAAAATCCGTCAACATCATCCACCACATCAACAATAAGAAGAACAAAAACCACGTGATCATCTCCATAGATGCTGAAAAAGCATTTGACAAAATTCAGCATCCATTCCTGATTAAAACTCTCAAGAAAATGGGTATAGATGGCAAGTACCTCAACATCATAAAGGCTATATATGACAAACCCACAGCTAACATCATACTTAACTGCAAGACGCTGAAAGCTTTTCATCTAAGATCGGGAAAAAGACAGGGATGCCCACTCTCTCCACTGTTATTCAACATAGTACTGCAGGTCCTAGCCACAGCAATCAGACATAAGAAAGACATACAAGGCATCCAGATTGGTAAAGAAGAAGTCAAATTGTCACTATTTGCAGATGACATGATACTGTACATAAAAAACCCTAAAGATTCCATTCCAAAACTACTAGGACTAATATCTGAATTCAGCAAAGTTGTAGGATACAAAATTAACACACAGAAATCTGTTGCTTTCCTATACACTAATGATGAACTAACAGAAAGAGAAATCAGAAAAACAATTCCATTCACAATTGCATCAAAAAGAATAAAATACCTAGGAATAAACCTAACGAAGGAAGTGAAAGACCTGTACTCTGAAAACTACAAGACACTCCTTAGAGAAATTAAAGAGGACACTAACAAATGGAAATGCATCGCATGCTCTTGGCTAGGAAGAATAAATATTGTCAAAATGGCTATACTACTTAAAGCAATCTACAGATTCAATGCAATCCCTATCAAACTACCAACATCTTTCTTTGATGAACTGGAACAAATAATTCTAAAATTTATATGGCACCACAAAAGGCCCCGAATAGCCAAAGCAATCCTGAGAAGGAGGAATAAAGCAGGGGGAATTACACTCCCTGACTTCAAGCTCTACTACAAAGCCACAGTAATCAAGACAATTTGGTATTGGCACAAAAACAGACCCACAGACCAGTGGAACAGAATAGAAAATCCAAACATTAACCCAAACATATACAGTCAATTAATATTTGATAAAAGTGCCTTGGATATACAATGGGGCGATGACAGCCTCTTCAGCAGCTGGTGTTGGAAAAACTGGACAGCTACATGTAAGAGAATGAAACTGGACTACTGTCTAGCCCCATACACAAAGGTAAACTCAAGGTGGATCAAAGACCTGAATGTAAGTCATGAAACCATAAAACTCTTAGAAAAAAACATAGGCAAAAATCTCTTGGACATAAACATGAGCAACTTCTTCATGAACATATCTCCCCGGGCAAGGGAAACAAAAGCAAAAATGAACAAGTGGGACTATATCAAGCTGAAAAGCTTCTGTACAGCAAAGGACACCATCTGTAGAACAAAAAGACATCCTACAGTATGGGAGAATATATTCATAAAAAACGTATCTGATAAAGGGTTGACATCCAAAATATATAAAGAACTCATGCACCTTAACAAACAGAAAGCAAATAATCCAATTAAGAAATGGGCAGAGGACATGAATAGACACTTCTCCAAAGAAGAAATTCAGATGGCCAACAGGCACATGAAAAGATGCTCCACATCGCTAATTATCAGAGAAATGCAGATTAAATCCGCAATGAGATATCACCTCACACCAGTGAGGATGGCCAACATCCAAAACACAAACAAAAACAAATGTTGGTGAGGATGTGGAGAAAAGGGAACCCTCCTACACTGCTGGTGGGACTGCAAATTAGTTCAACCATTGTGGAAAGCAGTATGGAGGTTCCTCAAAAAACTCAAAATCGAAATACCATTTGACCCAGGAATTCCACTCCTAGGAATTTACCCTAAGAATGCAGCAGCCCAATTTGAAAAGGACAGATGCACCCCTATGTTTATTGCAGCACTATTTACAATAGCCAAGAAATGGAAGCAACCTAAGTGTCCATCAGTAGATGAATGGATAAAGAATAAGTGGTACATATACACAATGGAATATTATTCAGCCATAAGAAGAAAACAAATCCTACCATTTGCAACAACATGGATGGAGCTAGAGGGTATTATGCTCAGTGAAATAAGCCAAGCCGAAAAAGACAAGTATCAAATGATTTCTCTCATATGTGGAGTATAAGAACAAAGAAAAAAAAACTGAAATAACAAAACAGAAGCAGACTCACAGAACCCAAGAACGGACTAATAGTTACCAAAGCGAAAGGACTGGGGAAAATGGGCGGGAAGGGAGGGATAAGAGGGAAAAAGGGGCATTACGATTAGCAGATGTAATGTTGGGGGGGCACGGGGAGGGCAGTACAATTCAGAGAAGAAAAGTATTGACTCTATAGCATCTCACTACGCTGATGGACAGTGACTGTAATGGGGTTGGTGGGGGGGACCTGATGAAGGGGTAGTTTAATAATCGTAATATTGCACATGTAATTGTAAATTAATGATAATAAAATAGATTATATTTAAAAAAAATTAACCAAAAAGGGAATTTAACAAATACCAGACAGATGCAGAGACCCATTTCAGCACTCAGACACTAATAATTAAGGTGTCTCACCTGAGCGTTTCAGCCCTGGGCAAGTTCACTCTGGATTCAGTGAGACCAAATAACAAGTAACGACAATGGAACACTGAGGGTAAAGAGGAGCTCATACCAAGCTTTATTCTCTCGGTGGTAGGTCAAGTGTTAGAATTTCTGCCTCTGGCTCAGCCTCTACACTAGGATCTGCCCCTGCTCCAGGCTCTGTCCTTGCCTCCAGCCTCTGTTCTCCTCTCTCCTGCTCTCTTGCTCTCTTCTCTAGGCTCTAGTCTTAGCACCAGGGAAACTCTTTTTATAGCAACACAGTCAATAATAGCTTATTGCCAACAGATACACAAGTATGAGCCTGTGCAATAGGCCAATTACATCATCACAGGTACACAGTGGGTAAGATTGGGATCAGGTTAGAATCCTCACCATAGGACCTCCATTTTCCCTCTACTCTACCCCTGTAGGATTCTTGCCTTACAATTTACACACCCTCAGTCTTCTGCATTGGTCCCTGTGTTAGAAAGCTGGAGCATTGTAACCAGATCCCACAACAGCAACACAGGAAGTAATAACATACAAATAACAACAGAAATAATGATACAGATAACAACAAAATTATAATAATTGTCATCCTCAAGCCTGAGAAGATTGACTGCCACCAAGTGGTCATTCCAGCCATATTCAAACCAGTTCAACTCAAATGAGTCCATGACTTGCACTTTCTGTGGGAGGCCAGTAGCAGAACCAGTAGGGAGCTCCATGCACACCAGCAGCAGTAGTTTTTCCTAGGGTGAGTGCCCAAGACACAAAGACATTAGAGGAGTTTAACCTTAAGAGCCATATGACACATGCTTTGATGACACCAACATAGGCAAATCTTGTCCATCAGGTAGGATGCATGCAAGAAAGTGGTCCTATGATAGGACCATGGCAGGAAGGGGTTCCCATCCAGGTCTAGTATACCATACCTTTACCCTTCTCCCTGTAGGGGTTACTGAGGGGTCTATATATAGAGCTACTGGAAGTGTATTCACTGTCCATAAAGGTAAAACTAAACTCCCTGGTAAGATAATCACTTTCCAACTGTTTAGGTATACTACTGTGATCTGTGGGGCCACTCTGTCCTTACTCCAGGAGGCCAGCCTCTAGACTTTGTTCCCTAGGTGCCAGGAGGTCCAGCCATCACTGGTCTATGTGTTGAAACATCCCAGGCCACGTCTACTGGATGGAGTCTCCAGGTTGCTGTGAAACTTAATGTAAGTCTCTTTTAAAGCACACAGTGCACTCCTGCTGGGCTCTACTGACTTCTTCAAAGGTCAAAGTTAGGACCCACCAATGGCTACAGTCCACACTGTCTTCTGCCCAGAGAAAGGCTTTCCTTCTAGCCAATATCCTGGGCCAATTTATCTACTTCATCATTTCCTGGGATGCCAGCAGCAAATGGCCTGTGCTCCTTCCCAGAGCTATGACCAGAATCCAATAGGTACGGCCTTGACTTCTCACTTAGCAGCAGTAAAAGCAGCTGCACATGTTTCATCCCAGTCCCACCTGATGCCTTTCATATCAAATGTCATAAGGACTTTAAAATTTGTGCCAAGTGTAGGATAAAAACTCTCCAGTATCCTACAAGATCCAAAACCTCTTGCAATAATATCACATTTGTCTGTAAGAGAATTAGAAGTAAGCATAACATCATACACAGTATTAGACACTCTATTTCCAATGGGATTCAGGCTTGTTTCACTCTAATACACTGTGTAGGGTAAATGGAAATTTTCAACCAGAATTTCTCACCTGGCCCTGATAGTGATATGCAAACAAGCCCTGTTTGCATATCAATGGGATGTTTACCAAGGCCAGTCTGACCCAGAGTAAGGAGTGGAGAGTAACAGCCATTCTCTCCTCCCCTCCATTCCTGGTATATAATAAGTCTGGTGCCCACCAGTCACCATGGAGAAGGGCAGAGGGAAGCAGGGCATGCATCGCCACTGCAGGGACAGATGGAGCTGATTTGTTAGCAGGACTGGAGACGGAGGACTTGGGAGTGCACCAGGAGAGAGATGGAACCATGAGAAATAAAAACTGTTTCCCCAAACTCTCACTGTTGTTTTTCTTCAGTCTGAGTGGTTTCATTGGGAACTTGCCCCAGGCAGGGAACCCCCTTCTTTCCAGAGCGACATCCTGTATCCATCTATAATAGCTGGGATCCCAGGAAACCACTCAAGTGAGCATTCAGCTCCTGTGTCCACCAGAGCCAGTGCACATTGCACATTCACTGGGGAACCGATGAATTGATATTTCAACATGTGGCCTCCAGTATCCACCTGGTCCCCCAAGGTGGGTGCCTTGACCCTACCCTCAGTCATACTATATTGTCCAATCATTTTCCTGTGAGGATCCAGGTGTGGTCAGCTTACTCTCCATCAGGAAGTCCTGCAGACAAATGAGCTGGACTTGTGGCTTTGTGTCCAGCTTCTATTTTCCAGTCCTTGCCTTAGCCAACTGCTGAAACTGCTACTCTGGCTTCAATTGTTGCCACAGATCCAGTAAGATTTTATTTGTTTTCCCATCCAATTTCTCTTTATCTACTCTTGCCTTTATCAAATCAAACCACATCTGGGTCCTCATGACCTTCACGAGGCCCTTCAACTCTTGCTTTCAGTAGCAGACCACATTCCCTTCTATGCCTGCATTGTTTCTGCCTCTCCCAAATCTGCCACAGTATGGGTAACATCTTGTGGGTTGCCCTAAGTGAGGGACAAGAATGGCCATTAGGACCCCAATGAGGGATGAGGAGCCACTTGAAGCATGGTACTCCTCATCCCTGAAGTAAATGGCTCCTCATCTGGGCCATGATTCCTGGTTTATAAATGGCATTTTTCATGCCCAACTCCTGTAATACCTGTTGGAGCTCGGCATATGTTTGCCATCTACCAGGGATAGATGATAAATCACCCTTATTGGACCATATTGTGGCCATCAGCCAATCGAGGGGGGAGTGGTTCCCTGGGGTCTGGTATTAACTTTATAATCACTGCTGTAGGGCAGTGGGTTTTCCATTTCTAACTCAGACAGAATAATCCCATCCACTCCTACATCCCAAAGGCACAGGAGCCAGACTGACATGAACTCCAAAGGTTTCTGCTGAAACTGGGATCCCAAATTCACCAGCTCTGTCTGAGTATAAGAGTGGAGAATGGAGCGCTCCACGACCTGGGGAAGGGTCTGCATGTCTCCCTGAGGAACATGGGTCTTTATTTTCTTAACTACAACCAGGAGTGATTTCAACAGAGGATGGGTTGGTGCCTCCAGCACCACCTCCACCCTCTCATCCTTGTCTGACATACATATATTCTACCATTTCCAGGGCTGATGGCACCATTACATCCTTTACCACTTCCACAGCACCTCACAGTGATGCCATCTCAGTCGTCAACAAATTTTCTACCTCCTCTACAGCAACTCACAGCTCATGTTCTCATGCTGCCTAGTCTTGTGCTTCTTGCAGGAGTATGTCCTTTCTTAACACTGTAAGAAATAGCCAACCCACAGTTCACACTGCCTGTGGGCACTCTGTTCCTTTAAGGAATTCCCTATTTTGCAGACGGCATCCTCTACTGACTCAGGTGTTCCCTCCACCTCCCCCCAGTTCTAGGGAGGGACTCACTCCTCTAGGAGGCAAGGCAACTCAGACTATATGCCCATTGGGGGATACCCAGCTGTCTCCCCATCCATAGGGGCAGCCTGCTGAAGTATTCCTCCCTTGAGGGCAGCTTTTTCTATTTTTTAGTATGCAGTGAATCCTGCTGACTGTGCCAAAATGTCTCACGTGAGGGTTTCAGCCACAGGAAAGTTCACTCTAGATTCTGTTGGACCAAATAACAACAGAACACTGTGGGTAAAAAGGGGCTCATAAAAAGTTTTATTCTCATGGTGGTTGGCCAAATGTTAGAAGTGTATCTGCCTCCATTTATGCCTTCTGCTCACCCTCTGCCCTAGGCTCTGCCCTTACCTCCAGTCTGTGCTCCCCTCTCTCCTGCTTTTTTCTCTAGGCTCTGCTCTTAGCACTGGAAGGGCTCTTTTTTATAGCAACATAGGCAATAATAGCTTATTATCAATGGGTATATGTGGATAAAATGAGAGTTCCTGTGGCCAGGATTCTCACCTGGCCTGGTTGATTAGCTCACTGCACACCTGTGGGCAATACATGGCTGTTGATTCTATATAAAGAGCTCCGCCCAGTGCTCTGGGCATGACACGGTGGTATGGCTGCAAGGCTGTGGGAGAGCAGAGCAGAGGCTGGAGTGGTGGCAGCTCTTAGGACAGAGGCCCAGAGGATGGCTGTGTGGGACGACTGTGCAGAGAGGCCCAGAGGATGGCTGTGCAGACAGAGGAGCCCAGAGGCAGAGGCCAGTTTGCTGCATGCAGACTTGCTCTGAGTGAACAGGATTTTAGTGACTGACCTGCCACCTGGAAATAAAGGTGGGTATAACCCTTTCATCCCAAGAACGTTTTGCTGTCAATTTCATTGGTCATTGAATCCATAGCGAACTTGCCCAGGGTTGAAACCCATTGGCAAGACAATCGGCGAAAGTCATCAGGGTTCATTGTTGACCAAGGAAAAAGACAGGCTGCCCTTGTGGGAGGGGTGCTTCAGTGGGCTGCCCCTGTGAATGGGGAGACAGTGGATCGTCCCCCAATGGGTATGTGGTCTGAGGTGGTTTGCCTCCTAGAGGACTGGGCCCCACCCCAGGACTGGAGGCAAGTGGAGGTGACACCTGAGGCAGTAGGGGTGGCCCTTGGTATAGTAAGCAGATCCTTTGAGAAGCAGAGTGCCCGTGAGGCAGCAGGGACTGTGGATTGGCTGCTTCTCACAGTATTAAAAAAAGTCTACAGAAGAGACCCAAGAAATGGTGGCACGAGAATGCGAGCTGCAAACTTCTGTCGATTCCCTGAGGAAGGAGATGGCACCAATTCAAAAGGAGGCAGCATGGGAGCGCCAGCAGCAAGGTGCCATTGGAGACAAGATGGCAGCACTGCCAGGTGTTGTGAAGGAGGAAGAGGCCATCAAGGAAAAAGACGAACTCCTGAGGGAAGCACAGGCAGAGGCGGCACGAGAATGTCAGCTGCGAAGCTTTGAGGTGAAGGTAAGAGACCTTCTGAAGACTGAGCTAGCATTGGTGCGAGGCACTGTAACAGAGGAGGCACTCGGGGGAGGGGAGAGAAAGGTGCCATCAGCCCCAGAAATGGAGGAGCTGAGGAAGGATCAAGGCGTGATGCTGGAGGCACTGGCCCCTCCTGTATTGAAAGCCCACCCAGTGGTTGTAAAGAAAATGCAGACCCAGCAGCTGAAAGTTCCCCAAGGAGAGGAGCAGCGCCCTCCCCAGGTGGTGGAGCCCTCTATGGTCCGCCCTATACTCAGGCTGAGCTGGTGGCTGTGGGACTGAGGGGTGGATGGAATTGTTCTTTCCGGATCAGAGATGGGAAAGCTGTCTTCCCAGAGAGTGCAGCCCGCCTTGAGGCAGCGATTACAAAATGTGAGGTGACACGTACAGTAGCTGAAGCAATGAGAACCTGGAAAGAAATAAGACCTGTTACTCACAGGAAGAATTTGAGGGGCCCCGGAAGGGTTACGAGGACCCACATGTGGGTTGATTTGATACGGGCAGGAGTAGATGGAAGGAAATTAGACGGGAAGCCAAATAGGATCTTACTGGAGCTATGGCAACAACTGAAACCAGTGCAGCAGTTCAAGCCATTAAGACTAAAGAGGCAGAGGTCAGAGACAGAGCCACGAGTCCGGCTTGTGTGTCTGCAAGACTTTTTGCTGGAGAGGCTGGAGAACAATGTTCGAGCTTCCTTGCACAGGGACCATTGCAGAGGACTAAGGGCACATAGACTGAGAGGAGAGAATCCTGGAGGGGTGGAGTGTGGATAAAATGAGAGTTACTGTGGCCAGGATTCTCACCTGGCCCTGTTGATTAGCTCACTACACACCTGTGAGCAATACATGGCTGTTGACTCTATATAAAGAGCTCCGCCCAGTGCTCTGGGCATGACACAGTGGTATGGCTGCAAGGCTGCAGGAGAGCAGAACAGAGGCTGGAGTGGTGGCAGCTCCTAGGACAGAGGCCCAGAGGACAGCTGTGTAGGACAACTGAGCAGAGAGGCCCAGAGGACAGCTGTGTGGGATGGCTGTGCAGAGAGGCCCAGAGGACGGCTGTGTGGTATAGCTGTGCTGGCAGAGAGGCCCAGAGGATGGCCATGCGGACAGAGGGGCCCAGAGGCAGAGACTGGCTTGCTGCATGCAGACTTGCTCTGAGTGAACAGGGTTTTAGTGACTGACCTGCCACCTGGAAATAAAGGTGGGTATAACCCTTTCACCCCAAGAACTTTTTGCTGTCAATTTCCTTGGTCATTGAATCCATAGCGAACTTGCCTGGGGCTGAAACCCATTGGCAAGACAGTATACAAGTATGTGCCTGTGCATTACGCTAAGGGTGACATCATCACATGTACACACTGGGTGAGATTAGGATCAGGTGAGAATCCTAGCCATGCAACTTCCATTTTCCCTACAAAAGGTGATACTGATTGTATTTTGGTAGTCTTCCTGTAATGCTATCCTAAGTGGATATTCTCAAACTAGTAAAAGGCTGAGGGATTTTTACTAATTTGTGGGATATTCCTTTCTTATGTCTTTTATTTTCTCTGAGAAATAAGAATGGGTTGGTTGGGTTTTGAGGAAAGTGTGAAATATTTTTAATAGTCACTGTGATGAAAAGCAGAATAAGATAAACCAAAAACAACACAGAGTTGTTCAGTTGTGGTCAGTGATCATCATATTGTAGGTATACCTTCTATCCTGTTCTTTGCTTTTTTTCTCCACAAAAGTACAATTACAATACATGCCTTTTGCTGATTTTATTAATGCTGAATTTCAGGTGCAGAAAAATCCAGTAAGGTTTCACTGTCCTCGCCCCTTCCTTTTCTTATCTTTAGAAGAAACAGGAACATTTGTTTTCTTATTCCTAGGAAGGAGAGCTTGTTTAGTTCCAAGATGGAAGGCTGCTTCTAGATTTAACAGATCCCTCAACCATGAAGAATAAATTGTGAAGTAGCTTTTGACAGTTTCTTCCAAATTCTCAAGTACTTGAAAGCTCTGTGACACAAAAACCTTCATGTCTGTCAGATTTTGTCTCTATTCTTATAAGAACATGAGGAATGAAGATATTTCTACTTCTTAAGTTCTTAACTCCTTTCCAAGTCTTGTAATTTTTGATAACTAGTAGTTTGGAATGTGTGTATTTATCTAAGGAATGTGCCCAATGCTAATGAAATTATTAATAGAGTTCACTCTCATTATCAAAAGAGATTAATTGTATCAAAAAATTATATGGTAATCCTGGAATTTTTATGGAATTCTGGAATTCCACAAAATGGTCATGTAAGTTTCAGTTTATCACCAGAAAGACACCTGCATGATCTATTTAGGTGGGAGAAAATATAAATTGGACAAACTATTATGCTGCAATCAGGATCAACTGATACCTTCTTGGAACAAGTAGTATAATTATCGTTAGTTCAGATATTTCTACACATGGTTGTAATGAAGAGCTAATGAAATTCATTGTAGAAGTTGAGAGCAGCTGAAGAGATTAAATTAGATAATTACCAGCTGTTACTCACTTCAAAAATTTGCTGGAACTCAGAAAAGAGCCACTTACAAGGCCCAAGAGACTTGTATGACATAGATACTCAGTTACCACACAGAGATGCAATGGCTGTGGTCTTTTTCCATGTTAAAAAAGACAGAGAGGGAAAGATTTATCAAGTGAAAGAATTTGGCTAAGATAATATAAAACTTTTATGAGGATTTGCAACCCTAATCCCCAATTGCAATACTGTCATGATATTTGGATAACAATCATGATATTTTCAGTTTAATGAGTATTTGTAAATTGGATAGCCTTTCTAAATCTCTTCATGGACTTAAATATGTATGTACACACACACACACATACTATACCAACACGCCCTTAAAGAGTTATATGATTGCATGTATGTTATTTCTCTTACTGCTGATTATTTTTCTTGGAGTGTTGGTTATTTCTTAGCACTACTGATTAAAGAGATGTGGGCCATTTGAAGTTTTCCCCATTATAGTTAGTTCCTCTTTGATAGTATTTTTTTCACTGTCATTGGTTGTGTAAGTTGACACTTGCTGACTTTTTTTGAGATGTAAGTGAATAAATATTATGAATAAGGAAAGATCACGTCCTTCCACTTATGATGTGAATAAGTTGTTAGTGAGGTAGGATTTTTGGTTAATCATAGTAATTTATTAAGAGTATACCACATATACCTATACTGATGAATATGTGATGATATATTTTGAAATATGATATATATAATTCAGTTAACTCTAAGTAGTGACCTCGGTTTCATTACCTAAGTGTTTCAAGTGTAGGAGGCAGTACTATGTCACTCATTATTTTATTAAGTTTCCCTGTTTAGTCTAGACATGGATTTAATAAAGTCTTTAAATGTGGGAAATTTCAAAGTGTTCCTTTTAACTTTAAAAATTATGTTCCATTTTCCAGAACCACAATTATTGTATTAAAATGACTTTCCCTTGAGTATGCATCAGGACCAAAAAATAAAATATGAAAACTTGTCATTCACAAATGAAGAGCTCAACACTGCAATCTTCGTTCACTGGGACTGCCGTATAGGCTGTTAAATAGTGGGGTCAGTTGTTTTCTCTTTCAAGAGCTAGTTCAACTCCATGGGATATCATCGGCTTCACTAATTTTCTATATTTAGTGTTTCAATTTTTGTTCAGATTTTGTTCAATTCACATTATTTCTCACATGACATCTCTTCATACAGAGGCATAACAGCATATACAGGCTTATCAATTAATATAGGAAATAACTTAGAATATACTGTATAAAACATTGACTATGTCCAGGAATGTTGAGTGAGGGAAACTCTTCTAAGACTTCTTTATAAAAAACATTTTTACTTATTTTGAGCTTCACAAGTTTCTTCAAGATAGTATATCATGTGAGCCTTGGTATAGATTCCTATGAACCACATAAATTAAAGCAGAAAGAAACCTGATAACTTATGCTGAAGGATGCAGTGAAAAAATCCAAAATATAAACTAGGTCATTCATCCCACATTTGTTTTACAGAGTAAATTGTCTTTCCTAATTAAATGAAACTCAAATCATGACCCAGGACATAAATAAGACTTGTCTAGAAATATCTCACTGTTGCTTCAGCTATAGCTCCTCAAGGGAAGATAACAGAATTTTAAATTTGTAAGAATATAAATAATAGAGTATAAATTATTAATATATATTCCAAAATTTCCATCATTCAATAAGGACTTCTTTATCCTACCTAATCATCTCATGATATGCCCTCTTCCATGCAGCCTTGAACTTTGCATATGCTGAGCAGGTTGACTCAGGTGTTTGTTCATGGTGTACATTTATTTATGTTCTTTTTTTATTCACAGTGCCCCTGGTATCCCACTTTTGCCACAAGGCATCCCTGATCACATAGGTCTTTTTCCACAGTTATGTCTTCCATTATTCTCCATCATGCACATGGAACCTTGATAGACACTAGTTTTCCTTCTCTCAATTCCACTGCTTCAAGTACCTCGGAAATTTCCACATAATCTAAAAATGGCCTCTTGCTATAAAAATTGGACACATAATCTTAATCATAGAACAAAGAGGTATTTTAATATGAAAATCCCCTCTCTTAATCTTTATTAAGATGAGGATCACTCTTAATCTTCATTTTATTCCACAGCTTTCAATCACCCATTGCATATCATACGTATTTTTATTGCTTTCTTCCTCTGTAGAAAGTAAAGTCTACAAGTGAGGAGACTTTGTTTTATTCATTGCTGAGTCCCCTGAGCTTATCATGGTACCTGATGCTACTCCATAAATATTTGCTGATTTATTGAGTGGAAGTCAACAAACACCCCAAAATATTCAACTAAGGAATCTTGGCTTAAACATCAGCAAAAAAATGGGCCACAAAATGTCTTTTCTGGTTTCTGTCATTAACGGTATTCATTTCAAGGATGACAAAACATTTAAATGGTTTTAATTACATGAGTAAATTAAGAGTTTATGCTTCCTCTTTGTATGTGTGTATGTGTGTGTATGCTCTACTTCAAGTATATATTCAAGTATGTTTGATGAATTCTTCAAGAATGACTGCTGTTTTCATCCTGCTTCATTGACTGTTTAGTGAGGTTATGTGCTAAAAGAAAATAGATTAATTAATTAAATGTTAACAATATTGCTGCTCACATTTCATCATTTACAAAGACCTTTTTTTGAAAGATATAATATCCTTTTGAGGGAATAAGTCTACTGCTCTTATTTTGTTTTGATATTTGTGCTTCTGATTTTATTTGAGTTCGTGCAGCACTGCCTAGGGAAATCTTGCATAATTTATTGTAATTGTCCTTAAGTGTGCTTTATTTGGGAACCAATGTGAAATATCCTGAAATAATGCCATTTTATTTGCAGAATACCAATGCGTCTTCTTAATTTGCCTTGCTTTTACTATAATAACATTAAAAAACAAGAAGTCCAAGTACCTTAAGAAACATTATCTCAATATAACTTTGGAATTTACATACATTGACTTAAAAAATAAAACCTAGTAACCTTATATCAAGTAACTCCCAAATAACTTTACACATTAATTAAAATTCTAGTTTCTCCTCTTGGGTCACCTGGATCAATGTAATTTATTAAGCAAGAGGAGCAATTACAGTGTTAGCCATATAACCATTAAGCAGTTCTTTGAAACATTTACTTATTATAATCCTTGCTATCAAATTTTAATCTGATGGTCATGAAGTTAGAGAATAAGAATTACAGATTTTCTTAATTCACTGAAGGGGAAATGAGTGTCACCCAATACACACACAAAAGCATACACGCTGAAGGGAGTAGGATGCACTTAGAAACAAAAGTGTACAGTGGTAATCTTAGTGATCTTCATACTATAGAATCCGTTAAAACAAATAAGGTGAAGAACTTATTTTTGAATGTCACATTCCCCAACAAATGCAGAAGTGCAGTTTTGATCCTGTACATGAATTTTGTGATTTTTATGTGTGAATCCATTGTGAGATAAGCAGTAAGTATTTCATTTTCATTTTTGACTCAATAGGAAAAATTCAGGTAAGTGCATTTATCGACTTCACTACCCGTGCCAAAGCAGCACCTGTGATATAGCAGTCATCAGTATTAGACTCAAAAAGGACGTCGCTGGGTCAGATATCAGGAGAAAGTAGCACATGGTCAGACAGAACAGACTACTATGGCGAAATTTTATATGTTCATTATCAGTGCTTATTCCCAGTTTCTCAGTATTAAAATAGAAAATTCTCAAATGTCTGAAAGGCAGAAAGCAATAGTTGAAATATATGTGACATTTGAGAGAACCTGTACAGTTTAATTATATATAATTGAATATTTGTGTACTCGTGAGGAAGAATGAGAGAAAGGCAGGGAAGGAACAGAAAGAGAAAAGAGAACAAGAGATGGGAAATAGTGGTTGAGAAAGAGAGCATTTAAATTCAAGGGACAATATCAGCATTTTGAAAACTACAAAGTGTGAGGAAAAGTTCTGGATATTCTGGAGGTTATAATACTCTTGGGAAGACAAGATAAAAATTGGAACTAACAGATAGTAGTAAAAGATTTTTTGTCACCACATGCTAGAATATAAACTCATTTTTGTTCATTGATTACAAAATCATTGTTCAAAAAAGATTTCCTGCAATAGACACTGGCATATAGTATATCAATAAAAGTTTTTGAGTTAATTTAAATAATTCATATAAGTAAGAGTTTTTTATGATACATTTATTAATTACTTAATTAGATAGATGCAGTGGTTTCCAAGGAGAGAGAGCTTATTTTGTATACATTTAATAATTGCTTACTTACTTAGATAGATGCAGTGGTTTCCAAGGAGAGAGAGATTATTTTGGATTCATATTATAGTATTTGAAATGTGTTGGTAGATTTTAGGCTAATAAATGTCAGATAGATAGAAATGAGAGGTGAGGCATAACTCATTAATTTCTTGTGTTCACCCATTTATTTAGTGATTTTCATGTGTCCATCAATATGGACAAAGAGATAAAAGCCATAATAATCTGGCTCCACATAGCCTACATCCTAATAAAAACAAGAAAATCAGTCAATATACACAAATATTGTAACATAGGAAATATGCTAGAGATACAAGTATGCACAGGGTATAAGAGTCTAGTGAGTCTTGAAGAGATAAAGAAGAAGGCTTGGAGAAAGGGATAACTTGGCTGATCCTGAAAGATAAATGTGTGACAATCCTAAGGAAAAGAGAAGTGCTTTCTAATCATCAGGAATAGCACCTACAAATGCTTTGGGGTTTAAGAGAGTCTGGTTCTTCTGGGAAAGTAAGAGTATGGAAGATACCTGGGAGAAGCAGCAGGGCACTGCCTGCTGAGCTACAGAGCTTAGACTGAATACGGCAATGGGAAGCTTTGAAAGATTATGTGCTGTGGGTTAAATAAACAGAATTTACTGAGGAAGGTGACAAAAGCAAGAATTGGATGGGACCTCTCAGAACATGAGAATGGATTGAGTGTAATTGGGAAAGGAGATGGGGAAGTATATTTCTGTAATTCAGATGAGAAATTGTGAGAGCTTCAACTAATACAAGAGCAACTGGAATGAACTAAGGAGGATAAACATCAAGAAGTAAAATATAGTGGCTAATA
The DNA here is from genome assembly GCA_032199065.1 of Smutsia gigantea. Lineage (NCBI taxonomy): Eukaryota > Metazoa > Chordata > Mammalia > Pholidota > Manidae > Smutsia > Smutsia gigantea. The sequence goes on along the minus strand of JAVSCE010009391.1, from coordinate 107,481 downwards.
ATTATTGAGTATTTTTCCTGCACTGTACACTGTTATGAGTGTTTTACACTTATCAATCTTATTTGTACAACCCTATACAATATGTGTAATATGATCCCCATCTTATAGATGAGAAAAGTGGAGCTGAGAGACATTAAGCAATTCACTGAATATCATAACTAGTAAACCTCAAGTAAGTGGCCAAGACAGAATTTAGATGCAGGAAGTATGGCTCTAGAATCCATGTTTTTAACCATTATATGACAATGTCTCAGGAGAAACAAAATATATTAATGAAATAGAATCAACATTATTTGCTGATTAAAAAGATAAGTACTTGAGGGGGAAAGAGAAATTGAAGATGATTCCTAGGTTTCTGACTTGGGTTGGAGCTTAGAAAGTAGAAAGTTAATTTCATTGAGAATAAGGTGATTATAAAATGCACATGAGGCAACAAATGAAGTTAGTAGGCAGTGTAATGAATCAATAGGTATCTAGCATGGAGGTCAGAGCTAGAGATCTAGAAGCTATAATTCCAAAGGCTATGGCTTTGTGTGTAGTCACACAGACAGGTGATAGTCTGAGAATAACAGGTTATGTATGAGGCATTCTAGAGCACGTAGCCATTCTCTTGGTTAGTATGCTTTGGGCTGTAAGTATCTGGAAACTCAAATTAAATTGACTTAATAATAAGAAAATCTCCACAAAAAAGCAAAACCTTAATGGCAGTTTTCTGGATAGTTTGTTGTAACATTCAACAATGCCATCAAAGGCATGGATTTGTGTCTATTTCTGTGTTCCACCATCCTCATTTTTGCTCTGCCCTCAGAGTGACTCAACTATGCTTACAGAGTACTGCAACAATTATTGTATCATATTAAAATAAGGCAAAATCAAAATAGAAAAATTCTCATATTTATGACCTCGGATATATTTTAAAATCTCACTGATTAGGAGCACAACACATGGCCACCCTCAAACCTATTGTTAGCCAGGAAATGGAGCCACTCTGATTGGCTCAGTCCACTTAGGTTCTACCTCTGTGTTAGGGATAGAGTAAATATCTCTTGAAGAATGGAGAGGATGGGTGAATATTTGCACAAAGAAGAAATTCAGTTAGCAAGTATAAAAATGAGAATGACCGTTGGGTAAGCAAAAAGTGTTTTCGCTATTACCAAAAAGCAGGCAAAAAGCAAAAAAAGGGTCAGCAAGAAGACAGGATAGGTAAAAAGAAAATGTAAGAGTAATGTGATTCAAGGGAGAAGAACACTCTCAGAGTCTGCCAAAAAAAATTGTTTTTTTCTAGATGTTTTGAAAAGATGGTTTGTCCCTTCTCTTTCCTTTTCTCTCTCTTTTTTTCCTTAAAGCCTTATGGTGAGATAAAGTAAGAAAGAAAAGCCTAGTTTGTGGAAGGAATGGAAGGTGAAAAATCAAAAAAGAGTAAAGAATATTCTTACATTTCACTATGAAGAAAGAAGTAAGATGGTAGGTGCAAGAGTTCTTGAGGTATTTAGGCAATCAGAAACTATCTTTATAGTATTCTGATCCCAGAAGTCGTACATGTACCTTCAAAAATACAAAGATTACTAAAATATGTGATGTATAAATTAATGTTCCCCTAAATTGCAACACCAAAAATGCAATTAAGACTTGATATAAATTCCTCTTGTTGTATAGGCTTATTCATATAAATAAACCAGAATTTTTGGCAATTTGCTTTTTTCTTATTAATACATGTTAGATACCATTTTATATCAGTGAACATATATTTCCCTAGTTCCTTTTGGTAAATGAATAATGAGTTGTAATTTGTCTATAGCATTTATTATATAAGCAAATTTTTAATGATTGGATGTTTTTATTTATTTATTTTTTAATTTTTTAAATATAATTTATTTTATTATCATTAATCTACAATTACATGTGCAATATTGTGGTTATTAAACTACCCCTTCATCAGTTCCCCCCCACCAACCCCATTACAGTCACTGTCCAGCAGCGTAGTGAGATGCTATAGAATCGCTACTTGTCTTCTCTGAGTTGTACAGCCCTCCCCGTGCCCCCCCAATATTACGTCTGCTAATTGTAATGCCCCTTTTTTCCTCTTATCGCTCCCTTCCCACCCATCTTCCCCAGTCCCTTTCCCTTTGGTAACTATTAGCCCGTTCTTGGGTTCTGTGAGTCTGCTGCTGTTTTGTTCCTTCAGTATTTTTTCTTTGTTCTTATACTCCACATATGAGTGAAATCATTTGATACTTGTCTTTTTCGACTTGGCTTATTTCACTGAGCATAATACCCTCTAGCTCCATCCATGTTGTTGCAAATGGTAGGATTTGTTTTCTTCTTATGGCTGAATAATATTCCATTGTGTATATGTACCACATCTTCTTTATCCATTCATCTACTGATGGACACTTAGGTTGCTTCCATTTCTTGGCTATTGTAAATAGTGCTGCAATAAACCTAGGGGTGCATCTGCCTTTTTCAAATTGGGCTGCTGCATTCTTAGGGTAAATTCCTAGGACTGGAATTCCTGGGTCAAATGGTATTTCTATTTTGAGTTTTTTGAGGAACCTCCATACTGCTTTCCACAATGGTTGAACTAATTTGCAGTCCCACCAGCAGTGTAGGAGGGTTCCCTTTTCTCCACATCCTCGCCAACATTTGTTGTTGTTTGTGTTTTGGATGTTGGCCATCCTCACTGGTGTGAGGTGATATCTCATTGTGGTTTTAATCTGCATTTCTCTGATGATTAGCGATGTGGAGCATCTTTTCATGTGCCTGTTGGCCATCTGAATTTCTTCTTTAGAGAAGTGTCTATTCATGTCCTCTGCCCATTTCTTAATTGGATTATTTGCTTTTTGTTTGTTAAGGTGCATGAGTTCTTTATATATTTTGGATGTCAATCCTTTATCAGATACGTTTTTTATGAATATATTCTCCCATACTGTAGGATGTCTTTTTGTTCTACTGATGGTGTCCTTTGCTGTACAGAAGCTTTTCAGCTTGATATAGTCCCACTTGTTCATTTTTGCTTTTGTTTCCCTTGCCCGGGGAGATATGTTCATGAAGAAGTCGCTCATGTTTATGTCCAAGAGATTTTTGCCTATGTTTTTTTCTAAGAGTTTTATGGTTTCATGACTTACATTCAGGTCTTTGATCCACCTTGAGATTACCTTTGTGTATGGGGTTAGACAGTAGTCCAGTTTCATTCTCTTACATGTAGCTGTCCAGTTTTACCAACACCAGCTGCTGAAGAGGCTACCATCTCCCCATTGTATATCCAAGGCTCCTTTATCAAATATTAATTGACTGTATATGTTTGGGTTAATGTTTGGATTTTCTATTCTGTTCCACTGGTCTGTGGGTCTGTTTTTGTGCCAATACCAAATTGTCTTGATTACTGTGGCTTTGAAGTAGAACTTGAAGTCAGCGAGCGTAATTCCCCCTGCTTTATTCCTTCTTCTCAGGATTGCTTTAGCTATTAGGGGTCTTCTGTGGTTCCATATGAATTTTAGAATTATTTGTTCCAGTTCATTGAAGAAAGCTGTTGGTAGTTTGATAGGGATGGCATTGAATCTGTAGATTGCTTTAAGTAGTAAAGCCATTTTGACAATATTTATTCTTCCTGGCGAAGAGCATGGGATGCATTTCCATTTGTTAGTGTCCTCTTTAATTTCTCTTAGGAGTGTCTTGTAGTTTTCAGAGTACAGGTCTTTCACTTCCTTCGTTAGGTTTATTTCTAGGTATTTTATTCTTTTTGATGCAATTGTGAATGGAATTGTTTTTCTGATTTCTCTTTCTGTTAGTTCATCGTTAGTGTATAGGAAAGCAACAGATTTCTGTGTGTTAATTTTGAATCCTGCAACTTTGCTGAATTCAGATATTAGTTCTAGTAGTTTTGGAATGGAGTCTTTAGGGTTTTTTATGTACAGTATCATGTCATCTGCAAATAGTGACAATTTGACTTCTTCTTTACCAATCTGGATGCCTTGTATGTCTTTGTTTTGTCTGATTGCTGTGGCTAGGACCTGCAGTACTATGTTGAATAACAGTGGAGAGAGTGGGCATCCCTGTCTTGTTCCCGATCTTAGATGAAAAGCTTTCAGCATCTCGCTGTTAAGTATGATGTTAGCTGTGGGTTTGTCATGTATAGCCTTTATGATGTTGAGGTACTTGCCATCTATACCCATTTTGTTGAGAGTTTTAATCAGGAATGGATGCTGAATTTTGTCAAATGCTTCTTCAGCATCTATGGAGATGATCACGTGGTTTTTGTTCTTCTTTTTGTTGATGTGGTGGATGATGTTGATGGATTTTCGAATGTTGTACCATCCTTGCATCCCTGGGATGAATCCCACTTGATCATGGTGTATGATCCTCTTGATGTATTTTTGAATTCGGTTTGCTAATATTTTGTGGAGTATTTTTGCATCCACGTTCATCAGGGATATTGGTCTGTAATTTTCTTTTTTGGTGAGGTCTTTTCCCGGTTTTGGTATTAGAGTGATGCTGGCTTCAAAGAATGAGTTTGGAAGTATTCCCTCCTCTTCTATTTTTTGGAAGACTTTAAGGAGAATCGGTGTTATTTCTTCTCTATGTGTCTGGTAGAATTCAGAGGTGAATGCATCAGGCCCGGGAGTTTTGTTCTTGGGTAGTTTTTTGATTACCGATTCAATTTCGTTACTGGTGATTGGTCGGTTTAGTTTTTCTGTTTCTTGCTTGGTCAGGCTTGGAAGGTTGTATTTTTCTAAAAAGTTGTCCATTTCTTCTATGTTTTCCAGCTTGTTACCATATAGATTCTCATAATATTCTCCTATAATTCTTTGTATTTCTGTGGGGTCTGTCGTGATTTTTCCTTTCTCATTTCTGATTCTGTTTATGTATGTAGATTCTCTTTTTCTTTTAATGAGTCTGGCTAGGGGTTTATCTATTTTGTTTATCTTTTCAAAGAACCAGCTCTTGGTTTTATTGATTTTTTCTATTGTTTTATTCTTCTCAATTTTATTTATTTCTTCTCTAATCTTTATTAATAATGTCCCTCCTTCTGGTGACTTTGGGCCTCGTTTGTTCTTCTTTTTCCAATTTCACTAATTGTGTCTTTAGACTATTCATGTGGGAATGTTCTTCCTTCTTTAAATAGGCCTGGATTGCAATGTACTTTCCTCTTAAAACTGCCTTTGCTGCGTCCCACAGAAGTTGTGGCTTTGTGTTGTTGTTGTCATTAGTCTCCATATATTCTTTGATTTCTGTTTTGATTTGGTCATTAACCCATTGATTAATTAGGAGAGTGTTGTTACGTCTCCATGTATTTGTGAGCCTTTTTGATTTCTTTCTAAAATTTATTTCTAGTTTTATAGCTTGGTGATCTGAGAAGTTGGTTGGTAGAATTTCAATATTTTCGATTTTACTGAGTTTCTTTTTGTGGCCTAGTTTGTGGTCTATTCTGGAAAATGTTCTGTGTGCCCTTGAGAAGAATGTTTATCCTGTTGCTTTTGGGTGTAGAGCTCTGTAGATGTCTGTTAGGTCCATCTGTTCTAGTGTGTTGTTCAGTGCCTCTGTGTGTTTACTTATTTTCTGTCTGGTTGATCTGTCCTTTGGAGTGAGTGGTGTGTTGAAGTCTCCTAAAATGAATGCATTGCTGTCTATTTCCTCCTTTAATTCTGTCAGTGTTTGTTTCACATATGCTGGCACTCCTGTGTTGGGTGCATATATATTTATAATGGTTATATCTTCTTGTTGGACTGACCCATTTATCATTATGTAATGTCCTTCTTTGTCTCTTGGTACTTTCTTCCTTTTGAAGTCTATTTTGTCTGATACAAGTATTGCAACACCTGCTTTTTTCTCTTTGTTGTTTGCATGAAATATCTTTTTCCATCCCTTCACTTCTAGTCTGTGTATATCTTTTGATTTGAGGTGAGTTTCTTGTAGGCAGCCTATAGATGGTTCTTGCTTTTTTATCCATTCTGTTACTCTGTGTATTTTGATTGGTGCATTCAGTCCATTTACATTTAGGGTGATTATTGATAGATATGTACTTATTGCCATTGCTGGCTTTAGATTCGTGGTTACCAAAGGTTCAAGGGCTGCTTCTTTACTATCTAACAATCTAACTTAACTTTCTTGTTAAGTTATTGTAAAGACTGTCTGATGTTTCTTTATTTCTCTCCCTTCTTATTTCTCCACCTCCATTCTTCATATACTAGGTGTTTTATTCTTTGCCTTTAGTTAGTATTTAGATGTTTTGCTTTCTTTGCTATGATTTTATTTTCTCTGGTGACATATTTTTAGCTTTAAGAGTTCTTGCCTCTAGAGCAGTTTCTTTAAGATGTCCTGTAGAGGTGGTTTATGGAAGGCAAATTCAGCTTTCGCTTGTCTGGAAATTGTTTAATCCCTCCATCATATTTAAATGATAATCATGCTGGATACAATATTCTTGGTTCGAGGCCCTTCTGTTTCATAATGTTAAATATATCATGCCATTCTCTTCTGGCCTGTAAGGTTTCTGTTAAGAAATCTGATGATAGTCTGATGGGTTTTCCTTTGTAGGTGATCTTTTTTCTCTCTCTAGCTGTCTTTAATACCCTGTCTTTATCTTTGATCTTTGCCATCTTAATTATTATGTGTCTTGGTGTTGTCTTCCTTGGGTCCCTTGTGTTGGGAGATCTGTGGGCTTCGGTCGACTGCGAGACTATTTCCTTCCCCAGCGAGGGAAAGTTTTCAGCAATTATTTCTTCAAAGACACTTTCTATCCCTTTTTCTCTCTCTTCTTCCTCTGTTACTCCTATAATGCGAATATTGTTCCATTTGGATTGGTTACACAGTTCTCTTAATATTCTTTCATTCCTAGAAATCCTTTTATCTCTCTCTGCCTCAACTTCTCTGTATTCCTGTTCTCTGATTTCTATTCCATTAACAGTCTCTTGCATCTCATCCATTCTGCTGTTAATCCCGTCGATCGCTTGTCTGATTTCTGCGTTGTCTTTCCTCAGTTCCCTCACTTTCTCCCTCAGCTCTTGCACATTTCTCTGTAGGTCCATCAGCATGGTTATGACTTTTATTCTGAATTCTTTTTCAGGAAGACTGTGCATTTCCATCCCTTCAGGCTCCCTCTCTGGGGTTGTCTGGTTGATTTTGGTCTGAACCTTATTCCTCTGTCTTTTCATGGCTATAGAATTGGTCACTGGTAGTTGCCACATATGTTAGCTGCGCTCTTTAAGAATTTAAAAAGAGAAAAAAGAAAGAAAGAAAAAAGGCAAAAAAAAGAAAGAAAACAAAAAACAAAACAAAAAACAAAACAAAACAAAAAAAACGCCCACAGGGGTAGATTCTGTGGGATTGCTGTAGGTGGCGCTGTTGCCCCACTATTCCGCAGCCATGGGTGCGCTGCTCCGCAGGGCCCTTTATGTGTCTGGCAGGGGTGGGAATGAATGGGAGGCTGTTGATCTCAGTGAGAAGTGTAAGTATGGCCTTGCTTCCGCAGTCGCCATCTAAGGTGTCTGAAACTCCCCAGGCCTCCCAGCCTGCTGGGGTGAGTGTGCTGGGCCGATCCGGCTCCTCTGCTGGGCTCCTGTCTCTTTAAGACTGCTGAAGAAAGCGCGCACTTTTTTTTTTTTCCCTTCCTGGGAGCCGGCTGCAAGCACCCTGGCACGTTCCCCGCTCAGATCCTGCTCCTCTGTCTCTCCAATCTCTGCTGCACTGCGAGATGTGGGTCAGCGCTCCCCACGCAGGTCACCGGGGCTGGCTGCTTCGCGGGGTGTACTTCCACTCCCTCCCAGCTCTGAATCCTCTCCTCCCGCCGGTGCGCTGGGGTGCGGGAGTGTTTGGGTCCTGCTGGGTCGCGGCTCCGTGTCTTACCCGCCTCTTGGGGTGCCAAGTCCTCTCGGGTGTAGCTGCACGCTGTGTGCTTTCCTGTGTATTCTGGTCTCTCTTTTAGGAATAGATGTATTTGCTGTGTTTTCGTAGATAAATATAGTGTTGGGAGGAGATTTCTGCTGCCCTGCTCATGCCGCCATCTTCCTGGAAGTCTCGGATGTTTTTATTTTTAATCGTACACTCAATGAGGCAATATTGCACTTAAGAATACAAGTTTCCTAGAAATTACCTTCTAGATGTAGAATTATGATTCAGAAAAAAATAACTTCTACTGTTTTTGAAGATATTACCTAATATTTCTCCCTGAATATATTTAGAGATGGAGGACACTTGAACATCTTTTGATGTCAAGAAGAAGTGATCTCCCCTCTATGTAATCTTCCCTAATATCACCAGGAAATGATTAATTTGTCCGATTTTTGAGTTTTTTTGTTTGTTTAGTTTTTCCTCACAACATGCTACTTATATTTCATAATAACTTGTTCTTTACTAAGCATTGTAAGAAAATTAGGTTGAAAATAAATGAGTAAAAGATAATGTAAACAACTTACGGTAGAAAAAAGACATACTTTGGAGAAGAGTAGCACAGTTCTGTCCTAGTTAGACATTAAAAAGATGTTAAAAATCCTTTGAATATATGTTCTATAGGTATATTTTAAATTTTATATTAGAATTTTTTTTATCTCTGAATAAGCTAAATCCATCACAGAACTCATGTTGTAAAAAATAGCCAAAATGTCCTGAAAGAGCATTGATCTTTTGATCATAATATGTTTAAAAGAGAAAAAATTTAAGCTATAATTAGGCACAAAGATGCCCTTTTACAGAAAATGTATATGGATGTTAAGCATTTGCACTATAAAGTATTTGTTAAAAGTTTCTTGTGGTAAACATGTTCCACTTACAGCTGACATTCTCCCTTGATCTTTGTGACTGGGTTTGATTACAACACATCTTGATGAAGCTAATGAAAAGCTTCAGAAAATCAATTCAGTTGAAAATTATAATCCAGACAAATGTTTGTTTTCTATTCTTAAAGCATGGTGACCAGTGTCTCCTTTTTTTAGCCTGGAATGAGATCAGTATAGACCATTCAGATAGCTTTACAGTGAAGCTTTTGGCTTTATGCTAATAGTATACATTTTATAATTAAAAAGAGGAACTTTTATCATTCTACAAACATTTAATTGTCACACCAAAGTCAAAGTCAGCTTTGTTCAATTCCCTTCAAGAAACTTTGAGTCACTGAGTCAAAGCTCCAGCTGAGAGAGCAAATTGCTACTGCGCTTGATTCAATGACACCACTGTAACAAATGTGTGTGGACAGAACTATGCAGGTCTCCAGAAAACTTATAGACTCTACAAGCATCTCTTTCTATTTCACATTTTTTATATTGTTTTTAGTTAAAGTAACAATAGTTGAAGATTAAGGAGAAAATGTTGTAGTGTACTTTTATATGACTCAATTAGTTATAACTTTCGATTGCAATCTATAAAATTATGTGAGCCCACCTGTATCTTCCCTTACAGATGCATTACCATTTACCCTTGTCCAATCCCTCCTTATACAACACAGGTGGAATTTGTTACTTAGATTTCCCTACCTTGCTTTTTCTGTTCTCTAATTTATTGGATTAAAAAGTGCCCATCTACAATAGATTCAGTCATTTGTCCATCTATGATCCACTCACTGTAGCTATGTTATGACAAGACAGCTTTGAGTTACACGTCACCTCTGTGAGTTGAGTCAGCAAAATTCTGCATAGCAGGATTGTCTTGCAAAGAAGTATTCAAATACTATTACTAAAAGGGGGGAAGAATATTATGTCAAAACCACAAATGCCAAACCAGTACTTTGAGAATTGCTATAATGCTTATTTTCCACCCTTTTATATTTTATTCTTTTTAAATTCCTTATATTCAAATGAAATATAATTAAGTATATTTAAATGAATAGAGGTTTAATTAAGTTTATCAAATATGAAACATATATATAATATATCGATTTATTCTTGGAACTTTCCTTTTTTAATTAACTCACACATGGCTGAATTGAATGCATCACATCATACAGTTATCCATAAAATCCATTTATGGTATTTAATGATAGAGCACTTCTGATCCTTTGAGTAAGAAGCACAAAAAAAGTATAATTTGAAATTTAAATAGCACTTGACATTTCAACTATTATTTACTAATTTTAATTAGATACTTCTTCCTAATACCAAAAAAATAATTTTTGATCAAGAAAACATACTTTTGAAGATTAAAGTTATGGGAAGTTTGTTATCTTTCTTAAAAAAATATTAAATACATCAAATAACACAATAAGCTAATTTGTGTAAAGTACCTTACAAAGAACTTTGTCTTTTTTCTCTTAAATAGTACTTATAATTACCCTGAGGGAATGCAAATGTCATTTCTAAATGCAGTTTCTGCTTACAACTGTGCTTGAAGAAATAAACTAAAGAATGAGCTTCTGTCTGCCTCAACAGCCCAAACTGTTCACAAAGAATTTCAAAATATCAAGGTTTGTTAGAACTAATTTCAATTACAGAATGACACAATAGGGAAGCACTGCAAGACTCCACCACAAGCTTTAGTTAAGAAAGGAATGAAGAGTCTACTTTGAGAACTTCATGATTCAGTTCAGCTTTGACCATTTAATTAAAAATACCTATCAAGCCTCTAGCTTATGTCAATAGCACTATTTTAAAAATACATACTTCAATATTTTCCTCTGGGCTACCAGTAAATTTTTTAAATGTATCATGTTTCATAAGGAATAAATACTACTTTTTTTAACAATCAAATTTACATACCTCTTTTCTTTGGATCAGAGAAGATATCATGGGATCGAAAAGAACTTTTGTTGGTGCTAGTCTTTCTATTTAGCCCAGACCATGTGGCCTTCCTTAAGGTGGAGGTCAGTCTCAAGAAATGCTCCTAAACACAGGAAAACTGTACTTTCAATATGAAAAATACATTTTTCTTCCTGTGTAATGACTTTTGGGTTGACTTTAAGAAAAGCCAACACACTTATGAGTGGTTTTTTGTTCTTCAGTCATTCATAAAGAAAACAGACACAGCTTTCACCATCTTCCCATTTCTTGTGATTAGTTTCCTCTTTCCCATATTGTTTTCAATGAATTATGGGCAGAATAGCCTCTTCACTAATACCTGGTTACAGCTTGATGTTGCAGAATGAGAGACAGAAGACAGAGGACGGAGGCATAGGATTTGCCTCTGGTGGAGATGGGTTCTTGGACCTGGGTAGTAGGAGGAAGATGCCAGGCACTGAGGATGTATTAGAGCAAGAGAGCTGCCACCAGGGCACACTCCCAAGTCCCACAGAGAAGAGCAGCCGTCCTACCATACTCCTGCCTCCAAGTGAGATACATAGAAAATACAGAGTAACAGATGGGACTTAAAGTAGCAATATTTCTTTTTTTTCTGAATCCTTAGCAAAGAAATTTGAGAAAAATATGTTATTATTACCAAGATTCAGTAATAATAGTTTGCTTTATTTAAAAGAAAAATGAACCTTCAACATTAGGGTGTTCTACGATTGTAATATGCTTCTATTTTTGGATACAAAATAGTAGTTTACATACCTACTAAGCTGTTACTAATGTAGCTATATTATTCCTCCACCAAGAAGAGTAAAAACTGTCCCATCATCTTTTATCATTTTCAGTGTGCCTAAAAGCTGGATGACATCACTTATGAGTACATGGGCAATATGGGGGCTCAGAAAGGTCTCTCTGAAAGGGAGAGGACATGCTCTTCTTTCCCTCAGTCCACTGCTTATAATTGGATGTAGTATTGGAGAAGACCACAAGGGTAAGGGCTGTGCCTCAAATGGCAGGACAGGGAACTGAAGTTACTCTGTGTCCCTAATGGCTTTTGAACTGCCTTACAAATTATACATTGCCATACCTCCAGACATTTAATGAGAGGATTAAATAAGTTTTTCTCTTGTTTAAACCAATTATTTGGGCTTTCTCTTGTATGTAACCAAACCAGATTTTAATTAATTTCTGTTTCCAGAAATAGAGAACTAGTTATTTTATTTTTTAATGTATGGCTATGTAGAGGTCCTGAGTGAATCTAAGTTAATGAAGTGTTAATAATATGTTTATTATTTTTCCAATTATATGTCTGTGAGTGTCTCTAAAGCTTGAGAGTGTTGTAAAAAGGTCATTTTAATTTTGTTTCATTTTAAGTAAGAATTATTCCATTGCAGACTCATTTGTACTATAAATTAGCTCTGTAAATAGAAAAGTAACTTAGACATACATTTCAAGACATGGGGCAAAGCCAACTGTCACCAACTCTGAATCAGCAAAAATTTGATATCATTAAGTTTTTATGAAGTAATTATTTTCCTGCCCCTTTTCAAATTACTGTGGGATATAGAGTATACAATTATTTCCCTATATCACTGAATGTGGTGGTGTTGATGAGAATTACCATTCAAATATCTTGGGATTGCAAAATCTGCTGTTGCTTCCATGATTTTCTATACAGTAGGTCAACAGAGTGTACGTTCTCAGGATCACCACTGAGATTCTAACAACTAAGTGGGAGAAAATTAATTTGAGTCAATGAGTTTCCAGTGGAATTCTTTTTGAGACATTGAATATATATATTACTCATATAAGTTATACTTTTATTTATAAAAGGATTTAAAACTGAACAAGAAGCTACACCACTGTGGGGAGAGGGGAGTGGAGTCTTGGGTAGTTTATTTCAAGGAACACGAAACATAAAGATTGTCTTTCTTCATTATTCTGACTGCTTGGAGCCTTTAAGACATTGAAATCTTTTTTTGTGTTTTAATCTCATCTTATTTTCTTCATTGAAAAAGGCAAGCAAGCTTCTTCCCATTTGTTTTTCAGAAACAGCAATAGCATACAATATATGTAGTCAATTCTAGCAAGTATCTAAATATAAAAATTATCAAAAATAGTCTGAAATAATTTAGAAAATTATTTCTATTTTTCAATACTTAACTATAAAAATTCTAGATTAATACAGGCCAAGCAATATACCAAACTTCTACAAAAAGTGAAGTGAAATAATTTTGCACTTTATATGTGATACTCTATTCAACACCAAATACAGAATACAATTCTGAAAGCCAAGAAGGTAAAATTAACATTATAGCACCATATTTAATATACTTGTTATAATTATTCATGTAGAATTATTACATAATTGAGGAGGTAAAGCTGTTTTCCAAGTTTTCATATTTGCATAGAGAAAGAAAATGGAAAGAAATGGCAAAGTCAGGACATAATTTCTATTTGTATGATGTGTAGCAAACTTCTTCAAATACATGAGATACTACTTTGTGCAAAAAAGGACTTCTTAAATGAAGCAGATTTTTAAATTTTCCACTATTATCACATTTGTGGGAGATAAATATTGTTTTCTAATAAATATAAATGAAATGTTAATATACAAATTTATCCATTAATCACCGTAGGACCAATAGGTTATTACAGTTGTGGCCAAAAGAGCAGAAAAATTATGAGTAAATAAATGATTAACATAATCATTCTTTCAATTATACATTCTGTAATTCAAAAATAATACATTTCTTGAATCATAGCTATCATGGAACTCAGATTTTTTTTCTCTTAAAATCTCAGCATTTTTTCAGAATGGATTGAAAATCTCATAATTATATTGGTTTCTTTTATTAAAGAAGAGTGTTCCTCAATTTTTTTTTTACTAACTAAAAAGTAAAATCTATAATACAAGCATGATGTGATTTTTAAAAACTGCCATAAAATGATATTGAATTTAAAATTGTTGGCAATTTTGGGGGGATTGTTTCTAGTTTTTAGCTTTTATAAACAAAGATCACATGGACATTCTTGTACTAGCCTTTAGTTATCATTAGGATTCACTTCTTTTATGTGTAAACCCGGATTATTTTAAAACAATATACTACATAGAAGATGTTAGTTTTTTTTTAAAACATGCTCCTTCTTCTGTACATACATCTATATGTAATACTTTGAGAGATGCTACCTAAAGGTTAATAGGAAAATATAAAACTTGAGTCTATTAATGACATAAATAGAAAAAAATACTTGAAACTTCAGGGTAAGATGTATTATAGAACCATATTTTAAATTTTAACTGCTGTCTTAACATGTAAAAATAGAAAATTGTTTAATATCCTGAGCAGAAACCTACAGCAGTAGACAGGAGCTCGAGTTAGGGGCCCACAGGACAGTAAGAGGCAGGCCTTTGACTTATGTGGAGTAATGGAAACCAACAGATTTCCATGCATGGAAGGGGCCTGAGATAGAATCACTTCATAATAACTAGGGACTGGAGTGGGGTGGTATCACCTGTGAAATGAGATTGAACAAAACAATTGCTGACAACTAAGGAAATACCATTGCTCTAAAGCTGCACCCAGCATATAAAGAAAAATACTATAAGTAAAAACTAAAAGCTTATGAAAAAATGCACATTTGTACCAAGAACATATAGATGAGCTAAATCATTACAAGTTGTATGTGTGTGTATTTTTTCATAGTGATTGATTTATAAAACTTGATGACAATACATGGTATATTTCCTACTGAAGAGCCTAGAGAGAAGTATTAGTGACCTACAGGTTAGTACTGAGTATTTGGTGAAGGAAGCAGCACAGAGATAAACATAGGAAGAGCATGGAAGTTGTTTTGAGACGACAAAGCAAGTGGCCCCAAGTAGTTCTAAAATAAATCTCTCAATACAGGAATAAAGGAAAAACTGTGATAATCAAATATGTAACCATTGAGAGCTTTCTTGTATTAAGAAAATGCAATATTCATGGTGAAAGTTCATTGTGTGCCAGGCAGCATTAAATAAAAATCCACTCTTAGAAACAGCTAAATTAAAAAACAGAACAATGCAGGGGTGAAACAAGATAAAACAAATTTGATGTTTGATTTTACTACTTACTGACCTGAGCAAACACAGAGGGAGAGAGCCAGTTTTTTTGCTTTAGCCTAAAGGGAAGAGTGGATTTGTTAGGACGAAAAGTCCAGCACAATGTTGTTCTGTCTAGAACACTAGCAAATTAACAGCACCAACATGGCAGTCATGGTGGAGAACAGTATCCAGGAAATTCCGTAAGCCATTGTTGTCCAAGACCATTGTGGAAAAGCACACAATAAAGTGGCAGAGGGATGGTGGTGACTTCAGAGCCTCAGAAGATAACACCTTGGCCTGGCACAGGTGGGCATGGGCGCTGAGATCATGGTGGCTTCGGACAACCCTCAGGCAGAAAAAAATCAGTGCAGCCACTATCACTGGAAGGCTGACAGGAATTACCAAAGAACATGGCTTCTGTCACTTTGCATCTGAGGGGATTCATTTATTAACATCATAAGATTCTACCTAAAAACCACCAAAACTAACCATGGGGTAATTGCATATCTGTTGATACCAGGTGGAGGGTGGGATAAAAGTGTAAAATATGTACCTTACTTGTAGCCTCAACTGCATCCTTTGATCTTCTCTTCTTTCCTAATGTGTGTGGTCCAACTATGTGTGCATTAAAAAATTGGGGTAAGATTTGGAGAAAGCAAATCAAATTCATTTTTCCATTTCTTAATTAGAGGAACAGAGAATATTGTTAATATTCTTTCACTTAAAACACTTCTTTCCTGTTACAATAGATTATAGATATTTTTCATAGAATAAATCCCAATGAGTGTGCTATATTCTAATACAATATGCCATAATTTTTTTTACCAGTTACTTGTTTTTGGACACTAGATTTGTTTAATTTTCTTATTAAGAATTCTGGGCAAACAGCCTCAAAATTAAATCTCATCACATAATTGTTATGATTTAACAATAGTAAATTCATAGAGGAATGATGAATAATAATTTGTGAATAATTAAGTAGAAGCTCAGAAGAAAATGGGGAGTGAAATTAGAGCCTATTATAAAAATTCTGATCATGATAATAAGTTATTTCAAGCTGATTAAAGAAACAAGACCAAACAATTGAAAATGATGTATCTGGACATGGCTTAGCATAGATGTCAGTGCATAATATGAATAACTAAAAACATTAAGATTTTTATTAGCATACCATATATAAATATTAGCATGTTATTTAGAAATATGGAGGTATATACTGGGGAAAAAGGCTAAAACAATGGAAAGAATCTGAGGAGTAGGAATCAGGAATAAAAAGTTTGGAACTGAAAACACTGTTTCTCTTATAAGGCCTTTCAAACATTTGCCTTTTTAGCTTATTTGTTCTTCAATTAGCTAAATATTAAAGGTAGTGCAATGTATTAGAGATCCATATATTCTCAAGTGTCGTACTCTCTTAGAGCACACAGAAAATGTTTTAGTAATAGAAATGGGATGTGGTCTTGACATACTAAAGAGGCATGGAACCAATGTCAGTACATTCATCTACTCTCAGTTGGGTTTTTGAATGAGCCTGCAAAACTATATCCAAGTTTTGATGCCTGTTTTTTGTTTAAGAGTTTAGCTAAAATAAGTTAAAACTTGACTTTTCAGATATGATTATGAGAAATAAAATTATTTTATTATTTCTAAACAATAAAATAAAGCTTGACATAGGCATAGAAAGTTTTTCCTTTTCAGTAGCATTTGTAACTATGTCTCTTTTCTCTCTGTCCCACACATACACACATAAACACACTTACACATGACACACACAGGCTGGCTACCATGTGCCCACCAGTTTGGCTGTTTATCTATTGAGGTATAGTATAACATCTAAAATATTCTAGTATTAAAAAGAATGTTGTTCCTAGGGAATCAACCTGATGTAAAATAGATCAACATTGGTATTATTTCCACTGATTTAAGATCATATTAAAAGTTCTAAATGCCCTTTGCTTTTAAAATGCATTGAAATATTTATATGTAGGTGTGTTTAGAACCGTGGAAATATCTTGAAATATTAAGAAACTGCCTGCTACCTTGTAACCACCTTCCCTACAATTCTCAAATATGCAAGATCTGTATTTTCTATTGCTTCTTATCCCCGAATCCTAATTTTATTTTTCAAAGAAACCTGTAAGGTTTTCCTGTGGTGCCAAAATATCTGGTTATTATCCATTGCAGATACCTAAAGAAATATTTTTTTAATGCGCATTTTTCCTAAATTTACATTTTGAACTTTTTATGCATATATGGTTAATCTAATCTCTATCTCAAGCAGGAAAACAATAACCATTTAAACTGCAAACTACTTTAGGCCAATTCTTGATTATCTTTCTGCTATTCAGTTGAATTTTCATTTAAAGGATAGAGCATTAGAAGTCTATGATTTAATCAAATATTTAAACAGTTTAGTTAAGTTGTATTCTACAGATCTAGCAATATATTACCCCGAGGAACTACCCAAAGAATTAAAGAAAAAACAAAGTCTGCCAGTAGTAGATGATGGAAAAGCATCCTTTTCAGAAGAAGTATAATATTCACACTGTGCAGTTTTATCACTGCCATCAAGATATCTTCAAGGAAACTTATCAAATTTAGTTTTGATACATATTTTTGAATGAAAGCAAAAGTGACCTATGTGGATTCGAAATCTTTAACACTCTTATTTTACTATAAGTGTTTTTAATGAGAGAAAGGCCTTCATAATTGTTTATAATGTATTGTTAATAAATATATAATATGAGCTCTCTATGTTCCCAATCCAGTGACCACTTTACATTTGTGTGCTATCTTACTATTTGATCCTTTTGACCATACATTTTGCTGGAAATTATCCTCTCTGCTTATTTCCAGAGATGACTTTTTTCTATTTCTCTGATAATAATTTTTATGGGTATTCTTTAAAAAAATGTATAATTTTACACATAAAATTCCTACATATATAAAGAATTACATCATAAGGCATTTCTTACACAATTCTAGTTCCATCAATTATTATCCATATTAATAAAAAATTAAGAGTTAAATTGCAAAATGAGCTAGAGAAAATATTTGTCAATGCACATGAGATTCTCTATTTTAGGAATTCTCAGAGATTTTGACATTCAAAATTGTCAAAAGATGCACTTCTATATAAAATAAGCTGAGAGAAGTTCAGTATATCTCAGATAATAAGTTAATATAGATATTTCATATAGTCATAAAAGTATAAATTTATAAACTAGTAGAAAACTAAAAAAGTACACATTTCTGAAATCAAAATATTTAAAAATATTCCATTGTTCAATTAATCATAATTATTAAGCTAATGCTATTAAATGTCATATTTTGCCTATCAGATTAGGAAAAAAAATCCACGGCATCAATATTTTGTAGAAGACAGGAATACCTAAATTAATTTTCATGCAGAGCATCAGAGAGTCTAAATTGGTACCTCTCTAGTAATTTTCAAGATATAGTAAGCCTTAAAATGTGCATTCTAATTGGAAAAATTACTCCTCTATCAATTTATTATCAAACTATTAGTTATATGGTAAAATTTAATTTTGAAGTTACTTATCCAGAATTCTTAATAATAATACAAATTAAACCTAATGTCCGAAACAAGTAATTGGTTAAATAAAATATGGCATCATATTCCAGTGTGATGAAATATAGTTATAACTTATTATGTAGAAGAGATATTATGGTATATTGCAACATAAGAGAAGCATTTTTAAAAACAAAAGGTACAGTATTGTCTCCATGTAACAATATTTATATGTACATGAATGTGCAGAGAAAAAAATTCCTGCATACATGGAATCAATTGTCATCTTCTCTGGGAGGATTAAGGATTGGTTTGTACTTTTTTCTTTGTGGTTATCTTTGTACTTCAAATTCTCTGTAATGAACATGAATTAATTGGTAATCTGCTAAAATGTATCCATGGATATTAAATGTTGTCATTCTTACTTCCTTCTGATATTCTCCCTAGAGTGAAATTTAAGAAACATTTGAGTACCTTATCTGTACCAGACACTGTAGTAATTACAGATGACAAAACAATGAATAAGACATAATTCTGATATTTATGTACTGTAAATATATCATGGTAGGTGCTAAGAGAAAACCAATCACAAGTAATATTGGAACACTGATAAACAGGCCTTGGTGTAACGCAGGAACTCAGGAAAATATTTCTGCGGGAACCCTATCTGACTTAAAATTTGAAGGTTCTATCATAGTTCGCAGGGATACAGTATAGATAAATCATGTCAGGCTGAAAGAAAAGCATAAAGACACACAAGGAGCCACATAAGAGAGGGCATATGGAAATATGGGAAGTTTCTTATGAAAAATTGGAAACAGGCAGTGATGGATGAAGACTAAGATTGGAGAGATTCCTAAAGTCAAGGTAATAGTGACAATTTATGCAAAATAATTGAAGTGTAGTCCCTTATGGAAAAAGCATTTTTGAAACAGAGATCCTCATTTTAGTGCTTTCTAAGCATCTGTTCCTTCTATTTATCCAGTTTTATTTTATGAAAAATAACTAAGATTTTATTCTATAATTTTTTCTCTCCTGAATATTAGAACAGTCTTTTCCAACTGCAATGAATATTGACCACCAAATCCTCAAACATGTAAATGTTATGGGGAAAAGGCCAATAATTCTCTGCCTACCATCATCCTTTGTGCTGAACTCCACCTCCGAGTACCTCATCTTCAACAGGATGTCTTGAATTCATTGAATCTTAATGCCTTTTCACCTATTCTGTCCATTTTCTTCTCATGAATTGTCCTCCTTGATTCCCAATCACTAGCACTTATACTGTTCTAATTCTCACACAGGGACTGTAAATGACACCTTTACTGGTCTCCACAACTCCAGTCTCTTCAATTTTATTTAATTTTCCAGATGGATGCTCCATTATATCTATAGTTCCAAGTCTGTTGCTGTCTTTAAATTACTCTCCGATCAGTCACATTATTACTATACTTTCACTTCTTTTTTCTGTTTTCACCATAATGTACTACCTTTATATTTTTATTAGTTTTTGCTTGTTTTTGTTATTATCATTAGAGACATCTGTGTGCAAAACACTTCAGTAACATTTTTTTTCTGGATCATCTACCTCAGTCATGTTCATAATCATGTCCACACTCATACTCTTCCTGAATGAAGCTTAAGGATGGCTTTCCACATCTCTTGTTATAGTTTTTCATACATTTACTGCTGTTTAAGATTCATAAGAGCAAATAACATGTATTCTTTGTTCACCTTTGCTTCCTAAATGCATAAGGCATATAGTAGATGTTAACCAAATATTTGTTGCATGGATGAGATATTTGATTTCATTTTTCTCTTATCATCCTTGAATACAGAGAAGTATCTCCAGTCCAAATTGGTTTTATTAAGAGACAGCACTTGTGGATTGAGCTTGGTACCATTTTTTGTGTGGGCAACTTCATATTCAGGACTACAATGTAGGGTAATTTAGATGGAATATTTCTAACCAATTCTCCATTTTTCATAGGATTTCCCTAATGCTGAGCTTGATCTTATTTTTTTAAGCAGGAAATCTAATTTCTAACAACCTAAAGAGATAAAGCATATAAGAAAATAAAATTCCTCTGACAAGGTGGCCACTTTCCCTTTTTTTTCCATTGTTTTTGTGGTTTTTCAGCTCAGGATATAGGAAGAGAAATACTGCTAGGGGTAAAGATGGAATCAGCATAAAGCAATCCCATTTGTCTCAAAAACAAAACAAAAAACAAAAACAGATTGTAAACTAAAGGAAAGGAAGGCAATGTTCTGTTTGTTTAAAAAATGTCAATCAGACTTCATAGACAAGGGAAGAGGAGGAGTATAGCTGAGTGAGGTATCATTCATCATTCTAAATAGCATCAGAAGGACAAGTTTGATTAGTTTTCATGAGTATACACACTTTATTCATGAGTTTTTCTCTCGAATTCCACTCTACCAGCCTAGAATTTACTGCAAATATTCTTAGATTCTAGGAGAATCTTAATTTCATCATTCATTTGTTCACTGACCACATATTTACAGAGTGCAGGCAAGCCACTCTATACAAGCTCTGAATAAAATATAACATTGCATTGGTGAAAAAGACAAGTTTCCTGCCTTCAAGGAGATCATGGTGACACAAACAATAAATGAATAAAACACAGGTAAGAAGTGCAAGTCTTTATTGAGTTAAAGAGGCCACAGAGGAGTGAAGTCAACAATTTCAGAGATGTAAGAAAGAGTGGAGGATCTGTTACGGATTGGAAAGCACCTGCTCCTTCAGATATACAGCTGCTACTCCATGGTGTTGAGTTAGTCTAGAAGTGCCAGGTCAGTGGTGTGAGATTTTCTGGGGTTTAATTAAAGTCAGAAATCAGAACTATTTTGTGAAATTTCTTAACTTCAAAATATTGCCAGTAAATGTGATTTTAAAAATATTCTATGCTATCTAACATTGTGCCCTAAGAAAACTCATCTTAACGGCCGTATTTTTCACAAAGGTCTGCAATATTGAAAAACACAGAAGCATAAAATACCATAGCAAATTAAAATGCATGTCTTTGAATAGAGGAATAGAATGCAATATAATATGCCTAATTAAAACAGTGTGGTTATAGAAGGCTTCTTAAGAAGTTGACTATTATTCTGATCTCAAAGGCACACAAACAAACAAAAAATCCAGACACATAAAGGAATAGGAAATCAGTATTTCAGGCAGAGGAGAAAGAATGGCGAAGGGCTGGGGAATGAGAACGAGTTTATAAACTGGTGGATGAATGAGAGTTTCATGAGATGAGAGCAAGGATGGAACGGCGACCAGATTTTAAATGACATTGTCCCTCTTTGAAGCTGGGATTTATTCTATGTACACTGGGAAGTCATTGGAAGGCCATAAACTGGGAAATGGCACCAACTGATTTTGTTTTAATTGTGTTATTACATGCTTTAACTTTTATTTATTCATTATAAACATTTTAAAGAGCTGGTGGGAGAGGCTATATGAAGAATTTATAGACACATACATTTTAGGTGGAAACCTACAAAAAGTTAAAATGAAAATTTATTCTTCAGAAATAAATGAAGTTATATAGAATTAGGAGTTGTGGAATTTCTCTTTGTGTTACTCAAAAATGTGGCTTCAGTCTATTTCTCTGTCCATAGTTCATACAAATATGTATGAAATTTTCCTCTCTCCAAGTAATGTATTATCTTGATTTTTTTCTCCACTTTATTTAAACCAATCAGAAACTCTGAGGAGAATGGAATACTGTTACACCTGGATAGAAATTATAGTTGACCCTTGAACAACATGGATTTGAATTGCAGGGTCCATTTATGTGTGGATCTTTTTCAATAAATATATTGGAGAAACTTTTTGAGATTTGTGACAGCTTGAAAAAACACTTTCTTTTCTCAACCTTACTCTGTTGTAAGAATACAGTATATAATATATATAAACAATGTGACTGTTCATATAATTGGTAAGGCTTCTGATCAACAGTAGGCTATTAATAATTAAGTTTTGGGGGAGTCAAAAGTTACATGAAAATTTTCAGATGTCTGGGGATCGGTGCCTCCAACCCGTGTTGTTCAAGGGCTAACTGTACGTCAACATTTGGAGCCATTTCATGTGCTAGTATAATGTTGCCATTGTGCAAGATGAAGAAAATACATGGCTTTTATGTTTAGTAAAAAATAAGAATATGCCTTACAAACAGTGCTAAATCTGCTTATAAGAGGACGTGTTTTCCTTGCATATCTGAAGATGTGAGAGTTAAACTGAAGTTATCTAAAATGTGTTTAGGTAAGTTGTTTTGCAAGTACTAATAGCATATATATGAGCAGAGACAAAATCAAATGAAAATTTATAGACAAAAAAGAAAAAAGAAAAAAATGCTGTTGATACTTTAGAGAGAGATGTAAGTCTGTTATACTAAAGGTTACTTACATTCTGCCTTTGACTCTGAGTCCACTGTAAGTTTCCATTACCTCACATACTTAGATAAAATGATCCAGATATTAAGAAAATGCCTCTTTATTTTAAATGCCCATATCTATATTAGCATATTTCCACTCTACTTCTCAATACAATCCATACAGATAATTTATCTAATTTGATTTTTGGATACTTGATGTTTTCCATTAGCTTACTCTTATTACTAGTTTCCTAATTTTAGATATGCCTCCTAATTTAGCATTCTTTTTTAAGATTTATGTGTATTTTATTTGAGTCAGTTTTATAGTCCTCTTGATCATAGTCAAAGCTTTAAATTTGTCACCAAAAACACAAGATGGCTTTATTTGTGGAAGCTTTCAATGATGCCTATTCAGAAATATTTACACATCACAGTGAAAGAAATGTCCTGTTGAAGTGACAAATGGCATTTTTTGCAACACTTTCTAAGTGAAAGCACGGCTGTAAAGCATTATATTACTGTCAAGAGAGTTTAATATTTTTAACAATTCCCAAAAAGTTCTTGAAGATAAAATAAGCTTTATGATATGATAATTTGAACATCATTGACCCTCTGGAAATAAATTTGATGTTGTCTCCCAGTTAAATATTTGTTTAAAATATGAGAAAGAAATGTTAAAAAGAGGTATTTATTTTATCATGTGATAAATGTTTCAGTTGGGATGATATCATTAGAGAAAATTCTTAAATAGGCCTAATGCAAACTACACTCTCAAATTCTCCAGTTCTGTATTCTCTCTCAATTTTAGATAGCTTCAGAAATTGCAAAAAATTAACTTTGTGCTTGAACTGAAGTTTTGGGTTTATTGTTACTTTTCCTTTAAATTTCACAGAAAGGCCCTTAGGGAGTCTTCAGTGGGGTGTGGCTTAAAGGGACCTTCACCCAACTTGAGCCAGAGCAGTGTTTGGGCTAGCATGTTTTTGAGGACTAGTTTCCCACAGCATAAACAAAAATAAAAAACACTGCTTCTGAAGGATTTTTGGCAATACAGAAAGTCTGGATGCAAATAGTTGTAGATGATAAGCAATAACGAATTCTATTTCATCTCTCCTTCTTTTGTTAAAGGACGAATAGTATCCTTTATAGTCAACTTGTTTCAGTTGGGAATTTTATAATTATTGAAAATGTAAAATTATGAATCATACACATATTAAGTGACTTTGTTTCAAATATGTTATTAAACCCATTTTTTCATGAAGGAAGTAGTAAGGAGTTAAATTCTGATGAGAATTTAACGTTTGGAGGTTTATTTTCTCTACTGGAAAAAATTCATTTGCATTGTTACAGTTGAAAACATTTGCATTACAGTCATTTTTATATAAATTCATATTAGTCCTACAGAGTTGTAAAATGGACTAGTCAACCAAGTCAATCAAAGAGACATACCCCTGTTGGATTAGAAAATGCCCAAAGGATGCAGTGGACAATCCCCAGTTTCCACTTAAAGGATGCAGTAATCTTTTTTGCCTACTTACATATTTTTGGCATTTTTTTCTGAAAGGAAACATTAGTGAATCACCCCTCACGTCATGTTAGATAAATACCTAAACATATATTAGACTTTTTCTTTAATTTGTATATAATATATCAAAAGCTATAAGCATATAATTCACAATGCTAATTGTCTACGTTCATTTATCCTTTTTTTCTTAATATCAAGAGGCCAAAAAATACTACCTTGTGATTGCTTTTGAGGTTGCATTTTTATAACACATATATAAAGGCCATTTTAGTGTATTTTAAAAAGACATTTAAAAATCACTCTTTTATAATCTTTGTGTTTCTGTAGTTTACTATTCCTGTTCCTGCCTCCATTAGAGGCAGGAACATTCCAACAGAAAGGAAGCAAACACGAGTCAGAGAAGAGCCCGAGAAGCAAAAGAGAGGAAAGGGGATAGCAGAAAGAGGTAAAACCATTTTCTAAGAATAGCATTGCAGATATTTGCAAAATGAAGAATTTCATGAAGTAAGACAATTTAAAAACAGGAAGAGCAAATTCAGAGGTTCATACAACAAAACCCCCAGGTGAAGAATATAGAATTATTTGTTCTAGGCCATCTTCTGATATATATTTTTTCATTCAGTAGAATAATGATTAGTTACAGTAAATAAAGTAATGAAACTAAGACCTTTAACTATTCAGATGGCAGATGGAAATCAAAGGAGAAAACAAAATATTTGATACAGTATTCTGAGAAACAACATGAATATTTTTGAATAAAATGTTTGCTCAAGTGAAATGAATGAGCTCATCCTACTATGTAATATGAGGTCCTGAGGCCCTGACTTTTTATCGAACATTCACATGGTAATTGAAATAGTTTACTTGCTATATGATCAGGCTCTTCCTATTTTTAGAGCAATGTGAATTATTTTAATAGGATACACACAGATTTAGTGTTCTGACATCATAAAGAGATTTCTTTAAATAGGATTATTCATACACCTCAGATTCATAATTATGTACACTAGATTGTATCTGTACATTATAAGAGAGTACAGATAAAAAAATTTTAATTTGTTAACATTATAAAACTTAATTCGTAGAAAATTGGTGAAGTCCATTAGATTTACTCAACAAATTATCATCATACTTCAAAAAGAGCTGCATGCATTCTTCATAAAGAATAAATTAAAACTCATAGAATGAAAATATGACTCATTTATTCAGGAAATTTTTAAGGGATTCAGAGTACAATGTGATCCTCAAGAGCACTGAAATTTTTTCAATACACCAAAGAATTTTAACCTTCCCATAAAAATGAGAAATCTGTTGTTGCCAAGTAATACTTAGCGTATGGATAGTCACCAACTCCCAGAAAATGAATAGTTCTCTGAAAGTTAATTTTAGACAATCAAGTTTTTTTGGACATGAGGTTTATTTCTTCACATGTCCATTACTGTACATAGCAGTGTAGTTCTCAGATCAGTCAAGGAAAACTGGTATGTACCAGATGTAGAGAACTAAAAATAGTTTCAACTACAGGTGGTCAATGAATGCATCATTTTGCTTTTTATGAAACAAAAATGCAAGACCAGTTAAAATCGAAATGCTAGCAATCCAGCTCTCATCTGTATAAGGTGGTTTCATGGTATTATTGGTGCACAAGATTTCATTTTTAATGATATTAATAGATTTTTTTTATTTTAGAAGAGTTTTAGCTTTCCAGAAAATTAAGCAGATTGGGCAGAATGTCCTCACACACTCAGTATCCAGTCTATTATTACATCTTACATTAAAATGATATCTTTGTTATAATTAATGAACTGACATTGATACACTATCATTAACTAAAATCCATAGTTTATTCATCTCTCCTTGCTTTTTATCCATTTTTTCTTTTCTATCACAGAATCTCATCCAGAATACCACATTATATTTAGTCATCATGTTCCCTTGAGGTCCTCTTGGCTGTGAGGTTTCTCAAACTTTGTTTTTGATGACCTTGAGAGTTTTGAATACTGGCTAGATAACTTGTACAATGCCACTCTACTGGGAGTTTTCAGGTGTTTATGGGCTTATTTTTTTTCTTTTTTGGATAAATAATATAGTCTTATGTGCTTTTTCTATCACACTGTATTATTCTGTCAACATGATTTATGACTGTTAACATTGACCTTGATCACCTGCCAGGTTTCTCTACTGTCACCTTACATTCCTCCCACTTCCACACTGTACTCTTTGGAAGGAAGTCCTATGTACAGCCCACACTTAAGAGTGGAGTGTCTCCATAGTTTATTTGAAATTCTCTATATAAATTAATTTTGTTGAATATTTATTTTATAGTTTGGGTTATAATACTACTGTGTTGCACAAACTGTTCCAGCTTTGGCCAGTGGGAACTCTCTCAGTTGCCTCCTGTGTCTCTTTGATGTACCTATCAATGCAGGTTTTTAGTTTTTGTTATTTTTATTTTTTTGAGTACTTTATTTTCTGACTTTGTAAGAATACAAGATGCTCCTGGTCATCTTGTATATTTCCTCCTACAGTCTTAGAATCAGATGTCTTTCCCAAGGAGCCCTAGTTACTTACACTGGAGAATGATACTAGAAACCATGTTCAGGTGCTAGTTGTGCTTGTTGCTACTGGGATATTCCATTAAGAAGGTCTTGTTGACAGGAGAAATAAATGTATATGTATATACTAGTACATATATACATGTATACACACACATTTCTATATGTGTACCATCTGTATCTGCCTTAAGGTAAATAAGCGTTCTTACTGGTGTCTTCATGTGTAATCCATTAGCACATGGAGTACTCTAGCCTCTTCTCCTTGCTTCCAGTAAATTCCCATTCCAATAGTGAGAAGCCTGGCTCCTACTCTCCCCCATTCATTTAATTAATTACTGAATTCCACTATATATTCACACCACAATCAGAATTGTTAGCCCATACCCCTGTGGGGAACAAGTTTAACAATTATGGTACCATGCTTCTTCTGCAATTTCGTTTTAAATAGAAGTCTCCTCATTTCAGAAGCTACTTACGTTGTTACCTTTCTGCCACAGGAACTTTTTAAAAGATAGTTACTTCTGAATAGAATCAAATAAATAAAATAGGAACACACATTTTTATGTTTCTATTAAGCAAAATATGTTGAAGTTAATTAGTTCAAACTCCACAAACACCATGAAAATTAGAAAATGATATTTGTTCTCCAATTTAAAGTATGAAGAAAAAGTTAACAGAAATTTACCTTCTACTGTTGCAACAATTTTTAGGACTGTTGTGAAACTGTATGAGAGTTTTTGAGTTTTGATTCCCAGAATTCTTTCTTCAGTCATCCATGCTATATTTCTACACAGCTAAATTCATCAGGAAATGCTCACAACAATGCTAGAGAGGGTCAGTCTAAGACTTTATTTTACAAGCTAAATTCTGACTTATTTCTTTATAGATATTAGATAAAAACATGAGAAAGTGATTTTGAAATAATGCTATAAAAGCATTCATTCATTGGTATAGAAATCATCAAAATTGGAATATTAGAAAGAGCTTTTTGTTAGTCTAATCTGAGCAAATTGAATCACAAAGCACAAGTAAATGTATAAGATACATACAGGGAACTACATCATCTTAGAAGATTTGGGTCAAAAATTAATTTACATGTTAATTGACTCAACATATTCTGAATAGAATTATATTAAAAGTATAGATTTAATTTTCAGGCTAGCTTTAAAAATGTGCCCAAATTGCATGTGCATGTGTGTGTGTATTTTTACATCTTTATCTTCTGACTAGGAGATGTATCAGGATGTACATCCATGAATATTTTCAGTAATGGAAATATAAAGTTAATTAGAAATAAGATTTTTGTTACTATTTTAGAACCCACTTTCAATGTTAATTTTTGAAAAAAATAATCTCCTGAAATTATTATGAAATTTATTTTAGATTTATTAGTAATAAAATCCTCCTTACCATTTCTTGACCAAGTTTTTACATAAGATAGGGGGGTTGGCAGGTGGGCTCAGTTCTTTGCAGTCTTTCTGGAGACCCAGATCAATGGAGCCTACCCTGGCACATGCTCCCGTGATCACCATAGCAGAGAGAAGAGCAGGTGGCTTATTGCATACTGATGCTTCCATGAGGAATTTACACATGCTGTTTCTGCTCTCATTTATTTCATGTAACTTCAAAGGGACAGGGAAGTATACTCCTGCTATGTCCCCAGAAAAGATTCCAGGAAATAGTGGTTTACAGCACCAGTGACTACCATAGTGATCAGATAGGTCACATCTTGGAGGAAAGAGAATGGTGGGGAACAGTTATGAGAAGTCTGTTCTCTTCTAATTTAATGACACTAAATTTAGAGTTCTCTAAAATTTATGACATTTTTTAGAAAAAAAATAGAAAATACATATAACTTGTATTCTGAAATTCCAAATCTATCATCCTCTCCACTTGAAACCTTTCTTCTTTCTCTACCTCCTACACATTTGCCCACTGTGATTTGACTCTTCCCAAACTGGCATATGTCCAAAAGAACTGATGAATTAATCTGTGTTATTTGTCAAACAATTGCAACGGTGCTAAAATCTCTCTTAAGAGGCAGTCTGTTGCAGTAATGTAAGTGTGGTCAGTCCCTTGTGTTAGTCTTCCTCAATTCTATCCCTTGCCCTACCACTGACTTGCAGTGTGAATATGGATAAGTTGCTATAAACCTTTCTATGCCTCAGTATCTTTATCTTTAAACAGAGTGAGAAGCTTCCCTGCGAGTTAAAACATATAAAGTACTTGAAACAGGTCACGATATGTCCTCAATTAATGTTAGCGCTGTTGGCCTGCTAAACTTTTTGATCCAGCAACAAATCAGATTTCTGTTTTTAGGTGATACTTTTTCAAGATTAAACATTAAAATTGCTATATTCTAAGCTTTTGGATGTATTCATTTTAGTATTTTTCCAGCAATATAATGTACATTTCTCCCAATTGGCTCATAATTTAATTAATTTACAAGATGGACCTCTTTTATCATTAATAGGGTCATGAATCCTCCATAATTAAATATGATATCACTGATATAAAAAAATGTAGAAAATAGTATATTTTATTAAATATCTTACAAATAAATGTTTCATATAAAAGAGGATCTTATTCTACTTC
Organism: Smutsia gigantea; assembly: GCA_032199065.1. NCBI lineage: Eukaryota > Metazoa > Chordata > Mammalia > Pholidota > Manidae > Smutsia > Smutsia gigantea. Next base: position 78,084 of record JAVSCE010009391.1, on the reverse strand, counting down.
CTGAATAACTGACTAAGAATTCTAAATTTTGCATGTATAATCCTAAAGCATGACTAGAAATATTAAGTATAGGTGGATTTAAGGAGACAATAACTGACATTTTGTGACTTTTGAAAATTAAATATTTTAGAAAACTCAAAATTACTCACCAGTACAATTTAATATGCATATATATATATCAAATTTTCAAAAATATTGCTTAAATTTGCCAAAAGTTAAAACTGTATTGAATATCCAAAGCCAAATCCAAGTACCATCCATCTTTTGATGGCAAATAGCATTTCAGTAGATAATTGGGGTGTAAATTGTCCATAGAAATAGAAACCACTGATGTTATTTATATATGAATGAGAATGTATTTTATTGCATCATGTCCAGCACAGAAAAGGGCTTTTGTACTTTCACTTGTGATCATCATTTGTTTTGTGAGCTACAAATAGCTAATCTAAGTTTTCTGAGTTAAAAAGATTAAACACTGTTTAATAGGTACTTAATTTTAAATAAAAATAATAAGGCTATTCATTAAAGTAAAAATTTAAATGTATTAAATTTGGAATGCTATTTCAAAAATTGCAAATAGTTATATTCACAAATGGGAGAAAGACCTGTTGAATAAATAAATTTTTAAGTGGAAAGGACACTGTTGTCTGGAAGATAACTTTAAGACTGATGGAACTAGTTCATTTACAAAATAAATGACAATACATGATTTTTGTGGGACTCTCACAAACTTGTTATTATATATTGGCAAATAGCAATAAGTATATTTCATGAAAACCATCTTTTTCCATAATAATTTTCAGTTATATATTACTCTTCATCCCCTCCACCACTTATACTCACTGTTACTTGTATATATAATAATTAAATAACATAATGCCATATTTAGGTAATTAAAAGTAGGAGGCAAAAAACCAAGAAGAGAGATTGAAATCAACTAGAGATAAACAAGAAGAGAAAAGAAATCAAAATATAATTTTTGAAAGATTTCATCAGCAATAGAAAGGAAAATTGTTTACAGGAGAAATGCAAATTTATGTATCCCAACAACTAATTATTTTTTATGAAAATATGGTTGAGAGGTCAAAACTCAGTTCCATACCAATTTAATAATTTAAAATTGTAATAGTTTATTAAATATGTGTGTGATATTGAGAAAACATTAATTTTTTGCTTTATTGTGGAAAATGATAGAACATTTCAACAGTTCAGTCTCAATGTTCTTTTTATTTAAGGTTTATATTAACATTGCCTCTTACCTGTATTCTACTTCTTGTGGCTTAGAAATTCTTTTCTGTAAACTTAAAGTGTAAATTCTTTAATATATAGTCTCTAAAAGATAGGATTTAAAATAATTTGCTTGAAATTCAAGTGTGGATTTGTATTTCAAAAAAAGAAATATAAAACCCAAAAGTGCGATTTCTTTCTCTTTCTACAGAGAACTGTAGCAGAACAAAGTAATTATACTTCTCTTAGTAGTTCTGAAAAACATTCAGTTCATGAATATGCCAGTTCGATTTTGGCATTTCATTCATTATGTATCCTCCATATTTTTGAAAAAGAAAATTCACAACTTAAAAATTTGGAGATAGGAATTTTTACAGAAGTGACCTGGGAGCAGTAATTTATCATTGTTAAATCAAAGTACATAAAAGTGGAAATTCATTGGTGTAAAATTAGCTAAGTTTTGTTACATGTTTGTCTTGATTAATCTCATCATTATATTTATCCTTCATTGTTCAAAGGCATTCGTGGTGGGTTCCGAGTGTGGGAGCAAATATATAACTAAGCTGTTTCTATGCATTTAAAGGTGGAAAATTGTTTTCCAATATAAAGTAAACTTTAAATTAGAATGTAATTATTCTTTAGCAGCATGCCCAATATAACCTTATGTGATGATGGAAATGTATGTCATTGAGCACTTGAAATATGGCTAGTGTAACCAAAGAAATGATTTTTAATTTTATATGATTTTAATTAAAGTTTATATTTAGATAGCCACATGTGAAAATGCTACCATATTAGACAACATAGCTTTAGTTTTATTATTACTTTTGTTTTCATTTGTTTTATCTACAAGTGAAAAAAAAGTCTCATTTTCATATTGAAATTAGTACAAAGTTTGCTTTATTTTTAGTTTTTACACATTTTTTACATAGTTTAATTTACCACATAGCAATGATAGAGAAACACAAGCAAGTGAGAATTTCTAAGTGAGATACTTCAGTTTCTCACTTTCTTGGTGTCTCCAGACTTTTGTCACAAGTGCAAGTGCCCATCAGCTGTTCTGCTTAAGGCAGTAGGTTCTCTTTTCTAGACCATTCACTATGATCTGGCCCAGGCCCAAAGAGAAACAAGGTGGTAATCTCCTGGGGGAACTGAATTATAATTTAGTATTTAGAATGTGGAAAATGCATCCCAGGGGCAGGTGGGAAGGCAGGAACAAACTTTAATCAGTGACATGTAAACACCCTGATACAGAAACAGTCTTGTAACTTCATGTCTATTGGTCTGACTTGCACTTGAATTTACCATAGTAGGAAATAGGGCCTATCAGAGTGTGTGATGATGACCTTGACTCTGAAAGCCCCTTAGTATAGTTTGGAGTTAAAATATAGATGCAGATACACTGAATAAATAAGTTACAATTACAGAATTGCCGTTTTGTATGTATAGGGAAATGAAAACAGGCAGATTATAGGTTTTTAGGGAACAGTGCCTCTATTAGAAAGTACAGCTTAAAGCTTTGTTGAATTAGGTGGGGCAAAAGTGGAAAAGAAATAAAAGACTGAAAAAATCAAAGTTATTTTAGTTGCACTTCCTAAACAGGTGGGGAAATTACTTCCAGAGCAGCATTTCAGGAAAAGATTGAGCTGAAAACGACCTTTCCATATTCAAGTGGCTACACACTACTTCAGGGGAATAGAAGAAACTGTAGTCACACTTTAGAGTGGGTAATTCTTAAAAACATCTTTTTTCTTGTTGAACATTTTAAAATATAAATTTGGTGTATAAAAATAGAAGAAAATTAGGAGATGAAAGTAGAAACACAGTTGTGGTAAGCATGTTTTGGCAACCCAGCCTAGGCAGAAATCCTTCAACTTTAGAAAGTAGATAATATTTCATAATACAATGAGGATAAGGTTAAATATTAAATTTAAGGTTAATTTTTAAAATTAATTAAAACAATTTAAAAAAGGATAAATGAAAATTAAATTGTGTTTACCTTAAAACATGGTTTTGAATTCCAAAACAGGCAGTTATAATGGAAGGCTGAATTTGAAGGTAAAGAGTGAATAGCAGTTATTTAAGTAAAAGTAAAATCAAGAGCTCAGACAGACTCCAGATGAAAGATAATGAAAGATTAATAGTTTGAAATATTAGTAGAAAGATTTAGTAATATAATGAAAGAAGGAAAATAAATTTGATATCTTATTACTTGTTAGCCAATTATAATACTCTTTATTAGTAGACATGAAAAATAGTTTTAAGTTAAATATTTATTAAAACATTTTTAGACGCCTCCAAGAAATCTTATTTTATCAGATTAGAATAATGTAAAAGTTTGATAATGCAGTTGATGTAACTGTGAGAAGACAGTCTCCCCTATACATTGCTATTAAAAATGCAAATTAGTACAAGTATTAATGAGGGCACTGTTTTTTTCATTGATTTTTAAAAATTATTTTTCCAACCTTATTGCGATATTATTGACATATAACATATAAGTTTACAGTGTGCAAAGTAATGATTTGGTATGTGTATATATTGTGAAACAGTTGCCAAAATAGGTTAGTTAGCGCTTCCATCCCCTCCCATAATTACCATTTTTTTTTTTGGTAAACCACAATTCTACTCTGTTTGAGTTCAGCTCTTTTAGATTCTGCACATAAGTGAGAACATATAGTGTTTGTCTGACTTATTTCACTTACGATAATACCCTCAAAATCCATGCACGTTGTTGCAAAAGGCAGGACTTTCTTTTTTAATGGCTGAATGACAGTCCATTGTATGTATACACCACATCTTTACTTCTTTGTCTCTCCATGGGCACTTAGCTTGTTTCCATGTTTTGGCTCTTGTAAGTAATGTTACAATGAACAGGGGGGAGGTGTAAGGATCTTCAGTATAGTGAGTTCATTTCCTTTGGATAAACAGTAGTGGAATGCATGGTCAATATTTAATGTTTTGAGGAAGCCACATACCATTTTCCATAGTGGCTGCACTAATTTACATGTTGTCTTGCCAATGGGTTTCAGCCCTGGACAAGTTCACTATGGATTCAGTGAGGCTGAGGAATGACAATGGAACATTCCTGGGGTGAAAGGGTTTATACCCAAGTTTATTCCCACAGTGGCAGGTCAATCACTAGAATTCTGTCCACTCAGAGCAAGTCTGCATGCAGCAAGCCTGTCTCTGCCTCTGGGCCTCTCTGTCCCCCAAGCCGTCTCAGTCCCTGACCTCGGCACTGCCACCACTCCAGCCTCCGCTCTCCCGCAGCCCTGCAGCCATGCCACCAGATCGTCCAGAGCACTGGACGGAGCTCTTTATATATAGTCAGTAGCAATATTGCCCACACATGTGTAGTGAGCAAGCCGACCAGGGCCAGGGTGAGAATCCTGAGCATAGGAACCTTCACTTTATCCACACATGCCCACTGTCTCTGCACAAAGGCTGCAGCAGCCAGCTTGTTTTGGGCTGCACTTGGGGCCTCAGTTTGAGGGGGGCTGCTGGGAGCCTGTTGCCTTGGAAGCAGCCTAGGTCTAGTGTGTCCTCAGCTGCTTGGAGACTGGCGGGCTGCCAGACCTGATGGACGTGGCGCGGGGGTGGGGGCTGGAGTCCCTTCGGAAGCCCGGGGAGAACCAGGTGCGGAGAACCGACGCGGTGTGATGGGAGCCACCTGGGGCCATGGAGGCCACCTGCAGTGGGAGCCAGTGCGCGCGAGTGAGCTGGGAGCCTGGCTTCCTAGGAGCTTGGCAGGAGCCTGGTGCCGGGGGATCTGCTTGGGGGTCGCTGGAGCCGGCAACTCTGAGGTAAGTCTGGATGGAGCCTGGCTTCCTGGAAGCCCACTGAGCCCTACTGTGGAAGCTGTCTGCGTGGGGTGACCTGGGGTCCTGCGCTCGTGGGAGCCTGCAGGGACTTGGTGCCAAAGACGCCACTTAGGGCCTCTGGGGTTGGCAGGGGTTGGAGTGAGCCAGGGGCCTGAATTCGTCAGAGCCTGCAGGTAATCACCTAAGGCCGAGAGTCGGGCTCCTGTTGAAGCCCGGTGCTCCCTTTAGCCTTCCCCCATGGGGCTGAGCGCCAGGCTGCCTGGCTCAGGAAACAGGGGAAGGGGCAGTGTGAATCTATCTTTCCCACCCTCCTCATTGCATCTTACCTTATTTTTGTGCAGTAACCCCTTTCTTGAAATCCTTGGTTCTTGTGAAAGTATTTTCCTGCTCAGAGAGTTGTTAAGATTAATGCTTGGGTGGCTGGGGGCAGGGCGGGATTGAGTGGTAGAAATTATTTTATCACCATTTCGCTGACATCATTGGCAATTCCTAATTTGTGTTAAATGTTTTGAATATTGCATTAGGGCTTTTTTGTAAAAGATTTATTTTTACAAAAATAATTGAAGAGTAGTCACTTTTGGAAATCACAATACTCAAAATTTCTTTTTCTATGGTTATTCAGCTACTTTTAATAAATGTCATGGTTTTGGATATCAAAGGGAAATTCAGAAATTAAATTTCTTTCATCATTTAAGTTTCTAAACTTTTCAGATTTTTGAAAATTTAGTGTTCTATAGAGCTGAGTTTAAGAAAAATAAGAAGGGCATTGGTGATGCTTAGTAATTTGATTCTTAATGGGAAGGGAAAATAAGATTTGCATAAGGGATATGTACCTTGTCAAAGGTTCCATACTTGGGCTTATAAGTAGGCTTCAGGAAATTTATGGAATAACATGGAATGTGGATACAAAAATGTTCCATGTATATTGCTCTGAGGAGAAAGTCTTAGAGGAGTTTTTGAGTGAAAAATTAGGAACCACAACTTTAGGCCACACGAAGGGTCAACCCCTCAACCTGCCACAGTAGTAAATATGAGTATGAACTCTTTAAATTAATATGATGAGATTATTATAAGAACTACTTTTTATATTTTTGATGGTTTATGCATTTTTCCAAAGGATCATAAAAATATTTTCTAGGGTATGTTATGTTCTAAAATTCACAAGTGGAAGCTATGAGGTCAGTGAAATAGGAAAGGAACTGGGAAATATCTATAATTTTTTTGCATAAATATATTTTCACCAGATCTATCAATTTCCTGTTTTTCTTTTTAAAAAATTTCATTGATTTCTTTTTATCTCTTGAAAACATCCATAGCTGTGACTTTGTGGTGAGAAAATAGGCTAATACACTTAATTTTCACATAACGTTTTGGCATTATATAAATAAATAAGGAATTTTGTACTTCTGACTGCATATTAGACATCTTCTCATATATTAAATACTGAAATCACATTTAACATATTTAAAACAAAATTCATCATATCTTATTATAATTCCTAAATCTATCTGCTCTATTACAATTAATAACAGTATCATTCTCCTAGTCAGGTAAGTTCTATATTTTTTGTTTTGCTTTTTTTTTCCTTTCTTTTTTTCTTGGCCAAAATATCCATAGAACTCTTTCTTATATTCATGTTTATTTTCATTAATAATTGTGTCTGTACTTACTATCCTTACCTTACCACTCTCCTTGTTTCAATCAACCCTATGGCCCTGCCCAAACTAATTTTCTAAAGCAAGACTTTGATCAAGTTGTATGTTATATAGTTTTTTTTAAATCAGTTGAAAAAATTCTACTGATTCTGGGCATTAATTCTAGTGATTTAGTTGTAATTTAGCATTTCTATAATCTGACTTTAACCTACAATTTTTTTGATTTAGCAATTCCTCTTTATATCAGAACTCTATACATTATTGTGGCCATATTCGACAATGGAAATGTTCTTAACTTCTCTGCTTACCTATTTTCTATTCTGCCTTTGGAAGGCTATACTGTATAGGTCTGAGCATCTTAATAAAAACAGCAGTCACAAAGTCAAAAATCTTCCAATACAGGCAGGGAATGTGGCCTGGTTTAATTGGATGGAATGGTGTTGCCTTCAGCGAACGAGAAAGAGCAAGGCTCTTCTCCCAACTTCACCAAAGATGGTATAATTCAATAATAACAAATCCACCCAAGCACAGTAAAACAAAAATACTGCTTTGGCTGAACAGAACTCAGTAACACGGTTGGGTTTGGCTTGCAGAGCTATATAAAGTCATTCCTTTCAACATTTACTTGATGTTGAAGACCAGCTTTCATGTCATGCCCTTACTTGTCTTAAAAGTGCAGTGATGTTAGATGGTGCCTGACAAAAGCTCGTTTGTCCTTGGGAGTGGGAACATGCACGAATTTTGGAAAGCAGTGTAAAACTTCTGCTTTGTCTCTGACCTGGTTTTAGTAATGTCAGTGCACAGTGAAAAACAATATGCATGTAAAGACCATTACTGGGGAGGTTTTACAAAGATTATATTTTAAAGATAAATTAGTTTGAAACTTAATTCGTATATGTGTGTATAGTTGTTAATTATTTTCCTCCCCCACACATGTACATATATAGATACACAAATTGACTGTTTTTCAGTGAAATAGTTTCTTATTTTCATGAGTATTTTGGGTTAGTGCATGGTCTGCTTTCTTTCCACTGTATCTTGCATATAATAAAGGGCAAGGATATAAATTTCCATAGCAATCAATTTTATCAAATATGTGCTAGAATAATTTTCAAGGCTCTCTTTATGACACCTTGTTCTGAGAGATGAGGATAAAGAAAAGATGCCAGTTTATGTATTTTCTAAATTATGTTACTGTGATTTTTTTTTAACCCTGTAAAGGAGGAGTCAGAGGTCAAATCAAACATGTGTTGGTGAAGAATTTGTTATTATATTTGAGAAAATAGGCATAATTACTTTCTGGATGGTGAGGCCTACACACATAGAACATTTTCATTCCTAATATTATCCTTTTTTTTTTTTAAGTAAGAGAAAGTATTTAGCCAGTATTAATTAAGCTCTCTCTTTCTAATGAAGTAGTTTTAGGTTTAAATAAACCCTGAGGAAGTAAGCTCCAACTTAGGCAAAAGCAACTGGAAGGTTCAAACTCTGTTCTGATACACAGGCAGGTGGTTGTCAAGAATCTCTAAAAGCACCAAGCCTCTGCCTGGGGATGGGACTGTTTCTGTGCTCATCTTACGTTTTCAAATGTTGCCTTGAGACTCCACTCCTTTACTTAACCATTAAAAATAAAAGGGACTGCCACTGGAAGGTATGTTCCCAGTAAATCATGGTCCAGTAGTATATAACATCACATCTGTTGTGCTGTTTTCATTAAAGAAAATAACCCGATTGCCTTGTGAAAAGCACTTGGAGGAGTTGCCTACTCACAGATTAAGCAAATTCACGTTTTTCTTCTACATCCAAACTTGCTTCTCTTCATTTTTTAAAATGCTGAATGGCTGTCAGAATAACTCGGTTTGATTAAGCAAAGTGGATAATTGAGGGAGGAGTGAAATAAGTCTTCCTTTTTACTCAGATAGTTCTTGCTTGCTTGGAAGTCATTTTAAGAAACTGTCACCTACTTAGTAGACAAGTTACTAAATAAACCACATCAATCCATATCTCTAATCATTAATCAATTCACTATCTTCTTCAGTCATTACCTATTTCTAAATTATTCAACTAAATTAACTAGGTACCATCATGATCTTTTCACTGCTCTAGATTTTATTTTGTCACCCTCAGAGTATTTTCCTATAAAACATTAATATATATAACCTGGTTTGGGAATGTGGCATTTTCTTGGGTTTTCCAGTACAGTCTTAAAGAAATTTATTTTAAAGATCAATATTTTGTGCATACACTTACAAATTCCTTTCTAAATGGAGAACGAGTATATTGACTCTTAAAGAAATGAACCTGTTTCACAAACAAAAACTATGCCTTCTCTGGTGTGCATTGGCTTAATGTTAAGCTAATTTCTTCTCTGTTCCACATTCAATCTGAGTCATTTTGTGTGACAATAAGCTAAATGATGAATTGGTTATCCTCTACATAGTACTTTTTGTACTCTTCCTGTGCAAATTATTCCCAAATCATGATGACTCATGAAAAGGGCCCCAAAGTACAGTGTTAAACTATTTCTGGATTCACTCCTGTAACAAAGATGAAAAATGGGAAAACAACACCAGTTATTCTGCCTGACCTGACAGGTGCTCATTTTGGAATTCAGAACTTGATTTTGTTACACAAAGAAAAAAGCAGAGTTTGTATAAGGATTATAATAGTAATTTCAAAGAAAGTGGAAGGATTAGTAATACAATGGAATAAAACTGCTAAAAGTTGTAAAAATTCTGGAAGGTTGGTTCCACATTAAAACAGTCATAAGTCAAATGTATCATTCAGAGCAATATAAATCACAGTAGGTGGTTTGATTTTATTTAGGAACTTACACTGAATATTTCATCTTAATTCTAGAAAAAATCTTAATTTGCTTTTAAAATGGCAAGTTCTTGGGCCTTCCATTAGAATTATCCTAGAAACTCAAATCTCTCAATGCATAATTTTTCTACTGTAAATCATGTATTATCTCTCTCCTTTGATATTATAAAAGTGAAGAGTAAATGTAAAAAAGTTAAAGTTTTCCAAGAGCTGTCAAGATATTTTTCTTTGTTTCTAATAGAGAAAACATTTTTAATGGTTATTTATTTCACCTACATATCTTAAAGATATTGAAAGAAATATGGGGAAAAAAGTAAATGAGGACCTTGAGACATTTGGCACAATTTAGATTGTGCTATAGATTAATTTCACATTATTCTAGTGTTGTTATTCTGAAGCTTTTATAGGTTAACCATTCACAAAATCAAAGTCAACCTAGTCATTTTGTCTCTTAGGAACTGAAAATTTTTTTAGCATTCATTGATATTTTTTAAAACATCATTAATAGGCATTAAAGCAAGATTCCAACTGGTAAAATAATTTTACCTAGTAAAAATTTTCTTATCAGGTAAGAAATACATATCATTTCATAGTATCAGTATTTAGCTACCAAAACAAAATTTAAGCAGTGTTCTTTCAGTAAACAAAGTAAATAAAACTTAGCCCATATTAGTAGTTCAATGAGTTAATATCAAATTCAATTCACAGGAGTCCATTTAGTAAATAATATCGTACCATTAATTAGCAGATACCTAAAGGCAAATAACATTCCCTTAAAAGACTAAGAATGTATTGAAACTTTTAATGTGTAATATACATGATTAATATTTTGTAGCATCTGCAGATAGAGGCTGTTTTTGTTTTTCAGACTTATCGGAAGAATCATAGACACGACGAAAATTCCTGTTGTGAAAATATGAAAAAATATAAATAAATGTTAATTTGGCAATTTAAATATAATTTATTGTATGTCTAAAAATCTATTGATAGCAATATATATATTCTATTTAACAGATGTTTTGAAATTTTAATGATCAGGGGTTCACACTTTGGCTGACTGCACCCCACATGTTGATGAAGGAGAGGAGAGGTGATGGAAGCAAGCTGCTGAGGACAGAATACCAGGAGAATGTGAGAGAATTCTTTGAGAGCATGAGTGACAGTGTGACGCTTTGGGGATTGTGTATGGTTGGTTATTAGGTGAAAGATGGGTACTGAGAGTTGTAGTGGATTTATTGTAAAACTCCCTTAAACATTGAAAGAATTCAGGTTAAATGTTGAGTATTCCTATTTGGCCTGGGATTCTTTAAAAACAGTTCTGATCTGGGATTGAATTACACAGCATTTCATCCTTTAGTATAAAGATGACCCGCCTGGTGGGTGCTGTCATTGTATTGTCAAGGCAGTGAGGTGTCCATAGGTAACAGGATCTTCTGGAGCTACAACTTCGTCAAGGTGTGTTTGATCGCTGAAGCCAAATGGAGGGAGTTTGTAAGACAGTCATTTCTCTGTATCCTGAAATTTTCCTGTGTTAGGATATGAATAACCTTAAAATTTTAGAACCTTCAAATAATGAGTGTTTCTTTCTTATTCCTCTAAAAGCATTAAGTGGATATATTTGGTCAGCTGGTTGTCCTGTGACATAGCTCTAAGCATGGGCTTGTTCTGTTTTGTGGTTTTACCACCCACTATGATCTTGAAGTCCTGCTTCTACTCAGTAGATGGGGAAGGAAGCAGTGGAGGAAATCAACTGCTTAGAAAATCAAACATGAAAGGGACACATCACTTCCATTCATATTCTGTTAAGAAATAATTATATGGTTCTACCAGGATAAAAGGAGACTAGGATGCATCGTCCTAGTTTTAGGCAGTTCCCATCAGCAAATGCTCACACAGCAAGGGTCAGCAATTTATTGAGGGCAGTTATCCATGCCCAACACTGCTTTTACTTTTATGAGACTTAAATGTAAATTTATGGTGATGATCTAAGTTCAGCTGTTTTAATACCCCTTTATGAAACTTCTATCAAATTCAAGAAGAAAGCATTTGATTTGCCTTCTTAGTTGTTGTGGGAAAAATAGAAGTTCCTATGGCCAGGATCCTCACCTGACCCCAAACTACTTGATGATGTAATTGGCCTGCTGCTAGGCTACTGCTTCCACACCTGTAGGCAATAAGGTATTTTTGACTGAGTCACTGTATAAAGAGCTCTGCCAGTGCTCTGGGTGGAGACAGAGATGGAGGTGGATCATGGACCTGCAGACTGTTGGATGCAGATGTCATTCTAGTGCACCACCTACTGCCAGGAGAATAAAGCCAGGTATAAACCCTTTTACCCCAAGAATGTTCCATTGTCATTTTTCAGTCTCACTGAATCCAGAGTGAACTTGCCTGGGGCTGAAACCCTCAGGCAAGACAGCTGTAGACCTAAATAGTTTTGAACTAAATCACAGTGTCTGGTAAGAATGTCCATGGGAACTCCTGAGGTTCCTAGATATTCTGCCAGAAGCTCTCTTAAACCCTGCTTTCTGACTTTGTGTACATGGAAATTGTATTTTATTAATTTAATTTTCCCTGTCCTCTAAACCCTAATGCATTCCTCAAGTGGGGTCTTGACGAAGCTGACTCAGTATTTTTCCACTCTTGGCCCTTCCTCTTCCCATGTCCTCTGGGTCTGTAAAGCATGCAGAGCCTTTTGTCCAGGGTTTCTTAGTACCAGGACACTTTCCCTCATCTACATTGCACACACCTGATCCTTGTCACTGCCAATTAGTGGGGGAAAATGCCACAGGGAAAAGCCAGTGGTATCTTCCTTTTGGTGTTTTGCTTTATATTGTTGCAGTTAGTGAATAAAGGCCTGACTGTTATTTTTAGGTTGGGTCCTTTGTCCTACTTGACCATGTAGATACCTGGCAGCTCTGACAAATCTCAGGAAATATTTGACCCCCTTCCTGTGAAAACTGTAATTTTAATGAAAAAACGCTGAAATCAGAAAGATTGAGTTCAAACATCCCTCTTCTGGGCTTTCATATCACAATTTGGAATATCAATATCTAGATTATTTTGTTGTATAGACCATTTCATACTGTTCTGTGTCTTGATTTCCTGTTCTTTGTCCAGCATTAAAGCCACTTAAAGGTAGCAACTAGACTTAATTTGGTTTTCTGTCCCAACACATGGCTTATGCCTTTTATACAGAAGGGTCTCAAATATTTGTCAAATGGGAAAATGTGCTTGTTTAAAATAATGCCGATAATAAGTGGTAGATAAATCTTTCAAATGCTGGGTTTCTGATATCAGGTTCCTGGCTTTTGCTGCTGTCTTGCCAATGGGTTTCAGCCCCGGGCAAGTTCAGTGTGACCAAAAAAATTGACAGCAAAACGTTCTTGGGGTGAAAGGGTTATACCCAACTTTATTTCCACGGTGGCAGGTCAGTCACAAAAATCCTGTTCACTCAGAGTGAGTCTGCATGCAGCAAGCTGCTCTCTGCCTCTGGGCCCCTCTGTCCTCAGTGCTGCCACCACTCCAGCCTCTGCTCTGCTCTCCTGCAGCCTTGCAGTCATGCCACCATGTCGCCCCCAGAGCACTGGGCAGAGCTCTTTTTATAGAGTCAACAGCCATGTATTGCCCACAGGTGTGCAGTGAGCTAGTCAACCAGGGCCAGGTGAGAATCCTAGTCACAGGAACTCTCATTTTATCCACAGCTGCTATGATGGCAATCTATATTTTGGATTTGTGGCATGTGAAAGGCCAGGAAAGAACAGATAAAGATGTGTAATTCTGGGTAACAGAATTTTTCACTACCTGTATTTGTTTTCTATTGTTCCTGTAACAAATCACCACAAATTTAGTGGCTTAAAGAGACAAATTTATTATATTACTGTTCTATAGGTCAGTGTAACATGAGTCTCAGTAGGTTAAACTTGGTGTCAGCAGAGCTGATTTTTTCTAGAGTCTCTGTATGAAAATGTTTGTCTTTTCCAGCTTCTAGAAGCTGCTTAAATTCCTTGGGTGATTATATCCTATTTCCTCCTCTTTTAAGCCAATGTTGTTTTATCTTTCTGACCATTCTTTGGTAGTCATACCGCCTTCTCTCTACTATAGCTGGAAAGCTTCTCCGTTTTTAAAGACCCATGTGGTTATATTGGGTCCACCTTCATAACCCAAAGTCGTCTTCCCTCCTCAAGGTCCTGAACCTTAATCACGTTTGAAGAACCTCCTCTGCCATGTAATGTGACATATTCACAGTTTCAGGAGATGAAGATGTACACACCTTTTTGGGGACCATTGTTCTGCCTACCACAATATCTAAAGTAGTAGTTTTCCAGATAAAGTTGTTAATGTCCCCCACTGAGCAGTTTTTTTGTTTTTTGTTGTTTTGTTTTTGTCACCTGGGAGCCTACTGGATCAGGAACTCTGGAGGTAGGGCTAAGCAAACTGTTTGTAAGCCTTTCAGGTGTTTCTAATGTACAGTAACGTTTGAGAATATTTTAAAGCATTCTTATACTTAGCCTGCTTCCATGAGGTAGCTATATCTGCATTTGAGATAATCCAGTTACCTTCAGTAGGAAGCACTACAGCTGGGTAGCAATCCTAGGCATCAGAGAAGGTCAGCGTGCAAGTGCTTATTAGAATGTCTGAGTGCCTGCATTATCATTAAATTTTTGGAGACAGTTGGAAACAAATGAAAAAGTCATCATCTCCAGTTGCAGATTAGAGAGTTACTGAAGGTAGGCTTTCAAAGAGGAGGGAGATAAAAATAATATATTCCACAAATTACATTTTAAATCTTTCAGAAGGAAATGATTTCCTGAAGCTGGTGAGACCTAATATTATGAATTACCGTAGTTTGAAGAAGCTTGCTTCTTTTAATCCATTTCTATTTTCCATTCTGTAACCTGCTACTTAAGTGTTTATTCACATCCACACTAAGACTATCACCAAGTAGGTGCTATATAGTGGGTAGAGAAAATATGACCCAGCCACTGTCCTTGACAAACAAAATATTGAATGGGAGGTATAACTCATGTATAATAAAACCACTTAAAAACAGTATTCTGCAACAGATAATTATTTCAGGTAAAGTATTCCCTTAGTAATATAATTGAAGTGGGAAAAACCATAAAATCAATCATCCATCCTCCTATACTGTATAGCTAATATGGGTGGTATAATTTAGTTATATGATCTAAACTATTTCTTAGCAAAAGGAAAGTCATTTTACTTTGAGTAAATTAAAAATTTGTCTACATATTCCCTAATCTGTCATATCTTTCTGTGACAAAAATCTAAAATAGCCCACTGAATGGGTACTAGTTATTTGGAGATGAAATAGATCTAGTCATAAAATGCCAGAGACCTCAACCAATCCATGTCATAACTTATTTTGTGCATCAGATCACGGTGACACAGCTCTTTAATCAGTAGGAGAAATAGGTCAAAGTCTAAAGATCCTTTTCCAATTCAGTTGAAGTATGGCAGCTTGGACCGATTGCTAGACTTGACACAACTTCTAATACCCAGCACACTTTGTTACATTTCCAGAGTACAGTATAGACCGTAAATTTAGGTTTAAAATGTATTTATTCATTTTTTTTGCAATTGTGTTCTAAACTCTTGCAAAAACAAATGCTATTTGATTTCCTATTTCCCCTTTGAATATTGTCCTCTTTTATCTATTATCTATTATGTCTCATGTACATACATATGTGTTTAATGTCACTTTACAATTCTGTATATTCTGTCTTTTGATATTGTGGATAAATTTCCCCTTAGTTACCCAGACAACTTAGTCGTCTGATGTGACAGATACACAGATGGCATTTTAAGCTTATAAGATTTCAAATTTAGATAATTCATTTTGCTTGGTGATTTTTTCCTTAGTTAATTGAGTAAAACAGAGGTAACAAATGTTTACACTCTTTTTAAAGTGTTATGCATTTTCTTTATATAAGATTGTTTTTCTTACTAATTTAAATACAACTGCCTACATACACATATATATATACACACACTACATATATATATACACTACATGTTTATATACACACTATGTGTGTATATATATATATATATCACATAGCATGTATATATTTTTATACATATGCATAACATTTAATTTATAGTTTCTATGCATCTTTCTATTTTCAGTCTCATTTTGGTCGTGTATATGAAATCCATAGACAATTGACATTAGATCTTTCTTATCAAATGTTTAATTATTTTGTCTAGTTTTTCTGTCACTGAACAGCATACTCACTTTCAGGAAAATATTCTCAATTCTGTACTAATAATGTATTCTGGGAATGGGCTACCTATTTTATTACCTTGCACACTTGGCCCTGCTTATCCTTTCCAATGTTAAAAGTGCAAATATGTGATTCTAATCTATGCTGATAGCCATAGTAATGGCCCAAATTGAGAAAGCTAATCAGGGAGAATTAAGCCAATATAATAGAATAATAGAAACAAGCAATGGAGACAAATTCCAGGATTGCAGCATAAATTACAGTTCTCAATGTACTTAAGGTTAGGTTGTATATTTGTCCTTCAGTTACAGGAAGCAATATATTTTCCTCTACCCTTAATGTATGTTGAACTGATCTCCCATAAAAATTAACTGGGAAATTGATTTGCATTTCAAAGGCATCTATAGTTTTGTGGTCATTTAACTTAAAAAATATTAAGGATACTCAACTGCATGGAAAGTACTTTTCTAAGCATAACAGAACATAATTTTTTTAATATAAGTTTATCAGTCTTATCTGTGTGTGTATTTGCATGTGTAAGTACAAACATTTGTTTTTCATTGTGTATAACACTCCAGAACACAGAACTATAGGAAAAATGTCAGAATAAATTTAGGACTAACAGAGAGACTTGACAAAAGGCTATAGGGATTCAAAGGAGTGGCTTACACTCAACAAAGACTTGCTAAGCATGCTCACTGTGCTGGGCAGCAGGGAGAATACAGTGATCAGAATATCCTGACCCTGAGAGGTCTTTGGCGTTGGCTAGCTGATTATGCTGTCCCAAGAACTGAAATGCATGGGTGGATGGCTACAATCTTACATGATTTGTATAATCTGAAAATCTCTAGATCTGAGAAATAGAAATCTCACAGAAATCACCACAATAACAAGTTATAGCCCCACAAGCAATTCCAGGCAAGCTTGTCCGTAGCCCAGTTTAAAGGAATGGTGGCACCCTTTGAGTCAGGATTTGCTATATAGCCAGAAGCTTTCTGCTGTATATCTTCCCAGCCTTATATAAGGTAACATATGACCATTTAGTAGGTTGACCATGCATTAGAGAAAGGGAAATAATCTGACATTTTGGATATTACAGATAAACTGCTTTGAACGAACAATTACTGGTGACTCAAACACTACTGTGATCCCAGTCATGGTAGGGACTCAAGGAGGTTATGTTGTGAATGGAGTTCTGGCTTGAGCCTTTCTTTTAGTGAATCCAGTGGACTGTGAATTCTCTATGAATATATTCCTAGTCCTGAATACCTATTAGGGCTAGATGCAGTAACTTGCAGAATGTTCATATGTTCCCCAACCTATAAAATGAGAAATATGATGTTAAAGTAAGCCAAATCGAGCCATCAGAACTTCCACCCAACTGCAAGAATATTCAAACAAAATATTTACCACTTTACTGGAGGAATTGCAGAGAATAGTGCCAGCATTAAAAACCAGAAAGATGCAGGAACAAGGAATACTACCATATACCCATACAACTTACTTATTTGGTCTGCAGAAGATAAATTTTAGATACCAACAGTGGATTATTGTAAACTTAATTAGGTCTTTATTCTCATTACAGTTGCTGTGTCAGATGTGGTTTCATTGCTGGAACAAATCAACACATCTGCTGGAATCTGGTAAGTGACTATTAATCTGGTGAATGTTTTTTACTTTATACTTGTTATTTAAAGATCGTCAGAAGCCATTTTCTTCCAACTGTCAGGGCCAGCAATACAACCTCTCTGTCTTCCCTCAGGGCTATCTCAACTCTCCATCTTTGATTGCCTCTGTATTCTATAGGATATCATTCTCCTCCATTACATTGATTATAACATGCTCTTTTAACCTAGTAGCAGAAAGTAGAAAATATTCTAGAATCCTTTGTAAGATGCATGTGTGCCAGAGAGTGGGAAACATCCCACAGAATTTCAGAGGTCTGTCATGTCACCTAGATGAAATCTGCTGGGTTCCAGTTGTTTAAGACATGGAGATTTATTTTTGTAATGGACACATTTCTGCATCTGACACCTTGTATAACTAGAAAAAGACACAATATTTAGTGGACCTTTTTGGATATTGGAGGCAACATCTGCCCCATTTGGATGAGAATCTCTGATCCACTTATGAAGTAACACAAAAGTTGCCAGTTTTGAGCCAGACTTAGAACAGTAAAAATCCTTGCAACAGGTACGATGTTCCATAAAAACCAACTTGCCACCTGAGCCTTATGGTCCAGAAGATCTAATTCTGCCTGAAGTGTGTTTGTTAAAATAGAGATGCTCTTTGGACCCTTGGACTGCTCCTTAGATGCAAGCCCTGCAGTCACGAATAAGGACAACGTGACTATAGCTATTGAGTGAAAGTTAAGAAGTCCCCAAAGCTAAAATATATGGTGTTAGGAATGAGGATATAGATATTTGGGTGGTTGGAAAACATTAGAGGCTTGTTTGATTGAGCTGTGTGAGCAGCTTCTCATAGCAGAAATTAAATGCAATGCCTTGTTTATTGGCACAAAGTGGCTGTCTCATTCCACACCCGCATCACTTCTACCAACTCTACCCTGACATCTGCTAATTTAAAGGAAAAGGTGCTTAGGGGTGAGACTGAGGCTTACGATTAGAATGTTTCAGTTATGCTAGCTGTAACACTCTCTCTCCTCTGATGAGGAATTGGGCTTTTGCTTTTCTCTTTATTGGGAAGTTATGCATGGGTAGCTATGTGTGTATGGATGCCAAGTTCGATTTGTTCTGTGTTGGTATGGTTCAACTGGAACAGAATTTCCTTTTTTACATGTTGCTTGTCTAGGATTGGTTACAAGAGAGATCTGTACAATATTTGGAAATGAAAAATGGCTGACATTTTTATGCTTGGGAGTCAGAGTAAGGTTCGGCCCTATAGTAGCTCATGGAGGTTGTCAGCTATCAACCGGCTTACATTGTCGGCACATGATAGCATGTCGTCTAGCTTCCTCTAGGTCATTATTTCCACTCTTCTTGACCATTGGGTCTGTTGAAATGGCACCATTGTCTCCTCAGATCATTGAAGTTGGAGCTTAGATTGGTGAAAGGCTAGCTTGGGCTTCATTTTATTTTTGTGAGTTCCAGCTTGTCTTTTGTGGATTCCAGTGAGTCTCAGTCTTCTTACCTCCCGTCTATCTTCCTTTCCACCTGCCAGCACTGCTGGTGGAGATGCTTCCCGGAGCTGCACCAGACTTCCAAGTCAACACAATTACATAAACTGTTTATTGTTTATCTAATTATCACCATTATCTAAGGTCCAATTCATAGAATAATCCCCTTATTTGATATCACTTCTAGTGGCCATCCTGACTGATACAAAGGAGAAAAAAATATGATACTCTTAGGAAATGCAGTTTATCATTTGATACATATATGAAAAACTTCTTAGTAAACTAGAAATGGTAAAGGACTAGCTTATTTGTTAAATGTATTTCAAAATATCTCCACTAAAGATCATACTTAACAATCAATGATTAAAAGTGTTCATCTTGAGATCAGGAATAAAAGTATTTGTTATATTATTAGAAATTCTAGCTTTTGTAATAAGGCAAGAAATAGAAATTTTAAGAACTGGAAAAGATGAAGCACTTCTTATTTAGAGATGACTTAATGTATACAGAGAAAACCCAGTAATGTAGAAATAAACCATTACAGTTAAAAAGATAAGTTTTCCAGGGAACTGTATAGTAGGGCAATTATAATATATTTTTATATATTGACAAGAACATTCAAAAGTGAAATTTAAGGATTCATAGTGTTTTAGTAGTTGCAGAAAAGTTTAGTTACCTAGAAATAAGATTACTGAAAAGTGCACGAAACTTCTGTTGAAATGAATACCAGAATTGTGTGAAATTTATGTATGAGAGCTTATTAGTTTATTTGGGTTGCCAAAACAAAATGCCACAGACTAGGTGGCTTAAGCAATAGACTTTTTTTTTTTCCTTACAGTTCTGGAGGTCAAGGTCCAAGGTCAAGATGTGAGGGTTGGTTTCAGGTGAAGCTCCTCTTCCTGGTTTGTAGATGGCCACCTCTTGCTGTGTGCTCACGTGGCTTTCTCTCTGTGCTTGTCCAGAGGCAGAGAAAGAGATCTCTGTTGTCTTTCTCTTTTATAAGGATGCCAGCCCTATGGGATTACAACCCCACTCTTATGGCTTCATCTAACCTTAATTGCCTCCCTAAAGGCCCTATCTTCAAGTGCAGTCACACTGGGAGGTTAGGGCTTCAACATACAAATTTTGGTAGGGATACAATTCAATCCTTGACAGAAACTGTTCACCTCTACACTATTTACAGTAGCCCACAACAGGAGACAGCTTAAATAACCACCATCAGTAAAATGATTAATTGTATTGTGTTTTTTTCCTAGTGTGAACTATGGGATACTCTACAGCAATAAATAATAATAAAGAAATTTTGCTACATATGGCATGAATATTACAAGTCTGCTGTTTAGTAAAAGAAGCCAAATAATAAGTAGTACTCATTATATGATTCCATTTATATAACCTTCATAGACAAAAATAATCTATCATGTTAGAAGTCAGGATACCAATCACTTTGGTAGGGGAAACAATAGCTAAAGGAGAATAAGAAGACTGCTGGGTGTTGGAAATGTTCTATTCATTTGTCTGTGCTGTGATTACACACATAGATGTGTTCACTTGGTAAATGGTCGTTCAGTTGTATGCTCATGGTTTTTTAACCTTTTGATACCCATATTGACATGTTTTTCAGTAAAATGTTATTTCAAAATAAACAGTAAAAATTTGGGAAATATTGCTACTTCCCTAATTGTCACTGAGTTTATGGTGACAGTTTGTCACTGAGATTATGGTTTTGAGTTAGCCAAGTATATAAGAAGGTAAAATCTCTGCATGAAAGCTTAACTATTTAGTGAATCAGTTAAAAAGAGATAAAATCAAACAACATAAACAGAAATTTTTATTGTATCACCCTTTGCCATCCCATTCCAGACAGTGCCCCAAACATTTCTCTTATATATCTACTTTCTTGACTTGTTTACAGTGCTTTTACAAAAACTGTTTACTGTCTCTTCATCTCAGCCAGGAAACAGCATTCACAACTCTCTGTGACACTTACTGGATTGTGTTTTACAGTACAAGTGTTTTAAACATGCCTAATATCTTTGATCATAAGCTATATAAAACAAAGATATCATGGGAGCATAGTAATGTTTGGAACAGAGAAAACAGCTTAATTAAAGTTAAAATAGTTAAAATTTTAATATAAATGAACATAGAATTGGGATAGAAATTCCCTCAGGGAGTGAAGCAGAAGGAAGATCAATTTTAATTGAGGGTTTCTATGTATTGATAGTTTTTAAATATGTGACAGTGTCTTATGAATGATCTAGTGAACCCTAGATCTCTAAGAAGAAGATTTCTCTAAAGGATAAAAACATAGAAGTGAGAAAATACTGTATATAACTTGGCTAAGTAGATACACACTAATTTCTGGAGCTTCCTCTGTCTCTACCTAATATTGAAATCTGGTAGTACTGAATTTTCCACTTTGTAGATATGCACAAAAGGATTAAGTCAGATTTGCCTCTTCAATCTTTTCCAGCATGAGTCAAATTTAAAGTATCAGAATACCTATAGTAAAAGATTCAGTGATGGTAAGGGTATTTTAATACAGAAAATTGTCTAGTTCCACAGATTGGTTATGTTGATATGTATTTTAAAAAGCACTTTTAAAAAAATAACATACCTAAATTAAATGAGTAAAGGAAATGTTTGTGTGTTTTTTCCTTACTAAGAAGAAATAGGACATTTCCTCACCTCTAATAATATGTGATTCAAATTTTAAAAATTATTTCAGGGACTGCTGGAGAAAGAGCCTTATGTGCTTAATAAATGCTTCCAATTAATAAGAAAAAGTCATTTGGAGTAGAAGGAAAGCTTGTCTTTTTTTCTAATTTGTAATTTTTCATGAACTTCAAAACTTGAAAAGTTCTTGTGTTTAATGTAATACAGAACTTCCTGTAAACTCAGTTTTTATCTTGATTGCCTATAACAGTAATGTAACACTTAGATCTATGTTTTGAGTTTAGATTCTTTAACTGACTGGACAGTTTTCTATTAACTGTGTCATTTATCTATGCTTATTTTAGATGTCTTGTTTCATGCTGGTTATTTCTGTGCATATGGAGTCATGTGTACAATTGTATGTAAAACAACAAATCATAAACTCAGAATAATTTAATCCAAGTAGTGCAGGTTTACAGATATCAAATCTTTTAATGCTAAAAAATCTTCTTTAATGTTAGAAAAAGTTTCTGAGAGAAATGGCAGAGGAAGTGCCATCAAAGGAAAACTTGATTTAAATTCCATCTAGAGAATGACCTGATCACCATTTAATAAGCCCTGCACGATATTAACAAAATAAAATTTAGTTTGAATAAAAGAGATAAAGAAGCACAGGACAGTCTCCGTGGATATCACTCAGGAATGTACTTTAAACTTTGCTAAATAAGTGGAAGATATTTTACAAGACTCCCTGGACTGCTTCTTGAAGGGATGGCAAACAGGGATCAAGAGTGAATAGGCTGGAGGAGAAATTGTGGTGGGAGAGGCTTTCTCTCTTCTCTCTCTCTCTGACTCAGCTTCTTAATTAGGAGAGATGAGTCCTGGACTCAAGCCTCCTTGGCAGCTGCAGAGCAGAGGTGAATACATGCAGAAAAGTAAGCACTGACCTAGAAACAAAAAGAAAAAATAAAAAGACCTATGAGCTGAGGGATTTATTTTAACCTGGCTTCTAATCAAAGTGACTTACTCACCCAGAAGCAGAGAACAAACTGACATTTACGTAGTAGACTTGGCACAAAGTGCAGAAATAAATTCACACACACACAAATATTCCCAGATTGTCACCGTCCATTTTCCCAATCCTCTCTTAATAACCTCAGGGAGCTGAATCATAAAACTAAAATAAATACCATCAAAGGCCTATGCATCAAACAGATTATAGAGGAAATATTCAATTAGAGCTTGGGAAAAATGAAGGGACAAGTAGATTCTACCCACACAGATAAAAGTTTATAGTAGGTCCAGAATTACCTGTAGTACAAGATAGATTCAGTGAGGTTTATGTGATGATACATTAGTACAGAAAATTGTAGAGTTCTACATGTTATATTAATATTTATGTCAATATATAAATAGCATACCTATGTTAAATGCATAAAGAAAATGGTGATCATGTTGCAAAAGGATCACTTATGGACCCTGTTAAAACTACAGATAAATCACATTCGTATTAGGGATCTGATTACAATGTCAGAGTTTTAAAAATTCATGTGTTTTGCTAAAATTTTTTACTTTATGAATTAAGAAACATTTTCAGTATTAATTTTTAAAATGTTTCAGGTAAGTCTGACATACAGACAGGTGGCATAAATTGAGTTCTACTCTCTTCTGTTTATAAATTAATGGTAATGTCTTACAACTGAACAGAAAAATCCTTGTGAAGGTGTTAAGCTGTATATGATAATTAAAGTGATTCACTTTGATGGTGATCCCAGAACTTCAACTTCATAGACAGATTACAGTAGTTTAGATCAGAGATTATCCTGGTAAAAACAAGTATTACATGCCATGTGATTACTACTGTTCTACTCTCTTCCATTTCTTTTTATTTTTTCCTACAATCTTCCCTCTTATATATACCTTCTCCTCACACCCTCTCTTCTCTCTACATTTTTATTCTTCTATATTTAGTGAGTAGTGAGTAGAAATTTTTCCAGTTTTCTCCAGAATTTTCCAAGGAAATATTAGAAAGTAGAAATTTTGTATTAGAAGTTTAAATATCAATAATGCTAGATACTTCATTATGAGAAATAAAAAACTAAGCAGATTAATGAAAGCTGTTCTCTATAGACCCAACAGAAACCTAGTAGAAGGCAACTATTAAGTAATTAATAACAAATCATTAGCTCCCCTCAATGCCCAGTTCCCCAAATTTTAGGCCATCCATTGTAAATGTTATCTATTTTACAATACATCACCCATTTTCATCCTTAAAAAGTCATGCAGATAACTATTGAAAAAGTAACCAGTATAAAAATCTCGTATGTGTTTGTTTTTATTCCATGTGATATGTCAGCAGGGTGACTCTGAACAGGCCCTCCAGTTTCTATGACAGTGAGCCATTTACAGGTAGTCAGCTTGGAGACAAAAAAAAAGTTTTTGAGGGATTTTGCATAATTCTCAGTTCAGGATGATAATGTAGGAATGGAAGAAATGAACGGTAATGGTTTAAGACATTCCTGATACTTAAAAAGATTAAGTAACAGGTGTTAAAAAAAATGTCAAATTGGAAATAGAAGAAACTGCTCTGATCCCTACTGTTGAGATGACTATATTGAATAAAAGAATAAGTATCACAGGCAGTTTTTCCTGAAACTAGGTGTAAAATCAAGTCAGAGTAGGATTTAAAAATATTTTTAACTTAATTAAAAGTCTCCAACTTTTCTCAAATATCTAAAATGTTTCATTTTTATTTTTGTCACTGAGGAATTCCTAGGATATTTCTTCTCCAGAGTAATTTTGAATCTCCTGCTCTGAAGTTAAAGACTTGAACACCTTTATGAATAGAAAAATTGAAAGTGAAATATAAATAGAATACAGAACTGATTAAGGCATTATAAATGACAGGAAAAATTGTGACAAAATACCTAGAAAATATTTATTTCCTTTTTTTTTTAAAGAATATTATTTTTCATTCCTAGGTATACTGATATTTAGATATGGAATAGTTTTTTCATAGATGTTCTTTGATTGTTCTAATGTTATTTTTCTACTTGTCCTTATTAATATAAGTTGCTAACTAATAGGCAGGTCCTAATTAATTTATCATCTAATGCACAGGAGCAAATAGGTTCAACAATTAATGGTATCTTAACTTCAAAAGACTGCTAATGTATTACACCTTCTGTGAAATTTTTCTTATGCTATATGTATTTAATTTAATAAGCCATTAAAATCATTTATGATTTGGCAGTCCCAAAAATTCATATGAAATTACATGATGCAACAACCACTCTTATGAAAAACTAAGCTAAAACTGCAGGTAGTGGGCAATTAAATGTTATATTGAAATATTTAAGTAATATTACTTATGACCATTTTAATAAACAATTATTGCATCCTAAGTATTTTAAAGGCATGGATGTGAGTGTAGATCTTTTCCTAATTACATCATTGCTGACATTTCTTAGGTAACAGCGTCATGTATATTAGCAGCAGTTCTGTGTTTTATTTTATCTAAATTGTAGCTGCTTTGCATTTTAAGCACAAATATCTTCCACCTAATGGGATTTAAGCAATGAAATAAAATCCCTGTCTCTAATGCTACTTTACTTGAAATCTTTCTCTTTGAGTTGATGGCTAAGTGCACAGCTCACTGGGTGCTATTTTTACTTCTGTGATTCCATGGTAACAATTCACCTTAACCAGGGTTTCTCACACAAAGCCCCCTAAAGTAAGGTTGAGCTATAGATAATAACGCAGAACCAAGTAAAATGATTTATTTTGGGGAGTGAATTAAAATTAAACAACATGAACTTTGCTCAGGACCCAGGTAGAAAAAATAGAGCTTTTAGAAAAAGATCTAATAATAAATTAGATTGGTTTATATCTGAATAAACCTAAATCAGAAATTTCAATCTTTAATTTTATATGAATAACTGTTTCCTATGTAGAAGTAAACATATTTATGTTTATTCAGTAGATCCAAATCATACAGGGAAATTATTTTTCATAAAAGTTATATATGAAAAGTAGAAATAAATCTGATGTGCCCTTTGCATTGCATCTTATCAAGAAGCATATGATAACAACATGCCAAAATTTACTTATATTTAGAATTAAAATATAAGAAAATGTTTCATATGTGGACTTAAAGTGGAAATTTTTTGTGTTCAAAATTCAGTTTTACAATTGTGGGAACCAAACTTGTACTGTGAAATTATGTTTTATATCAAGATAAAGCAGTTAGCCAGACTCTCCTGTACTTAAACTTCATTTAATTGTGCTTTACCTTTCATTTTGTAATTTCAGATAGCTGAGATAATAATTTATAAATTTCCTTACATTTCATGTCAGAAGTGTAAGATAAAGTTAAAATCTATATTAGTGTTTTTAATGTTTGGATGATTTTTCATTTTAGTCTGTACATAATTTACTAAACTATTCCTCTTTGGATGTGTAAGCTATTTCAGTTTTTTCACTTACTAGAGAGAATGTGATGTCTTCTTGAATATAGCTTATTAGTGTTTTTTAAAAAATTAATTTTAATTTCAATAATCATATTAAATATAAGTATATATGTATGTAAAATGTTTCTACAAATATTTAACTATATATAATTATATAAATATATAATATATAAAATATATATATACACATATATGTAAAACTGCTTTATCTTACTATACATCTTAATATAATTATTAGTCTGTCACTATCACTTTCGTGTTCCACAATGCAGGATATCAGGGTCAACTAATTTGAATACTTCACATGCCTTTCCAAATTATACTGCATTTTACATTTTCAAAGTTGAAAGTGCAGGATGTCTCACAAGTTCATAGCAAGGTGTTTGTTCAATATGCTGAAGTCCAGCTGCTTCATCTAGCTGGATGTATGCAGTATGATAAAACATGGGACAGATTAATCAGGCTGTTACATTCTCCAGAGCTTCCCCTTCAGCAGTAGACTATATATAAATGTCTGTCTCTGACCACAGTTATAGATTATGAATGATTTCATATAGAAGGCTAAACTGGGTAAAATAATTCTAGGAAAATTAAGTCAGGACTTAATACATAATGTACAGAACATAATAAAGCTGGAACCTCTGTAACTGTAATTTTACTCGTTGTTAACCAGAAATAGGTTTGGGGAACCACAGCTTGTTGGTTTTCCCAATAAGCATTATTAGCATTGTGAAATGATATAAACAGTGGTACTCTGAGATAGTAGCCTCCATGACATAGATTGGAATTATAGCTTTTAGGGAAAAAAAGATATTTAATATATTTGAAGAGCTAAATGTTATACTACCTTGTTTTAAACTTTTTTTATTTTGAAATACTTTTGTTTTTATGAAGAGTTGTGTAGGTGTAGAGAGAGCTCCCATACATCCTTCACCTGGCTAGCATCATCTAATGTTAACACCTTACATAACCATGGTACACTTATTGAAACTAAGATGTGTACCTTGGCACAGTACCATTAAGGAAACTGTAAGCTTTTCTCTGAATTAACCAGTTTTTCCACTAATGTCCTTTTTCTATTCTAGTATGCAGTCCATGGTGGTATGTTGCAGTTAGTTGTCGTGACTCAGTCTCCATCATCTGTGAACATTTTTTTCAGGTTTTTTTTGTGTGGGGGTGGGAGTGGGTGCTTCATGACTTTGACACTTTTTGAAGAGCACTAGTCAGATACCTTTTTCAGATATCCACCAATTTGTGTTTGCTTGATGTTTTGTCATGATTAGAGGGAAGTTATGTCAAGAATATCCCTAAGCTGATGTGCCCTTCTCATCGCATCTTATCAGGAGGCATATGATACCAACGTGGCTTATTAATGGTGATGTGTAACCCTGATCACTTACTTGGTTAAGGGACCCTTATTTTTAAAGATAATTTTGTTTCAATGGAAACATTTCACATTTTATAATGAGACATACAATTCAATGATATAAAAAGCATTTTGGCTAAAATCAGAAAAATTTTAGATAATGATGTTCTCTACTGTTAATGTACTGTTACACTATAAACACTGAAAAAAAATTTGAAGTAGTGTTAATTAGAGGCTGATGCATTTATATAATTACTTATGATATATTTTCCTGACTTACGTATTTTGAATTTGAAATGTCCCCATAGCCTATTGAATAAAATGTCTTCTGAGGGGAAGTTTGTTAACTGACCTCTAACTAATCAAATGACTAATTTACTGTTAATCTTCACAGTCTGTTAAAAGCTACTGATTTTCAGGTCATGATGTTTACATCATGGTCTGTAATAATGTTCTACTATACCCCCACACTTCTTGTTGAGTTGAATGCTTACCAAGGGTCTGTGTCTATTTCCAAGTGAGTTTATGCAACTAAATTTGTTACAATGTTTCATAAATTAATTAAATATTTTGTATATCTAAGATTTTCAGTGAAGGTGATAATTAGAATATAAGCAAGTCACCAAAAATAATTTGAAATTCAATGTGGGTGAGATAATTGTAAATGAAAAAATATCTGGTAAATTTTAGAATAATTCTGGTATAAAAATGCTAAGTAAATATATTTAAGTTGGAGTTATATTGTGAAGAAAAGAAACTGAAATCACAAATGGGGTTAAAAAAAAAAGACACAGAATGCAAATATTACCAACAAAAAAGACTTAACCTATATATTAAAAGATTGGTAAGAAAAATAATTTGTGGCATAAGTTCAGATTTTTAAAAATTCTTGCCCTACTTAAACATAAGTTAAGTATGGAGACATACTTGAAATAATGAATACTTATTTCTCTTTTATTTGCCCATCCAATTTTTAAAATAAATATTAGTTATTGTCTATTATCTGGCACTGTGTTCAATATTAGAAAAAAAATCGTGTCATCTAGGCCAGCATTTATATGAAACAGTTTCATTTAGAAAACATTAAATGCTATAAAACAAGTCAAAATTAGGGTTTTGTAAAATGAATACAGAATAACAAGGGAAAATAATTGGATGATTCAGTTTACATTATGGGGTCAAAATGGTCTTTCAGAAGAATGATTTAAAACCAAAGAGTTACTAGGAATTAGATAATGAAATACTGAAGGAAAGAAGGTAAGAAAATAACAAGTGAAAAGACCCTGAATGAGGAAAAGCCTTGGGACATTTGTGGAACTGGAAGAAGAGCTTTACACACGGAGTAGTGCTTAGGTGAAGGTAGGAAGTGCACTACGCACGAACATTACCTGTGAAGAAGAGAAAAGTGCTACAGAGAAACTGCTGCCTGTTTTAAAAAATGGGGAGTTCTGTGGGTGAAACACTGACTAAGGGAAGCAAGCGAAGAGTACCAAGATGGAGTGCAGTCTGCGGAGAAGAATCTGAAGAGGCTGTGGGTGTTCGTGAAAGAAGGGGCACCCAGGATGAAGCACTGGCCATGGTGCAGAATGGAGAGGGGCCAAAGGCAGAACGGTGACCATGGGGAGATCTGAGGCCGTGGTAGATGAAGCCTGTGTCAGTGAGTGCCAGAGCACTACAGAATAAGAGGAGTTCGTGGAAATGCATGGACGACTGTAGATGGATCACTGCCTATGACGAAGAGTGGGAGAGTGACGTGGAGCCTGTGGGGAAGAACAGAAGGACTGTAGGTCTGATGCTTGGCCTTTGATGAGCACAATGGCCATAGTACTCTGCTGAGGCACGAAGAACCCTGGATAGGATACGACTCTCATGGACAATGATAAATTCAGTTACACTAAGCTTAAGATCTGTACATCAATATGTATGTAATAAATGACCAGCTAAGCACTTAGAGTAGATATTTTCATGTTTTTCAAAAACTTAGTTTCAGTATTAGTATGCTAGTGGTTTCCAGAATGTTACAAAATTCTAAATCACTAATAAAAACAAATAACCCAATAGAAAACTGGGCAAAAAAAATATACAGCCACTTTACCAAGTAGGCAGTACACATGGCTAAGAATCACATAGAAAACAATGAATTTCATTAATAATCAGGAAATGAAACTTCAATGGTACAAAGATTCCAAATTACTTACAATACTAAATTATGTCAAAAATAGGGATCCACCCTGAACTCTCTTGAACACTGCTAGTCAAAGCATATTTTGAAAACAATTTTTTATTAGGTACTAACGGTTATTCTCATACTACAAAATTCAGCTTTTTGCAATCCTAGCCATATAACTTAGAGGAAATCTTGAAGTTGTGCATAAAGACATTTCCAGAAATATTCATAGCAGCATTTATTGTACTACAAAAGTCCATCAAAATTTAGGTTAGGAAAAAAATAATTGTGGTATAATCATAAAATGGAATAATATAAGGCAATAACAATGAACACTACATATTACATGTGTCAGTATAGGTGACTACAATCGTTGGTAAAATGGCGAAAGTTACGGATGAACAAGTATGTGAATGGCATTGTGTGGAGCTCCATGGACTCCCTCCCCAGCCAAACTACCATAATTGATGAAAATTAAAGTTATTTAAAGTGTCTGGAAATAGTCCTATGGGCATACAGCAAATGTAGAAACATTTATTTAAGAACATCTGAATCTCAGGGAGAAAAGCAATTGTGTGGCACTTATTACAATCACTCCCACTCTACATGCCACCTCCCTAAGCTGAGCAGCATGGAAGGTCCGTGCTGGATAGCTGTGGCAAAGAATATAGAGCTTCCTCTTCCCCAGCTCTCAGTCAGTGACGATAGTATCTCCCGAGGAGAGGCAGGTGCTCTGTATTTTTCCACCCTCCTTCAGCTCAGAGTTAAAGGCTTCGTTTATCCACATAGCTCAAATTTATAGATTGGAAATTCTACCCCAGGCATGGAGATTGAGGCTATTGAGATGCTAATTACCCTTTCTCTATCTTGCTTTTACGACAGAGGTTCCATACCAGGAAAAGTAAATTGAGAAGACTAGAGGCTACCACCTCTGCCTCCACCCAGATCCATGCTCTTAAAGCCAGGATGTCAGAGAAGCAGGCAGCTGTCTATATCTCCAGCTCTGGAGCTGTGTTGCAGAAATTTAGCCCAGTGGGAGAGGATGGCTACAGGAACAAAAAGCTCTGAAGCTGTCCCCAAGAGAAGTGTCTTTATTTCTTAAGCAATTAACAGGAAGCTGGTAGCTCTATAATAGCATCAAGCTAAATGTAGGGCAGTGAATATACTAGAAGGAATCAGGGAAAGATACAGCTAAGATGAGGCCTTATGTAGTTAGAACAAACTCCAAAGATTTGCTTCAAAAAGTACCCTTGAAAAGGAGCCTTAATTTATTTGGATCATAATGTGTAGCAATTTATGCTCCAGGGCATTGTCAAAAAGAATAGAGCAATGAGCCAGTAATTAGTGGAACCTAACTGTTGGTGTGTTACCAGGAAAAGCCTACAGCTTAATACAGAGATCTGGGAAAGAGGTAGCCCAAGATAACCCTGTTAAAACCAGTGTCACCCTGGGGTGACTATCAATATGCCCAAGGCTATTCCTTCTTGGGAGTGAGATTAGAGAAAAAGATTGAAAATATAATGACTGAATATTTCCCAAATTTGAGGAAAAACTTTAATTTACACATCCATGAAGCATAATTAACTCCAAGTTGGATAAAAGGAAATAAATCCACACTCAGGTAGATTATAGGAAAACTAATGAAAGATAAAAACCTTTGAAAGCAATTTGAAAGCAGTAATTCCTTGTATTAATCATGTATGAGGGAAATCCAATAAGATTAACTGTCAGAAAGAGTGGAGGCCAGAAGTCCAGTGTGATGACATTTTCACGCACTGAAAATAAACACCAAAAAAGTCAAACAGGACTCATATCCAGGAAAATACCTTTCATAAATCAATATGAAATAGGCAATCACACATAAAAACAGAGATTTCATAGCTAGCTGACCATTCCTATAGGAAATACTAAAAGACATTCTTCAGGTAAAAGGATATTACCCCAGACAGTAACTCAAACCCATGCCAAAAATTCACAGCACTGATAAAACTAATTAAGAAAAAATTACCAGCCAATAAAAATGTACTTTTCTTCTATCTTATCTGATTAAAAATCAGTTATAAAAAACAATATGTAATGAATTGCATGGTGGAGCCTATAGGATTTAGAAATGGAATATACTTGACAATCACAGGACAGAGCATGTGGGTGTGATAAGATACTGTATTGAAGTAAGGGATGACACCAGATAGTATAGTTTGAATCCGCAAGAACAAATAAATCCAGAAATGGTGAATAAGAAGGCAAATATAACCAACTCCATGATTATATATTCTTTCCTTTTTTGCCTCCCACCTTCTTTAAAAGACAGAATATTATATAAAGCAGTAATTATAACAATATATTATTGGTTTTGTAGCATATATAGATGAAATATGTATAATAATAATATCACAAAGGGGAAAAAGGAAATTGCACTAGGTAGGACTGAATCTCACTGAAATTAAGTACACACTGAAGTAGATTCTTATAATACGTATATGGTAAGCCCTAAAATAACCACTATTAAACAACATATTGTGAAAACGTCATTATAGGGATTAAAATACTACACTAGAAAATATTCCCTTAATGCAAAAGGAAGCAATAAAGGAGGATAGAGAAATGAACATCATGAAACAGAGAAAATGAAAGGTAAATTGGCAGGTTATAACTTAAAAAACAATACTAAATATAAATGAATTAAAACAATCTAATCAAAAAGAGATTGTTAGATTGAATTAAAAAGAATATCAAGACCAACTATATGGAATCTGTAGGAGCCACACATTAGACTCAAAGATGCCAACAGATTAAAAGTTAAAGGATGAAAAAGGATAGATAATGCAACAGCATTCAAGAGAAATCTGGAGTGGCTATATTAATATCAGACAAAAGTCGATTTTAAAAGAATAAATGTGACTAGAGATAAAGATAGATATTGATTAAAGGTTTAATCTATCAGAAAGATATAACAATTATAAATATATATGCACCTAACAATTGAGCCTCAGCATATATAAGGGAAAAACTAGCAGAATTGAAGGGAGATATTGACAGTTCAGCAATAAAAGTTTGAAATTTCAATACTTCACTTTCAGTAATGGATGGAACAAGTAGGAAGTAGGCCAATAAGGAAATAGAAGACTTAACACTATAAACCAACTAGACCTAACAGACATCTGTATAACACTTCACCCAGCAAAAGCAGAATATATATTCTCCTCACATACACATGGAATATTCCCCAAGATAGACCATATGCTACACAATAAACCAAGTCTAAATAAACTTATTGGAATCACATGAATTGTTATCTTCTGATAACCCACTGACCACAAAATCAATAACAGTGGCTTCAGGTGCTTAATCCCGCTGGCTGGCAATGCAACTCTGAGGCCCCCCACTACAATATGCAGACTGCCTCTCACAGGTGACACTGGCTCACAAACCTGCTGCCCCTGTCATTGTGCCAGGCCAGCCAGAGGGTCACCCCACCTATGGCAGATACAAGGGAATAGCATGAAGGCTCCTCCATGCTCACTCAGCCCACTGGCCCTGGCACTGGAGGCAGGCAGTGCAGCCGGGAAGCAGGAGAGAGCTCTTTCCTCCCAGCAGGCACCAGCATTGCTTGCCTGCAGCCCCTTCCATTGCTCCAAGCCAGCCAGAGGGCAGACATGCCTACAGCAGCTATAGGAGCCTATCCAAGAGGCTGCTCCATATGCCCAAGGCTCACTGGCCCTGACAGTGGAGGCAGGCACTACAAATAGGAAGCAGGAAGGAGCTCTCTCCTGGCAGGCAATAGTGCCACTCACCTGTGACCCCTGCCATCGCTCCAGGGGCTGAGAAGCTCCAGAGAATATAGCTTCTGGGCACTAGAGGGCATCACCTAAACCAAGTAATTACTACAAATATGAAATGTCAAAAGAACCCTGTACAAACCAAAATCCCAAAATGCCTGATACACCAAGTAAAACTGAACTCACCAATTTTCCTGAAAAAGATTTCAAAATAAAATTTGTAAACATGCCCATGAAGCTACAAAAAAATATTCAAGACCTCAGGGGAGATTTCAAGAAATACATAAAAACTTTGAAAAATACAGAAAAATACAATATCCAAAATGAAACATACAATGGAGGAATTTAAAAGCAGATTAGATGAAGTAGAGGATATGGTAAATGAAATAGAAATTAGAGAACAAGAATACAAAGATGAGGCACAGAGAGAAAAAAGGGTCTCTAAGAATGAAAGAATGTAAGAAAACTGTGTGACCAATCAAAACAAAACAACATTTGCTTTATAGGGGTACCAGAAGAAGAAAAGAGAGAAAAAAAGATAGAAAATGTCTTTGATGAGGTAATTGCTGAAAAATTCCCCAATCTAGCAAAGGAGATAGTCTTTCAGGCCATGGAGGTGCATAGATCTCCCAACACAAGGGACCCAAAGAAGACAACACCAAGACATATAATAATTAAAATGGCAAAGATCAAGGACAAAAAGGGAGTATTAAAAGCAGCCAGAGAAAGAAAAAAGATCACATGCGAAGGAAAGCCCATCAGGCTATCATCAGACTTCTCAACAGAAACCTTACAGCCAGAAGGGAGTGGCATGACATATTTAATGCAATGAAACAGAAGGGCCTCGAATAAAGAATACTCTACCCAGCAATAATTATCATTTAAATTTGAAGGAGGGATTAAACAATTTCCAGATAAGCAAAAGTTGAAAGAATTTACCTCCCACAAACCATCTCTACAGTGTATTTTGGAGGGACTGTTATAGATGGAACTGCTCCTAAGGCTAAATAGCTGTCCCCAGAGAAAATAAAACCACAGTAAAGGAAGTAGACAAATTAATTACTAAGCAAAGGCAAAATTATATCAACTACCCCAAAAAGTCAGTCAAGAGATACACAAATAGTATAAAATACGACACCTAATATATAAAGAATGGAGGAGGAAAAAAAAGAAGGAAATAAGAAAAAAACCTTTAGATTGTATATGAAATAGCATACTAAGTGAGTTAAGTTAGATTGTTAGATAGTAAAGAAGCTACCCTTAAACCTTTAGTAACCATGAATCTAAAGCATGCAATGGCAATAAGTACATATCTATCGATAATCACCCTAAATGTAAATTGACTGAATGCACCAATCAAAAGAAATAGAATCACTGAGTGGATAAAAAAAGCAAGACCTGTCTATATGCTGCCTACAAGAAACTCACTTCAATACCAAAGACATACACAGACTAAAAGTGAAGGGATGGAAAAAGATATCTCATGCAGCTAATAGGGAGAAAAAAGCAGGAGTTGCAATACTTGTATCAGACAAAATAGATTTCAAAACAAACGAAGTAACAAAAGACAAAGAAGGACATTACATATGAAAAGGGGTCAGTCCAACAAGAGGATATAACCATTAAAATATCTATGAACCCAACACAGGAGCACTAACATATGTGAATCAAATACTAACAGAATGAAAAGGAGGAGAAATAAAATGCAGTGCATTCATTTTAGGAGACTTCCACATACCACTCACTCCAAAGGACAGATCTACCAGACAGAAAATAAGCAATGAGACAGAGACACTGAACAACACATTAGAACAGATGGACCTAACAGATATCTACAGAACTCTACACCCAAAAGCAATAGGATACACATTCTTCTCAGGGTGCTTGGAACATTTTCCAGAATAGCTCACATACTAGGCCACAAAAAGAGCCTCACTAAATTAAAAAGATTGAAATTGTACCAACCAGCTTCTCAGGCCATATAGGTATGAAATTAGAAATAAATTATGCAAAGAAAACAAAAAAGCACACAAACACATGGAGGCTTTAAAACATGCTCATAAATAATCAATGGATCAATGACCAAATAAAAGCAGAGATCAAGCAATATATGGAGACAAATGACAACAATAACTCAACACCACAAAATATGTGAGATGCAGCAAAGGCTGTGCTAAGAGGGAAGTATATAGCAATACAGGCTTACCTCAGAAAAGAACAACAATCCCAAATGAACAGTCTATACTCACAATTAACAAAACTAGAAAAAGAACAAATGAGGCCCAAAGTCAGTAGAAGGAGGGACATAATAAAGATTAGAGCAGAAATAAATAAAATCACGAAGAATAAAACAATACAAAGAAGCAACGAAAGCAGGAGCTGGTTCTTCAAGAATATAAACAAAGTAGATAAACCTGTAGCCATACTTATCCAGAAAAAAGAGTTTATACACACAAACAGAAACAGAAATGAGAAAGGAAAAATCATTACAGACACCAAAGAAATACCAAGAATTATTACAGAATAATATGAAAAAGTATGTGCTAACAAATTGGATAACCTCGAAGAAATGGACAACTTTCTAGGAAAATACAAACTTCAAAGGCTGTCCCATAAAGAAGCAGATAATCTGAACAGACCAATTACCAGCAACAAAATTGAATTGGTAATCAAAAGTCTACCTAAGAACAAAATGTCTGGACCAGATGGCTTCACCAATGATTTTAACAGACACTTAGAAAGACCTAATACCCATCCTCCTTAAAGTTTTCCAAAAAGTAGAGGAGGAGGGAATACTTTCAAACTTACTCTATGAGGCCAGCATCACTCTACTACCAAAACCAGGCAAAGACACCACAAAAAAGAAAATTACAGACCAATATCCCTGATGAACATAGATGCAAAAATACTCAACAAAATATTAGCAAACCAAATTCAAAAATACATCAAAAAGATCACACATCATGACCAAGTACAATTTACTCCAGGGATGCAAGTATGGTACAATATTCGAAAATCCATGAACATCACACACGACGTCAACAAAAAGTAGGACAAAAATCACATGATCATTTCCACAGAATCTGAGAAATAATAAAACTCAACATCCATTCATGATAAAAACTCTCAACAAATGGGTATAGAGGGCAAGTACCTCAACATAATAAAGGTCATATATGAAAAACCCACAGCCAACATCATACTTAACAGTGAAAAGCTGAAAGCATCTCCTCTGAGATCAATAACAAGACAAGGATCCCCACTCTACCCACTTTTATTCAACATGGTACTGGAGGTCCTAGCCTTGGCAATCAGAAAAAACAAAGAAATAAAAGGCCTCCAAATTGGTAAGGGAGAAGTTAAACTGTCACTCTTTGCAGATGACATGATACTGTACAATGAAAACCCTAAAGAATTCATTGCAAAACTTCTAGAATTAATAACTGAATTCAGCAAAGTTGCAAGATACAAAATCAATACACAGAAATCTGTTTAAGTCCTATATACGAATGATGAACTAGCAGAAAGGAATCAGGAAAACAATTCCATTCACAATTGCATCATAAAAAAAAAACAACCTAGGAATAAACCTAACCAAGGAAGTGAAAGACCTATGCTCTGAAAACTACAAGATGCTCATGAGAGAAATTAAAGAAGACATTAATAGGTGGAAATATATCCCGTGCTCACGGATAAGAAGAATTAATATTGTCAAAATGGCCATCCTGCCTAAAGCAATCTACAGATTTAATGTATCCCTATCAAAATACCAACACCATTCTTCAAAGAACTAGAACAAATAGTTCTAAAATTCATATCGAACCACAAAAGACCCTGAATAATCAAAGCAAGCCTGAGAAGGAAGAATAAAGCTGTGGGGATTATGCTCCCCAACTTTAAGCTCTACTACAATGCCATAGTAATCAAGACAATTTGGTACTGGCACAAGAAGAGACACATAGATCAATGGAACAGAATAGAGAGCCCAAATATAAACTCACACATATATGGCCAATTAATATACAATAAAGGAGCCATGGACATACAATGGGGAAATGACAGACTCTTCAAGTGTTGGCAAACCTGACAGCTACATGTAAGGGAATGAAACTGGATTATTTTCTAACTCCATACACAAAAGTAAACTCAGAATGGATCAAAGACCTGAATGTAAGTCATGAAACCATAAAACTCTTAGAAGAAAACATAGGCAAAAATCTCTTAAATATAAACATGAGCAACTTTTTCCTGAACGCATCTCCTCAGGCAAGGGAAACAAAAGCAAAAATGAACAAATGGGACTGCATTAAACTAAAAAGCTTCTGTACAGCAAAGGACACCATCAACAGAACAAAACAGCATTCTACAGTATTAAATGACATTTCTAACAAGGAGTTAACATCAAAATATATAAAGAACTCACACTCCTCAACACCCAAAAAAGCAAATAACCTGATTAAAAATTGGGTGGAGGATATGAACAGACACTTCTCCAAGGAAGCAATTCAGATGGCCAACAGACACATGAAAAGAAGCTCCACATCACTAATTATCAGGGAAATGCAAATTAAAACTACAATGAGGTATCACCTCACATCAGTTAGGATGGCCAGCATCAAAAAGACTAAGAACAAATGCTGGAGAGGATGCAGAGAAAGGGGAATTCTCCTACACTGCTGGTGGGAATCTAAACTAGCTCAACCATTGTGGAAAGTGATATGGAGGTTCCTCAAAAAACTAAAAATAGAAATACCATTTGACCCAGGAATTCCACTTCTAGGAATTTACCCTAAGAAAAGAAAATCCCAGTTTCAAAAAGACATATGCACCCCTATGTTTATTGCTGCGCTATTTACAATAGCCAAGATATGGAAGCAACCTAAGTGTCCATCAGTAGATGAATGGATAAAGAAGAGGTGGTGCATATACACAATAGAATAGTATTCAGCCATGAGTTGAAAACAAATCCTGCCATTTGCAACAACATGGATGGAGCTAGAGGGTATCATGCTCAGTGAAATAAGCCAAGCAAAGAAAGAAAAGTACCAAATGATTTCCCTCATTTGTGGAGTATAACAACAAAGCAAAACTGATGAGCAAAACAGCAGCAGACTCACAGATTACAAGAAGGGACTAGTAGTTACCAAAGTGGAGGGGTGAGAGAGGGTCAGTGGGGAGGGAGGGAGAAGGGGATTGAGGGGCATTATGATTGGCACACATGATGTAGTGGAGATGACAGGGAAGACATTGTAGCACAGAGAAGACAAGTAGTGACTCTGGCGTCTTACTACACTGATGGACAGTGACTGCAGTGGGGTGGGGGGTGACTTGGTGACTTTAGTAACCACAATGTTTTCATGTGAAACCTTTATAAGAGTTTATGTCAATGGTGCCTTAATAAAAAATAAATTAATTAGTAAATAAATAATATGGTAATTGTACTATTCTGTGAACATACTAAAAATAGTAGAACTTCACTTTCTAAACAAGTGACTAACATTGTATGGACTGAATGTGCCTCTCAAAATTCATATGTTGAAGCTCTAACTTTCAGTGTGGTTGTACTTGCAGATGTGGCCTCTGAGGAAGTGATTAAGATTCAGTGAGGTCATAAGGGTAGGGCCCTGATCGGATAGATTGAGTGTTGTAGAAGAAACTAGGAGAACTCTTTTTCTCTCTCTCCTTCCACTTATTCATGTACGAGGAAGAGGTCATGTGAATACGCAGCTAGATTGTGAAAAGAAAAGAAGCCTCAAAATTAAATCTATTTTGTTGATACCTTGATCTTGAAATTCCAGCCTTTACAGCTGGGAAAAATCAATTTTCTGTCCTTTAAATCACCAGTCTGGGGTACTTTGTAAAAGTAGCCCTAGCAGACTAAGATGGTATGATATGTGAGTTGAATACAGCTGTTATTTGTTTTAACATGAGGAAATAATATGAAAAGATATTTTTCCAAAGAAGCTATACAGATAACCAGTATGAACATGAAAATATAATTAATATCAGTCATTAGGTGAATGCAAATTAAACTATGAGATACCATTCATACCCACTTGAAATAGTACTGATGTCTCCACAAAAATTGTACATGAGTGTTCATAGCATCATTCATGGAAGTCCAAAAATAGAAAAAACCCATTTGTCCATCAGCTAATAAATAGGTTAAAAAGTGTGGTGTGTCCATATAATGAAATATAATTTGCCATAAAAATAAATAGAATGCTGATATATGCTACAACGTGTATAAATCTTGTAAACATTATGTTATGTGAAAGAAGCCAGGCCTGGGGGAGGCACAGATGGAGAATTATTGCTCATGGCCATGGTCTTGCTTTTTGGAATGATGAAAATATTCTAAAATTAAAGGTAATGGTTGCATAACTCAATATGCTAAAGACCACTTTAAAAGGGTGAGCCTTATGAAATTAAAGTTATTTGTCAAAGGTCTTATGAAAAAAGCAAAGCAGCAAAAAAAAAAATACACAAATTTTCCATTCCTATAGAACTAAAAACTAGGCAGTGGTATATACAGAGGTGGTAAAAGTAAAAAAAAGATTGCAAGAATATATTCACCAGGAAATCAGAAAACTGGCTAATTTCAAGAAGGAGGGAAAGGTATGTGACCAGGGAAGAACACAGCAGAGGTTTCTTTCTGCAGCACCTTTTTCAAAATACCTTCCTGTCTGCCCAAAATACCTATTGCTTAACACATCTGGATGCATTGAGGGTACATTGCGGCAGTTCTAATGAGAAGTAATTTAGGCTATAAAAGAAATAGGATTACTTAATTGTTGAGATCCCAAATGGACTCATCTTTGGTTAAGTTGTTCTCATTGCATAAGTACCTTTTACTTAACTTTAGTAAGACAGATCTTACAGAGGGCATTCTATTGGCTGTTCTCTTTTCTCCTTGCTTCTGCTCCAACTCATTTACCCTGTTGTATGTCCTGATATATTTTCTTCTATGGAGTGTCTCCCCCAGGCTCCCTGGCATACTGGTTCCCAGTGGGGTTTGACCAGTTGGTGTTATCCACCAGAGATGAGAGAGTAGGAGGACAGAGGACTGAGGATAATTAAGTCCTTGGCTCCTTCCCTGTGGCCTCACAATTTTTGTAGAGATTCTGTCCTGCCTACAGCTTCTGTCAGGGAGGGCTTCTTCCAGGGTTCCAGCTCGGAGCAAAATGCTAGTCACATCATTTCCTGTACCTGCCCATGGGACCTACTTGCTGTTACTAGTTGATGGGTGGCTCACTATTGCCTGTTGGTTCTTTCAATCCTGCTAACTCTTCTATAAATAGTCTCTTCTTAAAAAGTCCTTTTTTTTTTAAATCCCTGCTGACTGTGTGATCTGGTCTCTGTTGGGTCCTTAATTGCTATGAAGTTAATCAGAACTTCCAAATTTCCATTCCAAACTTCACTAAATTTGATAGCTTTTTCTGAACATCAATCAGTGCAAAAGGTTGAGAAATTATCCACATGTTGTACAATCACACATTATAAGTAATTTATATCCCCCAAGTGAAATAGTTACTTTTTCTCCCTGTGTGCAAATTTCTGCATTTCATTAGTTTCAAAGAAGTTTTATATTTAAATGTAGTAATTATTTAGTACAGATATGTTTATACAGATTGGTAAATTTTTCATCAGTAATTTTTAAGAACATATTGTAATATTTCATTGAACTTACAGCTTTCAATACGTTCTTTCTGTGCAAAACACTAAATCTTCACATCACATGCGTTAGTTTTCTCAAAGTCTGATCCTGTGCTTAGCTACATTTCTTATAGCATTCTTGCCATAATATCTGAAGCATAACCAAGGTCTCTGATATTCTGTAGCATCTTGGTCTTGAATGAGCCTTTAGATAATGCTAATTATAGTTGAAATAAAATTATTAGTCAGATTTAACAACTTCTAGTATTTTTTCTTGCATATTGTTTCATTTGGGACAATAGGAACATATTTGCTGTACAGTAGTATAATATACAGTAAGCAGTTAAATTGGCAAGTC
Source organism: Smutsia gigantea (assembly GCA_032199065.1). Classification (NCBI taxonomy): domain Eukaryota; kingdom Metazoa; phylum Chordata; class Mammalia; order Pholidota; family Manidae; genus Smutsia; species Smutsia gigantea. Next base: position 36,718 of record JAVSCE010009391.1, on the reverse strand, counting down.
AGGAAATTGCATGTAGTACTCAGATATAAGAGCCATACTGATGTCAACAAAAATATGTTGTCATAGAAAATAAAATACAAATAATAATTACATATATTATAGAAAAAATATTTTGGATTTCTACAAAAATGTTTCTAAATTTCCATGGACCCAAGGATCATAGTAGTAGGAACAGACACAGTGGAAAAGATAGGAGCACAACTAACCAGGTTTATCAGTTTTGTATTTTTATTTCAATACTGTATTGTTACATATAGTATGTAGTGTTTATACTGTATTATTATTTCTATGTGTTTGTAATCAAGTGAAATAATATTAAACACCATTGACTTTATGTTCAATGTATGTAATTCAATCCCAAACTACAGTCAGGATCCATTAGACAGTAATTATAAGATGCACGGTAGAGTTACTTTTTCTGGAGTTCAGTATTCACTATCTTGGCAGCCAAACAAAAGGTAAATACTATTATTCTGACATTTGTGGTAAACCATCTTCTTATCGTAAACAATCCAGTTAATTCGTCCTTGGGTTGGTTGGAAAGAATTAACTAAGAAATAACATAATCAGTGATATTTAACATTTTTAGATAACTTTGTTTTTAAATAACACATTTTCTGAAACCTTAAACACTCTACTTAGCTGTAGCCATGGAGATCTTAGGGATCTAAATGGAGTATGAAGCATTCATATTTAAAAAATAACATGTTTTATTATTTTAAAATCTGTATCAGAATTTACATGCCAAAGCTTAAATCAGAAGTCCTATAATTTTGTTTTATGCAGGGGAGTGGATAATTGAGGCAAATGGCTGATTAGTGCAGTCTCAAGGAATGTATTTTTACTATCTTGCAAGATGTATCAGAGTAATCTCATAAGTTTGAATTTAGTTAACTGTATCTTTATTATATATATTCCAGAGGGGATTATAAGTCATTTGATAATAATCAAGACTTTAAATTTTTTATTTTTAATTGTTTTCCATCTGTCACCACAGAAAATTATTATAGAACTATTGACTATATTCTATATGCTGTACTTTCATCACCATGACTAACTTATATTATGATGGAGACTTTGTGCCTCTTTATCCCCTTCACCTGTTTCACCCACCCCCTGAACCCTTCCCGATGGTAACCACCAGTCACTTCTCAGTGTCTGTGAGTCTATTGCTGTTTTGTTCCTTTTTTCTTCATTTTGTTTTTAGATTCCACATGTAAGTGAAATCATATGCTACTTGTCTTTCTCTGCCTGGCTTATTTCACTTAGCATAATACCTTCTAGGTCCATCCGTATTGTCACAAATGGCAAGATGTCTTTTTTCTGGCCGAATAATATTTAATTGTATGTATGTACCACATCCACATTCTTTATCCATTCATCTATTGATGGACACTTTGGTTGCTTCCATATCTTGGCTATATAAATAATGAGGCAATAAACATAGGGGTGCATATATGTATCTTTCCAAATCAGAGATTTTGGTTTCTTCAGGTAAATTCCCAGAAGTGGAATTACTGGGTCATATGGTATTTCTATTTTTAGTTTCTTGAGGAACCTCCATGCTGCTTTCCACAGTGGCTGCACCAACTTACATTCCTTCCAACAGTGTAGGAGGGCTCCCTTTTCTCCACATCCTCCCAAACACTTGTTATTTCTTGTCTTTTGGATACTGGCCATTCAACAGATGTGAGGTGATATTTCATTGTGGTTTTGATTTGCATTTCCCTGATGATTACTGACGTGGAGCATCTTTTCATGTGCTGGTTGGCCATCTGTATGTCTTCTTTGGAAAAATGTCTATTCAGGTCCTCTGCTTATTTTTTAATTGGATTATTTGTGGTTTTTTTGGTGTTAAGTTGTATGATTTCTTTCTACATTTTGGATGTTAATCTCTTACCAGATATATAATTTGTGAACATATTCTTCCTTTTTGTAAGCTGCCTTTTTGTTTTGTGGATAGTTCCCTTTGCTGTACAGAAGCTTTTTAGTTTGATGTAGTCCCTCTTGTTCATTTTTTATTTTGTTTCCTTTGTGCAGTGAGATATGTCCAGAAAAAAATTGCTCATGCTTATGTTCAAGATATTTTTGCTTATGTTTTCTTCTAAGAGTTTTATGGTTTCATGTCTTATATTTAGGTCTTTAATCCGTTTTGAGTTTACTGTTGTGTATGGCATTAGATAGTAATTGCAGTTTTATTTTCTTGCAAGTAGCTGCCCAGTTTTCCCAACACCATTTATTGAAGAGACTCTCTTTTCCCCATTGTATATTTTTGCTTCTTTTGTCATATATTAATTGATCATCAAGACTTTTTAAAAATATTCTAAATCTTATCTCTGTTTGTATCAGATCAGTAAAGTTTTAAAAATTTTTCATCTTAAGAAAAATGGTATCAGACTGTTAACTATATTTTTTAAATTTAAAGTGATTATATAGTTAACATTTAATTAAAATTTTTTATTTTAAATGATTATATAGTTAATACTATAATATGATCTTTTGTTCAATAAGTACTGTCATTGACTTGTCTGTTTTTTAATTGAAGTATAGCTGATATACAATCTTATATTAGTTTCAAGTATACAACACAATTGTACAACAGTTATCCATATTATTAAATCCTCCCGTGTACTAGTACAGCTACTATCTGTCAACATAGGAAAATGTTACAGTTCATTGATTATATTCTCTATGCTATACTACTATTTCCATGACCAAGTGGGGATACATTATGATTGAGAATTTTTTGTGTCCCTTTATCTCCTCCCCATCTCCACCCACCCACCCATCCCCTTCCCTCTCCCCCCTCCCCTATGGTAACCACCAGTCACTTCTCAGTGTCTATGAGTCTACTGCTGTTTTGTTGATTCTATTTTGCTTTGTATTTATATGCCACAAATAAGAGAAGTCATATGGCATTTGTTTTTTTCCACCTGGCTTATTTCACTGAGCATAATACCCTCTAGATCCACTCATGTTGTTGCAAATGGGAGGATTTGTTTTCTTTTTATGGCTGAATAATACCCCATTGTGTATATGTACCACATCTTCTTTATCCATTTGTCGATGGACACTTAGGTTGCTTCCCTATCTTGGCCATTGTAAATAAATCAGCAATAAACATAGGGGTGCATATATCTTTGACTTGTCTTTTAGTTTGTTCTTATTACTATTACTTCTAATGATACCTCTGTGAACATACCTTAAAATATATTTATAAAAGAATTTTAGGAACTTTTCTGATATTTCACATATTTAACAAATGGCATACCAGATATACTAGAAAAATTTAGGAGGCATTTTATTAGTTGTTTATTTAGAAAGACATAGACCCTGCTACAAATGGCTGTAATTTTAGAATATGTTGCAAAGTTTTCTGGAATTAGGTGATCCAGATGATTTTTAAATTTATGTAGCTGGGACTTTGTCTGACTTACTGACATATCTTATTCTTAACAGTGCCTTTCAAGAGATGCTTGAAAATTGTTTTTGAATGAACGGATGCATAATATTTTTCATACTTGCCATGTCTTTTTATTAAAAGTACATACATTTTTTTTCTGATTTATTTCAAATAAAGCTGAAAAATGCAAAATACCATAACAATAGGTGCCATTTCATCTTTGTCCACTCCATGTCTCTCAGAGAACCTGGGACAAAAGTCAAATAGGTATAGTGTTTACCACTAGAGAAGTTTGCCTTAAAATTTAAAAAATTAAATAAAATACAAAATAATTTCAAAGGTTTAATCTCTGTAAATATTACTTGGGGGAAGTCCTCTGAAGAGAAATCTCTTAAAGTTTAGCTTCTATCTTTTGACCATCATATTGCACAGAAAAAAATGCAAGTCCTTGTCTCAAACCCTTTGTGTATGACATTTAATACAAAGCCACCTTAATAAATACCAATTAGCTGTTTCAATGAACATACTGAAAATAAGTATTGAAATTAAAAATATCTGATTTCATAGATACTGTCACAGAGTTTTTGTCTTGTGCTATTTATAGTTCTAGAAACGTACTTCACTTAATAGTAATGAGGTTATGAGTTAAACTGAGTCTGTTGTTTATATTTTTATGTAACTGAGGATCAGAATTGGGTTAATACTGTTTTGGGGACAACTTAACCAACACAGAATGTAAACTTGACAAAAGAGAGCAAGTAGCCACTAATGGTGGAGTTCTTTAGCTTTGAACCAAGTTAACTGCTCTGTGTTATTCTCATTTTTAGTGTGATTGAACAACCATGTATTATGATTAGAATTCAAGGGCTGGAGACATAAGTGACTAAAGAGAGGAAGTACAGGTGTATCTAATTTTATTGTGCTTCACAGAAAATGCATTTTTACAAATTGAAGATTTGTGGAAACTGTGTCCAGTAAGTCTATTGGCATGACTTTTTTCCAACGGCATTTGCTTGCTTCATGTCTCTGCGTCACATTTTGGTCATTCTCACAATATATCAAACGTTTCCATTAACAGTATACTTGTTATGGTGATCTGTGAACTGTGATTACAACTTGCTAAATGCTCATATAGCGGTTAGGATTTTTTATTAATAAAGTATTTTAAAATTAAAGATGTACATTGTTTTTTCAATATAATGCTATTGCACCCATAATAGACTACAGTATAGTATAAACATAACTTATATGCACTGGGAAAACAAAAAATTCATTTGACTTTTTTATTGTAATACTTTATGTGGTATCTGGAAATGAACACACAATATTTTCAAAGTATGCCTATATTCATGAAGAAGCTAAGTAAGGGGGAATGCAGCATAGGTCATAAACCTTTCCAGTTTGTTACAACAAAATAATCTAGCCTTTGTCATATGTACCTGTTACTTAATTGTTCAGTGGTTCCTAATGTCTATCTAACTGTTCTTCCACTGGCTCTTCCCCCCTGTGTTCTGACTTCCTTTAAAAATTTTACCCATTGTTCTTTAATTAACATGAATAATATTTCTTTGAAAAAATAGGTAAATAAATGATTTTAAAAATCAATTTACAAAATATCAAATAGTCAGCTATTCAAGTTATATTTATTAATTATTATTAGGTCTCACTGGAATATTCATAGAGTGGGTGAAAGACAAAGTGTTTGATGAAACATTTCAGGAATTGCTAGGCCAGAGAATAGGTACTTCTGATTCTTAATTTACCAGTTACTATGTGTGGATCATTAGATTCAATCATAAAATTTTCTCTTGACAAAATCAAAGTGGGAATAAGATAAATTAGTGTAGTTTTTATAATACTAGATTTATTCAATTCAAATAAATATTTTAGTTTGATATTATTTTGTTTCCTAGATTTTTAATATTAAAAAGTTTTTCTTATTAGAAAATATTGTGGTATGGTATGCTTTTATACTGATGGTGCAAAAAAAATTTTAAGCTAACTCTAATGTCCCACTGATATATGGGAGGGAGTATGTGCAAAATTTTACTTGCCTTGGAAATCCAAAATTCCAGACCATTGTTATTATTAACAAGTCTATTTTTTAGCTAATTTTAAAACTATTTTTTCTCTTGTCCCACATATATACTGGTTATTTCTCATTTTATTCGCATTAGAAGATCTGCCACACAAATTGATGGGAAATTAATTTCCAAAATTTATATGTACATAGTCATCTTTTACTTTAAACTTGATTTCTTGTTGCTAGGTTACTGAATAGATATGCATCCTTGTGGTATGAACTGATTGGATAAAAATGTAAGAGAGAGAGCACTTTGGTTCTAAAAAGCTAGTTGACTGTAAGAAAACTTATTAGAAAACTTTCACTAATGCTGCTACATATCAGGCAGAGTCTAGGAATGCTTGGATAGATGAGCCATATTCCCTATAAGATATGGCAATGGAAGGTGAAAGTTTGGGGCAGATACCTCATGATTATCAATTATCTCTAATATTCTTTGTGATTCCCTTAATATTGGTTTTGGAAAATAAAGCATTTGAGATTTCTTCACTCATTTGTCTACTAATCCTTACTTTTCAAAGTCCTGTCATCTATAAACACTGTGTAGGCAATGAGACTACAAAGTAGCCAGGCCAGAAAAGATACCTGTATTCATGGCAAATGTTAACAGGATTATAGTCCTAAAGATTTCTAATTCAAGATTTAGTCTTAAAACAGTTATACTTAACTCTTAAGAAAGGGTGAAGAGGCTGTATTAATGCTTGGAAAATCACTAGGGAGCAAAACATACTGTTCTTCCTTCTTGGAGTTTAGATTCTAGTAGGGAAGAGGAGGGAGAGAAAATATCCAGTAAATACATATGGGATGTGGAGAATTGGTATGAAGAAAATAACCAGGATAAAGAGTAAGTGTGAAGGTCTGAGCAAACCCCTCTTGATTACGTAACATTCAAACAGAAACTAGAATACTATAGTCTGTGAAAAAATTCCAGAAAATTTCATGAAAGACAAGTGAAAATTTTATCAGCAGTATATCCCAGTAAGAGATTATCTTGAATTCATTTAGACAGAATGAAAGTGATCACAAATAGTAATTTTGACTTACATTGAGAAATGAAAAGCAAAGAAAGTGATACATATGTGAACATATCTGAAACCATAATGATATGAGCGTCCTGTGGAATTTTAAAACATCAAACAAGTAAAAATAAAAAAAAAATCCCGGTAATACCATATAATCATGAATTATTTATTGACATTAATGCTTTTTAAAGTCCTTGTATTATCTGGGAGTTTGATATATTGATGAGTTTGAATATTTGATATGTAAATATTGAGTTATAGCTTTCCAAATAGTACAAGAAAAAAAAAAAGAATGAGAAAAATGCTCAGTTCAGGTAAGTCCCGAAATGATAGGAAAAGGGAAACAATAATAACTAAGATAAGTAGAAGTACAAAATAAAAGTAAGTCACAAGTTAAGACAATAAATGTAATTGGACAGAATGTTCCAGTAAAACACAGAAATGTTTCTACTTTATAGCCAAATTCAGCTGTATGCTTTTTTCCAAAGACAATTAAAAAAAATAAATAAAATTTTAAGAGTAAAACAAAAAATAGGAAAAAAACAACCAAAAGAAAACCTGCATAATTATGTTAACATGTGAAACAAATAGTCTGTAATGGAAGAAAAGGATTATTGAAGATAAAGTGTCACTGCATGATGTTAAAGAATTCAATTCAGATTATATAAAAACCATGTACTTGAATACACTTCATAAAATAATTTCAAACACATAGTACATGAATATTTATAAAACCACAAAAATAAATAGAAAATATACACCTATATTTGGATATTTTATTTAACTGTCTCTAAAATAGATGAAACAGGCAAAACATCAGTAAGGATATTGGAAAGTTAAAGAACACAGTCAGTAGACTGCATTTAATGAACTTATGAAATATACCCCACAGCAGAGATTTAACAGTGTTTTCAAACATACATGGACATTTATAAAAATTGATTTCATTCTGTCCTATAAAAATAAAAAATGCCTCCACCAGTTTTACAAAATAAATATCAGTCACACAGGCAGTATTATCTGACAATAGTTTCTGTTAAGTTAGAAATTCAGCCATAAAGAAGCAGGAAACCTGTATATGAGTTTAGAAATTTGACAACATCATGCTGAATCATTGGCAGATCAAATAAATCAAAATGCATATTAGAAAATTAGACTGATTTTAAAATTATTATATTTTAAAACTTGTGGAATGTAAAGGAAGTATAACTCAGTTGGGAAGATAAAGCTTTAAATATCATATTAGAAAAAAGAGAAAAGCTAAGATAAATGAGCTAAATATCCAACTTTAAACATGAAAAAGCAAAAGCTGTAGAATAAGCCCAAACAAAGTAGAGGTAGACCTTAATAAAGAAGCATCGTCCATGAAGCCAGACAGTCTGTATGTGAATCTCTGCTTTCCCTCTTAATAATGATGCGACCGTGGGCAGGTAGTTGAAGCTCTCAGATTTCCTCATTGATAATGTATGGGCGGTAGTAATAGCCTCTATAGGCCGCACAGAGATGCTCTGAGGACTGAGTCAGTAAATGTAACAAAAGATACAGGGCGCCAGGGTTTTCCTCAGTACTTTGTGGTTAGCTTTTATTATTAAAAGGGCGGATATTAATTAGGAAGAGAGAAAACACATCTTAAAGTCAAAATTACATTTAAAAGTGCTGCTCGGCATACCTTTTCTGACACTGATTAGGAAAACAGGAGTCCAAATGGACAATGTTCTTAAAAACAAACAGAACACGAGGAAGAGCGACCATACGCAGCTCTTCTGACAGCTTTACTGTGAAGGGTGCCATGCAAAATGGGGCAGTATCTGCAGGCGGCATGTTTGAATCAAGTAGAGTTTTAAAACTGTCTGTATTTTTTTTTAAGGATGGGCTAAGTTAAGGCAAGTTTGTATGCAAGTGGCAAAGATCCAGCTGTACAAAAGAATGTGCTGAATCCCTTGAGAGGGCAAAGGGAAGCAGTGACTCACAGTAGAATGGACCGAAGCTGGGACAAATAAATTATGAGTTGAGTGAGTCTAAGTTTAAATAAATAGTGTTCATTGAAACTGTTCCTTTCTTCAAGAAAACACTGATTTTGCCAAGGAAAGAAGTCTTCATTGCCAGACGAGTAACTGATGATTGGGAGCCAACCAAATCTCTGCCGGGTGCCCTGTTTGGAGGAACACAGGGATTAAGAAGACAGGCATGACCGTATCAGTTTAATTATTTATTCAGATTATTGAGAGGAGAGCAAAGAAGACTTTAGGAATTAGAACTAGAAACAGAATTAAAATGAAGCCATAATCCTTGAATCCTCCTACCCCAAGACTTTCATGCTTGCCTGCTACCTCAGCTCCCAAATATCATTCACATGTCACTTCCTGAGCGAAAGCCATTCTTAACCGCACTACCTAAGAGCACCTCTTCATCCTCTGTGCTGTGCCGCTCTCTCCTTTCTCTCCAGTAATGATTATCACTTTCTAACATTGCATACGTTTGCTATTTTTGTTAACAGTTTCTACCTCCCATTGGAATGCAAAGTGATTGAAGGCAGGGGCTTAATTTTGTTCACTGTTGTAATTTGTTTTGTTCCTGTGTCCTAAAAGAATACCTGACACTCGTATGGTCCTCAAGAAATGTGAAGGAGGGAAGAGAGGAAGGAAGGAGTTGCTTTTGCCAATAGTCTAGACATGAATCTTCTTACCTTTTGATCACCATCAACACTGATCTTGAATTCTAGTAATCCGACCTCTAAAATATTTTTTGATTTTTTTCTCATCCTCTGTCTCCATTGCCATTATCCACTCGTGTATACTTCTGTCTGTTGTCTACGGCTTAATAATAGCCCCCTAAATTCTCTTCCTCTGATTCCACTTAACCTCTTCAAATATATTTACATAGCAGAATTTGAGTCATCTTTTTAAAACAGAAATCATGTATCATTATTGCCATGGCCAGTGCATTATCTCTCAAAATAAACAAACAAACAAACAAATAAAATTTTACTTAGAAAATCCAGATTCCCTACCAAATTCTTCAAGGACTTATTTTCTGCTGTGGACTCTACCAACCCCTCCTACATAATTTCCAAATAATTTTACCCTCACTGTCTCTTCATTGTAGTCATATTAGTCTTGACACCCAGCTCTTTCTCATCTTAGGAGCTTTGGTTTTGATGTACTTCTAGTGGAAGACTCTTATTAATTCCTGTCTCAGTTTAACTGTCACTTACTCAGAGAAACTTTTCCCTCACTATGCCACCCTCTATGTCTGCAATTATTCTCTCACAGCTCCCTGTTGCCTTTCGTTACAGCACTTGGGTGGAATTGTAGCTGTCATGGTCTTTATTATTTCATGAATTTTTGTTTGTCTTCCCCTCTAAAAGACAAACTCCATTAGGCCAGAGGCATAGTGGTCACTCATTGTACTTAAAGCACTGGAGTCATGTTAAACATATAATTGTTAAGACCTGTGAAAGATGGGGAATTTTACCCTGCTTGAAAGCTTGCAAGTTAGTCTGCTTCCATGTCATAGATGCTAGCAGAAGACACGAGGTTGCTGAGCCAGAGACACAAGACTTCAGTGCACACAGAGCAGCAAGCAGAATGTGTTTCAACTTTTCATCAGTCCTACCTGCCCTCCAGATCCCATGGAGGTGACCTGGAACAGCTTAGGTGAATTGTGCACATACAGTGGGCCTATGTCACAGCTGAGGAACCCTGATCTTAGGGAACCTCAGTCCTGTAAAAGGCTTCAAGCAAACCTGCTCAACCTTTGTCCCAGAGGGAGACAGTGGCTGCTTTATTATTCTGGAGAGCGAAAGTATCTACTCTTCTCCCAGGTGAGAAACTCTATCTGTATACCAATGCTGTTTGCTTTGTAAACATCCTTTAAAGGATAGTCCAGAACAAAAGCTGGCAATGCCTCTGTTCAGAAGACATGCAGAAATATGAGAACCATGGGTAATTATTTCCAACCAGTAATAGGAGTTCAGTAATATTTCCCATTTGACCAAAAATCAGCCTGTTTGTGTAACTGTTTGGGGTAGGGGTAGTAGTAAAAGTTTAAATGAGCATCGGAAGGATGAGCAGGAGAAGTGAAGCCAGACTGGGAGGTTTCATGGATGGTGTCCCTGGAAAGCTTTCTCAAGGTGATACTCCACAGGACAACGGGATGGTACCAGTGAACAATTTAGGCAGGTAGGCCTGATGGAAACTGTGGTTTATTTCTCAGACTCCTTTTCTCCCTGATATTGCCTTGTTCCTGTATGTGCTCTTTTGCCCATGCTACTTTTTACCAAGGTGGTCATTTTATTGTAACAGGGATAAATCCTAACTACACAGAACTCACAGTGTCTGATTTCTAATATTTTACTCCTTGTCAGTGATTTTAATACTGCTGAATTTCTCTTGCTGCTTATTTCTACTGATGTTCAGAAACCAGCTGCTGATGAAATTCGTCTTTCCTTCCACTTGGGTTCTGCTTATGCTTGTCCAGTCGCTAATCAAGCTTTCTGTGAAACCCTGGTAAAATAGGTCTGGGGCATCATTTAGGCCTATAAAAAAAGCAGACTAGTGTTGAATCTAACCACAACTTCATAGTGTCTATAGTACACTCTATGTTATTCAACCAGAAACCTTCCTTGTCTGCTGAAGGGCAGAATTTTGTATTTTGGCCATCACGCTTAGTGACATATGTAAAACTCATCCAGTTCCCAAGGAGCATGTGATAGGTGATCTCTAAAATCCAGCTGCAGCTCTATCGCTCTTATCAAGTCCAGATGTTATGGTTTTGTGTTCTGAAATGGCCATGGCTTCATTTTATTATTATGATGGTAACTGTTGACAGGACTCTGGCTTACTGAGATTTTTTTCTTTAATATATGTCATGATCAATAGGGGGTCATGATCAGTTTCTGATAGAAAAATAGTATGATTTTACCATTTGGAAATATTTAACATGCTGTTTTAATTTCCATCATCTTGTGAGATAGTGTGTATGGAATAAGTACATCATTAAAAAGGAAGATTTAAGTTGAGGGTGAGCTGAGTGTTAGAGACAAACTACTCTGTAAACATTTGTTCAGAACCTCCTGCTTACTGTGAATGTGCAAGCAGAAAAAATGTATTTGCTCTCTATTAGTATGTGTACAGAATAGTTCAGAGTAATTATCTAAATTGCTGATACCTCAAGAGCCTGTGAATTACTTAGAATGGTAAGAGATGACAATGTCTTTAGTCGGCTTATAATATTTTGATATTTTTTCAGCAAAATCCATTGCCATTTTATCATCGGTATAATATAGTGATCATTAAGGAAATTATGCAAAACACACAGTCAATCTATTGACTTACACACATTAGCAGGGACAATATTAAAGACAAGATGATGTGCTTTATAGTTCTTTTGTCTTATGTATTTATTTCCCTTTTTATGTCATCTTATTTCAGAAAATTTCTCATGCAAGCAAAACTGTATCCTTTATATCTTAAGAAAAATAATGAAGTGTCTAAATGTTTACTTGAGATCAGAATTAAATAATTACAGTAAACTCTTTTTAACTTTTCATTCTCCTAAGCTTTTGAGTCTTAGTTTCCTTATTCAAAAATAGATGATTAAAATAAAAAAAATTGCCTGACATTTTGATTGCAGCACCACAATCCTAAGGCACTTGCTTCACTGATACACATTTAGCATCTTATATGGAGATCACCATAATCCCCCAATTTTCTCGCAGCTATGAAGTATCGTCTAGTTGTTAAGACCAGGGAAGTTAAGCATGAAAATTAATGTCAGGATTAAGGGGATTAAGATCTCAGCCCCCTCCTTTACCTTCTACTCCCCAACTCAGCTGCAGGAAGAATGAATGCTGTCATGGATTTATCAAAGCAAAGAACACTAGGCTTGCTTTTTTTTTTTCATCATCAAGGCAATGAAAGCTTTATGAGAAACAGGCAATCTCATTTACTTCTAGGTTTTTCCTGCCTCGGCACACCCTCTGATGAAGCCAGGCATTGTAAGTACTACATTAGGGTTTGTGACAAAAACAGCACAGAATATGATCTTTTTCTTGCCTCACTAACTAGGTGGCAGGTGACATTAAACAGAGTGAGAGAAGGAGCCACCTGGTTATCCGGAAACAAGTACTCTGTTAGAAAAAGCACAAGTGCAAATGGCTTGAGTCACGAATCTGCCTGGGTAAGTCTGAGGAACAGGAAGAAGCCAGACCCTCGGAGCCCAGAGAGAACAAGAGGCTGGGAGAGAGGATGGTGGCCCTGGGTCACACAAGGTCACACATCTATCTAAGGACTTTGTTTTGCTCACTTATCTCCATGCTCTCAGTCTAAATCCAGAATACTCTATTTTTATTGGTGAACTCTCTATCCAACCCTTCTTCCTTTCTCTAGGTGAGGAATTCCTGCAAGCCGTCTGAAAAAGCTCAAGATTCAATCATTTTTCTTCCTCACAAGGATGATAGCTGCTCAAATAGGCTAAACCCCTAAGTAATTAATCCAAGTCTAAATTTTCTTTCTTGATCTTTCACAGAGATAAGAAAAAGAACATTCTTAACTTAGATGAGAAGAAGAACATCCTTAACTTTACCTCACATAAAAGATCATACTCTCAAAATTTCGTCTGGTCCATTTTGCCTCATAATACATTTATTTCTTAAAAATTATTCTTACTGATTTGTTTCAAAGTATATAAAATAATAAATAAATGTTCTGTATGAATAGCCTGATTCTTCCTTCTCTTTTATCATGAAAAGAAATCAAATCATTATTACTGGAAGAGATAAAATTTAAAGTCTGTTATCTTAAATGTAACAAGTTTTATTGAAAAAAATGATTTGACATTATTTTATGAGCATTTGTACAATTATAAGCAAAAAACACCCAGTAGGAGAATATCCATGATAGAGTTGAACTAGTGAAATTTTTAAATGTTTTATGTCTCTATATATTTTTTTCTTCAAAAATTTTGTGTTTGGGTTACAAACTTGGTAACTACTCTTATTTCAAAATCTGTCTGGTAGTTACTATTCTGTCATTTGTTACAATGAAATTGCTTTCTCTAGGGAAAAAAAAGATAATATAACAACAATATAAAATAATATATTGCTACTATTCCTGTACCCTTTCAAAATTCTCTGTTTGCAAAATACTTTTCCAAAATTTGAACATCATCTTCTTTCCTAACATATATTCTAATTGAGACAATTTCTTGGATTTATAGTAACAGGCTGATGTTACTCTGACTTTGTTATTCATTGGAAAGTCATAAAAAAAGGTACACAATAATCAGATTTTCTAAATTACAGATAGAAGTCCCTTTTATACTATTTACCTTGAAAAACTTATGTATGCTTTTTATTTACCCATTGATTTTCTTTTCCCCATGAAGGCATGAAAAAAGCCATGGTTATATGTTTCACCTTTTTTAGCTGTCATGCTGACTTCTTTGCAACCAGAACAGTTTGGGTGACAGTGCCTCACTGAAATTAGATGAATAAATAAGCATCTTTACAATCCTAAGATTCTTCATGGAAGCTTTAAACAGAAACCTTAGTATGTTCAATATTTAAAATATTTGGTGGAAAGCATCTGTAGGGAGTATCACCAATCATAATAACTCACTATGTAAAAACAATATAATCAGAAGGAACGGTACGGCACTACTTCTCTTATTTCTAAAAGCCAAACAGTTGTTTTAGTGGATGCTACATGTTTAATGGACTCTCTGTATAGACTAAGGCTTCATAGTTGGTTGCCTGTTACTCAGTTGCTCCTGAACAAAATGAAGACTTATTCTTTTATTTTTTATTTTTTATTTTGGTATCATTAATGTACAGTCACTTGAACAACATTATGGTTACTAGAACCGTATTATCAAGTTCCCCCCACATACCCCACTACTGTCACTGTCCATCAGTATAGTAAGATACTATAGAATCATTACTTGTCTTCTCCATAAATACTGCCTTTCCCATGTCCCCTGCCGCTGCATTACGGGTGATATTCATAATGCCCCTTTCCCCACCTTATCCCTCCCTTCCCACCCATCCTCCCCAGTCCCTTTCCCTTTCGTAACTGTTAGTCTATTCTTGGGTTCTGTGAGTCTGCTGCTGTTTTGTTCCTTCAGTTTTTTCTTTGTTCTTATGCTCCACAGATGATTGAAATCATTTGATACTTGTCTTTCTCCACCTCGCTCATTTCACTGAGCATAGTACCCTCTAGCTCCATCCATGTTACTGCAAATGGTAGGATATGTTTTCTTCTTATGGCTGAATAATATTCCATTGTGTATATGTACGACATGCTTTTTTTTTAAATCAAATCCAAGCTTAATTCTCAACAGTCTCCAATCTTTTGGAACATAACGAACAAGTTCCAATACAGTGAACAAGCTCCCACAAGGTGAACAATGCAAGGAACATAGTGAACAAGTTCTCACAAGGTGAACAATGCAAAGGCAGTCATATCAGAGAAACTAATTCAGTTACTATAATCAATCAAGTCAACTATGATTATTCATATGATTTTTATACTTAAATTATAAGTGAATCCCACATTTCCACCTTTTTTGTTTTAACTGACGCAAATGCATATGCATATATTTGTGGAAGGTACCAGAATAATGATTAGCTGGGCTTGGCCTGTGACATAGCTTGTCACAGGCAATGTCTCTCTCGTCTGGAGGGGTGAGGGTCTATGCCTCACCTCAGTTGGCCCCCACGTTGCTCACCTGAGGTCCCTTGCGACTGTGCCTGTCTTAGGTTGTTCCTCCCTTGAGGAATCTTATGCGTCTCTGGCTAACCAGCCATCTCTAGGGACCAAACAGGGAGATAAAATACGAAAGAGAGGACAGCCAGCAGCTATAATTCTGGATAAAATCACAATACACCTGATTATTTTCTTGCAGCAAATGCAGGTGGGGAATCAGTATGTGATTTCACAAAGTTGTTTAAAAGGAATCACTTATTTCTTGAAGTTAATTCTTGAAAAGTAGCATATGCTTGTATTGGCTTTAAAAGACCAACAACTGCCTTCCGCACACACACTAGGAGAACAGGAATACAAATGTATAATAGTATTAGACCTACAATTATAGGCCATATCCAATGAAACAAAGAAAACCAATTTAACATTCCACGCATTTGTGAAAACTTATCAATAACATGGTGAATGTTGTCTATTTGAATAGTATGAGAAAAATCAGACAAATTAAAACAACACTTCCCTGGAAATTGTTCACATCCCAAATGTTTTTTTTTTAATTACTTATTCTTTTCTTAGCTTCTCCTCAGTATTCTTTTTTTTTCATAATTTATTTTGGATCATTAATCAACAATTACATGTGCAATATTATGATTATTAAACTACCCCCTTCATCAAGTCCCCCCCACCAAACCCATTACAGTCACTGTCCATCAGTGTAGTGACATGCTATAGAATCACTACTTGTCTTCTCTGAGTTGTAAAGCCCACCCCATGCCACCCCAACATTACATCTGCTAATCATAATGCCCCTTTTTCCCTCTTATCCCTCCCTTCCACCCATCTTCCCCAGTCCCTTTCCCTTTGGTAACTATTAGTCCGTTCTTGGGTTCTGTGAGTCTGCTGCTGTTTTGTTCCTTCAGTTTTTTTCTTTGTTCTTATACTCCACATATGAGTGAAATCATTTGATACTTGTCTTTTTCGGCTTGGCTTATTTCACTGAGCATAATACCCTCTACCTCCATCCATGTTGTTGCAAATGGTAGGATTTGTTTTCTTCTTAAGGCTGAATAATATTCCATTGTGTATATGTACCACATATTCTTTATCCATTCATCTACTGATGGACACTTAGGTTGCTTCCATTTCTTGGCTATTGTAAATAGTGCTGCGATAAACATAGGGGTGCATCTGTCTTTTTCAAACTGGGCTGCCGTATTCTTAGGATATATTCCTAGGAGTGGAATTCCTGGGTCAAATGGTATTTCTATTTTGAGTTTTTTGAGGAACCTCCATACTGTTTTCCACAATGGTTGAACTAATTTGCATTCCCACCAGCAGTGTAGGAGGGTTCCCTTTTCTCCACATCCTGGCCAACATTTGTTGTTGTTTGTGTTTTGGATGTTGGCCATCCTCACTGGTGTGAGGTGATATCTCATTGTGGTTTTAATCTGCATTTCTCTGATGATTAGCGATGTGGAGCATCTTTTCCTGTGCCTGTTGGCCATCTGAATTTCTTCTTTGGAGAAGTGTCTATTCATGTCCTCTGCCCATTTCTTAATTGGATTATTTACTTTTTGTTTGTTAAGGTGCATGAGTTCTTTATATATTTTGGATGTCAACCCTTTATCAGATATGTCATTTATGAATATATTCTCCCATACTGTAGGATGTCTTTTTGTTCTACTGATGGTGTCCTTTGCTGTACAGAAGCTTTTCAGCTTGATATAGTCCCACTTGTTCATTTTTGCTTTTGTTTCCCTTGCCCAGGGAGATATGTACATGAAGAAGTCGCTCATGTTTATGTCCAAGAGATTTTTGCCTATGTTTTTTTCTAAGAGTTTTATGGTTTCATGACTTACATTCAGGTCTTTGATCCATTTTGAGTTGACTTTTGTGTATGGGGTTAGACTGTAGTCCAGTTTCATTCTCTTACATGTAGCTGTCCAGTTTTTCCAACACCAGCTGCTGAAGAGGCTTTCATCTCCCCATTGTATATCCAAGGCTCCTTTATGAAATATTAATTGACTGTATATGTTTGGGTTAATGTTTGGACTTTCTATTCTGTTCCACTGGTCTGTGGGTCTGTTTTTGTGCCAATACCAAATTGTCTCGATTACTGTGGCTTTGTAGTAGAGCTTGAAGTCAGGGAGTGTAATTCCCCCTGTTTTATTTCTCCTTCTCAGGATTGCTTTGGCTATTCGGGTCTTTTGTGGTTCCATATGAATTTTAGAATTATTTGTTCCAGTTCATTGAAGAAAGCTGTTGGTAGTTTGATAGAGATTGTGTTGAGTCTGTAGATTGCTTTAGGTAGTATAGCCATTTTGACAATATTTATTCTTCCTAGCCAAGAGCATGGGATGCATTTCCATTTGTTAGTGTCCTCTTTAATTTCTCTTAGGAGTGTCTTGTAGTTTTCAGAGTACAGGTCTTTCACTTCCTTCGTTAGGTTTATTCCTAGGTATTTTACTCTTTTTGATGCAATTGTGAATGGAATTGTTTTTCTGATTTCTCTTTCTGTTAGTTCATCGTTAGTGTATAGGAAAGCAACTGATTTCTGTGTGTTAATTTTGTATCCTGCAACTTTGCTGAATTCAGATATTAGTTCTAGTAGTTTTGGAATGGAGTCTTTAGGGTTTTTTATGTACAATATCATGTCATCTGCAAATAGTGACAATTTGACTTCTTCTTTACCAATCTGGATGCCTTGTATGTCTTTGTTTTGTCTGATTGCCGTTGCTAGGACCTCCAGTACTATGTGAATAACAGTGGAGAGAGTGGGCATCCCTGTCTTGTTCCCTATCTTAGATGAAAAGCTTTCAGCGTCTCACTGTTAAGTATGATGTTAGCTGTGGGTTTGTCATATATGGCCTTTATGATGTTGAGGTACTTGCCATCTATACCCATTTTGTTGAGAGTTTTAATCAGGAATGGATGCCGAATTTTGTCAAATGCTTTTTCAGCATCTATGGAGATGATCATGTGGTTTTTGTTCTTCTTTTTGTTGATGTGGTGGATGATGTTGATGGATTTTCGAATGTTGTACCATCCTTGCATCCCTGGGATGAATCCCACTTGATCATGGTGTATGATCCTCTTGATGTATTTTTGAATTCGGTTTGCTAATATTTTGTTGAGTATTTTTGCATGTACATTCATCAGGGATATTGGTCTGTAATTTTCTTTTTTGGTGTTGTCTTTGCCAGGTTTTGGTACTAGAGTGATGCTGGCTTCATAGAATGAGTTTGGAAGTATTCCCTCCTCTTCTATTTTTTGAAAAACTTTAAGGAGAATGGGTGTTATTTCTTCTCTATATGTCTGGTAGAATTCAGAGGTGAATCCATACGGTCCGGGGGTTTTGTTCTTGGGTAGTTTTTTGATTACTGAATCAATTTCATTGCTGGTGATTGGTCTGTTTAGTTTTTCTGTTTCTTGCTTGGTCAGGCTTGGAAGGTTGTATTTTTCTAAGAAGTTGTCCAATTTTTCTATGTTTTCCAGCTTGTTACCATATAGATTCTCATAATATTCTCTTATATTTCTTTGTATTTCTGTGGGGTTTGTCGTGATTTTTCCTTTCTCATTTCTGATTCTGTTTATGTGTGTAGATTCTCTTTTTCTCTTAATGAGTCTGACTAGGGGTTTATCTATTTTGTTTATTTTTTCAAAGAACCAGCTCTTGGTTTCATTGATTTTTTCTATTGTTTTATTCTTCTCAATTTTATTATTTATTCTATGATCTTTATTATGTCCCTCCTTCTGCTGACTTTGGGCCTTATTTGTTCTTCTTTTTCCAATTTCAGTAATTGTGTCTTTAGACTATTCATTTGGGAATGTTCTTCCTTCTTTAAATAGGCCTGGAGTACAATATACTTTCCTCTTAGAACTGCCTTTGCTGCGTCCCACAGAAGTTGTGGCTTTGTGTTGTTGTTGTCATTAGTCTCCATATATTCTTTCATTTCTATTTTGATTTCATCGTTAACCCATGGATTAGTTAGGAGAATGTTGTTAAGTCTCCATGTATTTGTGAGCCTTTGTGATTTCTTTCTAAAATTTATTTCTAGTTTTATACCTTGGTGATCTGAGAAGTTGTTTGGTAGAATTTCAATATTTTTGACTTTACTGAGGTTCTTTTTGTGGCCTAGTATGTGGTCTATTTGGAAAATATTCCATGTGCACTTGAGAAGAATGTGTATCCTGTTGCTTTTCGGTGCAGAGTTCTGTAGATGTCTGTTAGGTCCGTCTGTTCTAGTGTGTTGTTCAGTGCCTCAGTCTCTTTACTTATTTTCTGTCTGGTTGATCTGTCCTTTGGAGTGAGTGGTGTGTTGAAGTCTCCCAAAATGAATGCATTGCCGTCTATTTCCTCCTTTAATTCTGTTAGTATTTGTTTCACATATGCTGGCGCTCCTGTGTTGGGTGCACATATATTTATAATGGTTATATCTTCTTGTTGGACTGACCCCTTTATCATTATGTAATGTCCTTCTTTATCTCTTGCTACTTCCTTCGTTTTGATGTCTATTTTCTGATACAAGTACTGCAACACCTGCTTTTTTCTCCTTGTTTGCATGAAATATCTTTTTCCATCCCTTCACTTTTAGTCTGTGTATGTCTTTGGTTTTAAAGTGAGTTTCTTGAAGGCAGCATATAGATGGGTCTTGCTTTTTTATCCATTCAGTGACTCAATGTCTTTTGACTGGTGCATTCAGTCCATTTACATTTAGGGTGATTATGGATAGGTATGTTCTTATTGCCATTGCAGGCTTCAGATTCATGGTTACCAAAGGTTCAAGGTTAACTTCCCTACTATCTCAAAGTCTAACAACTAACTTAATATGCTATTACAAACACAATCTAAAGGTTCTTTTTTTGTTTGTTTGTTTCCTCCTTTTTCTTTCTTTTCCATTCTTTATATATTAGGTATCATATTCTGTACTGTTAGTCTATCCCTAGATTGACTTTGGGAATAGTTAATTTAATTTTGCATTTTCTTAGAAATAAGCTGTTCTATTTTCTTTACCGTGGTTTTATTACCTCTGGTGACAGCTATTAATCTGTAGGAAGACTTCCATCTATAGCAGTCCCTCCAAAATTCACTGTAGAGATGGTTTGTGGGAGGCAAATTCTCTCAGCTTTTGCTTATCTGGGAACTGTTTAATCCCTCCTTCACATTTAAATGATAATCTTGCTGGATAAAGTAATCTTGGTTCAAGGCCCTTCTGCTTCATTGCATTAAATACATCATGCCACTCCCTTCTGGCCTGTAAGATTTCTGCTGAGAAGTTTGATGATAGCCTGATGTGTTTTCCTTTCTATGTGATCCTATTTCTCTCTCTGGCTGCTTTTAATAGTCTGTCCTTATCCTTGATCCTTGCCATTTTAATTACTATATATCTTGCTGTTGTCATCCTTGAGTCCCTTGTGTTGGGAGATCTGCACACCTCCATGGCCTGAGAGACTATGTGCTTGCCCAGATTGGGGAATTTTCAGCAGTCACCTCCTCAAAGACGCTTTCTATCTCTTTTTCTCTCTCTTCTTCCTGTGGTACCCCTATAATGCGAATATTGTTCCGTTTGGCTTGGTCACACACTTCTCTCAATATTCTTTCATTCTTAGAGATCCTTTTTTCTCTCTGTGCCTCAGCTTTGTATTCCTCTTCTCTAGTTTCTATTTCATTTATTGTCTCCTCCACCATATCCAATCTGCTTTTAATACCATCCATTGTGTTCTTCAATGATTGGATCTCTGACCGGAATTCATTCCTGAGTTCTTGAATATCTTTCCGTACCTCCATGAACATGTTAATGATTTTTATTTTGAACTCCCTTTCAGGGAGAGTCATAAGGTCCATATCATTTAAATCTTTCTCAGGAGTTGTGTTCATAATTTTACTCTGGACCAGGTTCCTTTGGCGTTTCATATTTGGGTATGGCGCCCTCTAGTGCCCAGAAGCTCTACTCTCTGGAGCTGCTCAGCCCCTGAAGCAATGCGGGGATTGTAGGGGAGTGGTATTGGTGCCTCCGGGGAGGAAAGGGCTGTTTGCTGGTTCCTGGCTGCTCTGCCTGTCTCCATTGCCTGAACTAGTGGGCTGAGCACACAGGTATAAGGCTCTGTGCTTTGCGTTTTTAGTTCCTATAGAGAGATCTTCCCTCTGGCTGGCCTAACACCAGGGAAGGATTTTCCGTTTTGCAAGTCCTGTGTGGCTGACCAGAAGAAATGTGCACAAGTCTGCCTGTCACAGAAGGGGTTTCTGGAGCTCTGTAGGCAGCCAGGGAGCTGGAGCACCTGAAGATCTTGAAAGCTCCCAACCTGCTGTGCAGAGTGCACCAGGATAATTTTGTCTGCCTGTCCTTTCTCCTGAGCAGTAAGGTCCGTGCAATCCTTGCCCCTTTAGCAGCTCTCTTGCTAAGGGTTTCTTTGTTAAGAAGTCTCTCAGACTGCCCGCCTTTCTTTTGTCTCCGAGCAGCTGGGTATGGATCACTGCTTTCACAAGCAGCTGGATTCTTAGTCTCTCTAGGAATTCTGCCTGTCTTAGCTTTCCAACCCCCTAATTACAAGAGTATCATGCAAGCACCATGTAATGTAGGTTTGTGCTCCCAGAGCAGATCTCCAGAGTTAGGTATTCAGCAGTCCCACATCTCCACTCCCTCGCTGTTCCGTTCCTGTTCCTCCTGCCTGTGAGCTGGGGTGGGGGAAGAGCTTGGATCCCGCAGGACCACAGCTTTAGTACGTTACCCTTTTCTGTGAGGGCTGCTCTTGTCTCCAGGTGTATGCAGTTTGTTGCCATCCTCTTTCCCGTTGCTCTTTCAAGAGCAGTTGCAGTAGCTTTATTTTCATATTATATAAGGTTTTAGGAGGAAGCCTCTCTCTCAGCTCTCACACCGCCATCTTTAATCCTCTGCCAGCTGAAGACTTATTCTTTATCACTTACAAGATCCAACTGGTTTAGTGGTTATGTTCTTTTTGTCCTCTTTATATTTTTCCTTTGTGGAGCGCTTTTCTCATATGCATGATCCAGAGATTTCACTGCCTAACAAGTCTACGCATGAGAGAGGAAAGAGGTCACAAAACATTCATCCCCTGTTAATCACCTTATCCAGAATTTGCTCATGTCACATCTTTTCACCTTCCCTTGGCTGGAATGCATCCCCGGGGTTACGTGTAGGTGGAAGGAAGATCCCCCTCCCTTTCTACCTCCCCTTTTTCCTTCTCTCTTCCTCTTCCTTTTCCACCTCCTCTTTTTCCTCCTCCTCCTTTTCCTTCTTCTGCAGTTTTATTTTGGGAAATGGTTGAATAGGAATTAGGGGTTTTATTACTATGACAGAGAATTGAGAAGAAATAGTAAAAAGCAAATAATCACTGCAGGAATCTCATTCAGAAACATTATATTAGACACTTTGTTTTGAAAAACTGTATATTGAATTTTAAGTTAGTTTCAATTCCCCCCAAATGAATGGATATTAATGAATAATATAAATAGAGACACATTAATTTTCCATTGTTTATCTTTGACAGGAATCATGTACATCTTATTTTCTCAAAATTTTTATGCATTTATTTAGATGATTTTGTTATTTGCAGTGTTTACTATATTGGATTCTTCTCGAATAAGTCTCTTCTTATCTCAAGATAATAGAGATATTATATTATTCTTTCTTTCCTTAGTATTTTAGTTTATAACTTTGATATTAAGGCCTTATATCCCTACAGTTCACTTTAGTGTATGGCCTGAATTGTTTTTTTATTTATAAATTAATTATTATTTATTAAGTAGTTGACTTTGTTTTCTACATGGTAAGTAGCCTCCCCCCAAGCCTTCAACTGATTTGTTGTTTAACCTCTTTCATTTACCTTTAATTATCTTTTCTCTCCTTCAGCAAATACTTAATGAGCACTGTTACGGGTCCCGGCCATGTAGTAAGGGTCAAAGTCTTTGCTCTAATTAAACATTTTTCCAGTGGAGTATGAGTCAGTAAACAAATGAAGAAAAAAAGCTCAGATAATAAAAAACACAGTAACAATATAAAAGAAGGAAAAGGCATTTCTGAGCCCCCTATTTCTATTAATTAGTTTATTTGCCTGCTCCTGTATATGTAAGTATTGCTGCATTTATGCAGGGTATATAGGACATCTACTCCCTCTGATCTTTTAAATTTTTTCTTGGTATTTGTTGATATTTATACTTTTTATATGAATTTTAGTTTCAGTTACATAAAATATAAAATCTTTAGAATTCTGATTGGAAGTACTTTGAATTTAAAGTTTAAGGAACATTAACATATTTTAGAGTTAAGTTTTCCCATCTATGAATGCCACTGAATCCATCTGTGAACTTCATCTTATTCAGATCCTTTAAATTTACATTTAATCATTTAGAAATCTTACACAAAAATGTCTCAGATATGTCTGGTCAGGTTCACTAGTTCCTACCTGAAATTATATCTACATTTTCAAGTTATTACTGCCAATTGCTCAAACTGTTTTATTTTGTTTCAGAGAGAAGCACATATCTGGAAATCTTATGAGCACTATTGCTAGTTCTGGTGATTTCTTAACTCAAATACTTCAATACAATGTCCTATTTATTGTATTGGTTGATACTTTAGGTATTAAGTTGAGCAGTAAAAATGAGAGCATGTAGCCATGTTGTATGCCTTACTATGTCTCAGGCATTCCATTATGGTTACTCAGAACTTTCTAATATTTCTTGGGTCAATTTTGATAGTTTGTGATTTCGAGTTAATTATCCACTTCATCCAGATTGTCATATTTGTAAACAGAAATATTATCACCCTGCTGTCCTATTGATGGCTTTAGGATATTGAAGGATGTCCTCTCCTTTTTCCTGATTTGATAATTTGTCTGCCGTCCCTTTTTAAGTTGATCAGTCAAGTAAAGTTTTTATACTGATCTTTTTAATATAACCACTCTGTTTCATTGGTTTCCTTTATTATTGTCCACTTCCTATTTCATTATTTCTGCCCTTATTTTTAATTCTAACTTATATTCAATTTGGGTATAATTTTCTCTTTTTTTTCTAGATGATTATGGTGGTGCCTAGATTATTGATTCTAGATTTTCTCATTTTCTAATATGAACATTTAAAGCTGTAAGTATCCTGTAGAAATGCATTAGCTCTACCACACAAATTTTGATATACTGCTTTTAATTATGATTTAGTTTACTTTAAATTATAACACACATATTTTCTATTTTTATATCTTCCTTGGCTAATATGTTATTTATACATGTACTTTTATACATTACATATGCTTTTTTTTTAACATTTCTATACATTACTTATACAGGTATGTTTTAAAATATGTGGAAAAATTTAAAATATATTTTTGTTTATTAATATAATTTTAAGGTGATCAGAGAATTTGGTGTGTATAACAATATTATTTAAATTCATCATTATTTGTCTTATAGCCCGTCATATTTGTGTTAATAAATTCCACATATGTTTACATTTAATGTAATTACAGATACGGTTGTGGAGTTTATTGGTAACATCTTGATAACTTTTTCTCTATCTTTCTTCTTTGTTAGTTTTTCCTATTTTCCTGCCATCTTTTGGACTGAGTATTTCTTAGTGTTCATTTTATCATCTCTGTTTGCTACTTGTATCTTTCTTTTTTTGCTTGGGTTCTCTAATGCAGTGCTGTGTATTAGAACATTCAGTGATGATGGAAATGTTGCAAATCTAAGATGTCCAATTCAATAGCCAGTAGTCACATGTAGCTATTAAGCACTTGGGCAACAGGGAAACTAAAATAGTAATTTAATTTAAGTTGGTTAATTTAAATTAAATTTACATAGCTACATTGGCAAGTAGCTATTATATAGAGAGTGCAGTTCCAGGTTTACAATATTGTAGTCTCCTACAAAGTAATTTTATACCCTTTGCATATCACCTAAGACACGTATAATAGCATAAGTGCATTTTTCCCATGTACTATTTATTGTGTTAGGGTTCTCTAGAGAAACAGAACCAATAAAAGAGTATATATAATATATGTTTAATTATATTAATATATGTAATATTATACATTTATTATATGTTTTTAATGTCAAGCGTGCATTCTATTCTTTAATAAACAGTTATGTTTGTGAATTTTAAGATGAATGTTTTAAATATAGTCCAGTAAAAACATTTTTACATTGCAGAAGTATTTTATTTTAAAATAGGTACAAATTTTTCCAATTCGTTCATTACTAATCTCAACACTGGTATGATTTTAAGACGTATACGTATACACGTACATATATAAATACATATGTACATATTATGTTACACTGCTATTTTGAATTCAATATGTATCAATTCAAAGTACTGGAAAAATTGTATTCCACTATAGATCTAATTATCAAATGTATGAGAGAGAGAGAGAGAGAGACTGACTGACTGATTGATTGATTGATTGTGCGGAACTTGTATGGAAGTTACGAAGTCTCACAGTCTGACATCTGCGAGCTGGTGACCCAGGAAAGTTAGTGGTGTTATTCAGTCTGGGTGTGAAGGCAGGAAAAGATGAGATGAGATAAGATGTTCCAGCTTTAAGGAGGGAGAAAGGAAAAGAAAAACCGGTGGGGAGTGAATTCCTTTTCCCTTTTCCTTTTGTTCTTTTAGACCCTCCATGATAGGCTGATGCTCACCCACACTGGGGACGGCGACTTACTTGCCCTCGCCTACTGATTCAAATGCCGATGTCATACAGAAACCTCATAGGTGCATCTAGAAATACTGTTTACCCTGTGGCCAGTCAAGTTGACACATAAAATTAACTATCACACCTGTCTGTTGTGCTATAATTTTAATTAATTTCATTTCTACCTATCTTAATTAGTCCACAATACATTGCTGTTCTTTTTTCTTTAAATGTTAAATTATCTGTTATGAAATTAATAAAAAACATGTTTTATGTCCACCTCTAAATACCATTTCTTTTTTTGAAGAATATTTTTGATTAATATGTAATTCTAATATGAGATTTTCTTTTGGCCCACTAATGCCAGAAATATGGGTTTGGTATAGGTTACACTACAGATGATGCAGGTAGATTGGATTTTATTAGAGACTTTAAGACAGTAATAAGTTTAACATGTGGTTTCTAAGGGAAAAGGGTTGCAGACAGAGGGAACATTTAGAATGGATATTGAAGGGAAGCACTGGCAAGGCAGAGGAAAAGCTTAGAGCAAAGTCTTTAGACAGGAGCAAATGCTTGACCCATTCAGGAAATAGGGATGCCAATTCAGCTAGCATAAAATGAGTGAAGCAAAATTAGGAGTGGGAGTCAGGGCACCACAGATCATTCAGAACCCTGTTGGCCTTTTTGAAGTATTAGGTTCTATTCTGAGTGAAATGGGGAACTCTTTCATACTTTAAGCATCAGAATGATATGAAATGACTTAAGTTTCAAAAATAAATTTTTGTTGAGAATAAACTATTAAGGTCAGAGAACAGAGGTAAGGAGGCCATTAGGACAAGAGGATGGTGACTCAGACAAGGAGTAGTGAGGAGTTGTTAGATTTTGTATATACATGTAAGGATTTCTTGGTGGATTGTATGTGAGGTATGGGACAAAGAAAGAAGCAAGTAGAAGGATGGGGTATCCATCAATTGAATTGGTAAAGATTAGAGAATAAGGAGTTTGGGGGAAATCAGATGTTCAGTTGTGGACATATTAAATTTGAGTAATCTAGTGACACCTTAGGAAAGATAGGAAGTGAGCAGTTGATGTAAGTATTTGGAGTTTGGGAGGGAGGTATGGCCTGATGGTGTCAATTTGAATGTTGTCATCATATAATTTGTATTTAAGCTCTGAGGCTGAATGAGTTGCCATGAAGTTAGCAAAGACAGAAAAGCAAAGAATACCTGGGAGTACTCTAACATTAAAAGGTAAAGTTGGTGGCAGCCAAGGAGTTTGAGGAGAGACCAGTGAGCTAGGGGTGCAGTCACAAGTGACACTTGGTAAAAAGTAAAGACTGAGGACTGACTGTCAGGCCTGACACCAAAGGAGCATATTGCTGAATTGGTGGCATAACTGGAACAGTTTTAGACAACTGGTGAAGGTGGAACTTGATGGGAATGGATTTCAGAGAGAGAGGAAGGATGACGTAGCCTGTAAGGCCAACTCTTTTTAGGACTTATTCTAAAGGGGAAGACAGTTGGACTTCAAGCTGGTGAAGAATATGCTGTTAAGTTTTTAAGACAGGAAAACATCATTTTGAATAGTTATGGTGACGTTGCTAGTAGGAGCAAAAAATTGGCGCAAGAAAGAGTAATTGTTGGAGATAAGTCTTAGAGTAGTGAGGAAGGAATGTGATGTAAGTTACAAGTTGTGCATTTTGGGGGAGTTTTATAAGCCCACAGCTTAATCTTTGATTTGAATTCTGTATGTGAGGTGGGTTGGCACCTCAGCATTTTAAAGGCCTTCTGATGCTATGGTCTGTCCCAGTGGGACCCCATCTCCACAAGGTATTCTTTTCTTTTGGGTATTTCCTAGCAATACTGATTTACAGTAGCCATCTTTTTATATTTTATCACCTAGTGGTTAAATCAGTTATCAGTAAGTACATGATGAAAGGATTAAGTAAGAGAATAAGTAAGAGGATACCCAGCTGCTAGACCATATAACTGGACCTGCCTATTCCTCTCTGCCCACCACCAAGCAAAGCTCTGGCAGGAACCTGCATTATATTCACAATGTGACCTTGGTATTTGGCATGTTTTGTTTTGTTTTCTAACTTGCAACAGAGGTAGGATGCTAACCATCTATTCTGGACAATGTAGGCAAAAGAAAATGATCACATTTAAGAAAATACCCCCCCTGCCCATTCTTGGCCTGCTAACCAGCTTTTCTTTAGAATAACTGCAACTAAATTGCCAAATATTTACCTGTTTCTAGTCTAGTTGCTTGGATTCTGCAACCTTCCTGTAACCTTTCGGGCACCTCCAATGCTGAGTTATGGACAGTTCAACAGTAGCCTATGTTGTTTTATAATACACATAAGATTTTATACACTGGAAAGGGATCTTTATATCCTTAGTGCCCACCTCAAGATACTCAGATTATTTGTATTTTTCCTTTAAATATAAAAGAAATAGATTAAGCCAAGTCTTATCTCATTTGTTAATTTGTAATAATAAAGAATTCTGGTATGCAATAATTTCATTGCATTTGCTCTCATTCAAGCTTTCACAATGTTCAGATTTAAAAAAATAGTAATAAATCTTTGGGAAGCCACACATACAACTTTTTGGATGAAGTGAAAATTTTATGTAAAAATGCTAGATTTATAGAATACTGCTAATTCCATTCCACTTCTTATAGAAATCCCTTATAAATTTAAAAGAGCTTCCAGGGAATAACACTTTCAGATTATTTTCTTGTGATTTGAACTAGGCTGGATGATAAAGAATAGAAAGTTGTTCAGCATGGCTATTCAAACTAGACTTTTGGTTGCTTTTGTTTGGATTTACTATGAAAGCAAACCAAACAGGCAGTGAAAGAAGATACCAGAATTAAAAAGAAGGTGATGGAAGCAGCTCCACAGTGCCTTATGAGAGTTGCACATGGCATTTACAGAGCAGCTACAATACTGATCAAATTTTCTGTATCCCCTTTCTTACACTGTGCCAGCCATTGCTGGAGGTGTTTCTTTGCTATGGTAACTGTTACCATGGAAACTACCGATATCATCATGATGGAGCTGCTATCTGTGCAAACCACCATTCCTCCATTCTGAGCCTACACAGGCACTCACTTGTGAGGTAGGAGATTTTGACTGGTGGCCATTGTAAACTCTTTTAGAGAATGTTAAGTTCTAATAGGACTAGGTGATCCTAGTACCTAAAATCTAGATTCATATGTTCCAGTTATTTTACATTGGTTCTTTACCAAGAGTGGTTTTTGTTTTGTAAATACATATGTCCAAGCTCCTTATAAGACCTAGTAAATCTTGGTTTCCTGCTGTTGGGCTAAGGATTGCTTTTAATTTTAAACAATCCCTATATTATTCTGGAGTATGTCAGAGGTATGAACAACTGAATAATGTCCTTGTTTGCACATAATAACCTTCTAGAGCAGTGTCTTGAGTGAAAAACTAGCTCTCTCCATTTGTCACAAACCAAAACTTGTAAAATAGAGTGAAAAAAATTACTATAAAAATGAAAGAAAAGGCATAGAAAATATAAACCATAATTTTTATCATTAAATTCAATACATATACTATTGGAAAAATTGCTCTAAAATTTCTAAATACTCTCAATTAATGTATTATCTCCATTTAGACTGTTAATCAACAATTTAGAGATGAAAACTGATCCTCTGACCTTCCTTTGGATATTCCTGTTCTAAAGTGTGAGTTTGCTCATCCATCAAATGGATAAAATATTACTGGTCCCTCCCTGTTCAGAAGGCTCAAAGAGGCAATAAATTAGAGAGGGATGTGAAGCCTTTAAGATAAAATTAAGGATAAATGTTTGCATTTTGCTGAGTGACAAGCACAATGCCATGTATACAAAATAAAACAACACTTTTTGAAATTTGAACAAAAAATGTTCCCAGGGTATACTGTACATGTCTGTGTAAAGAATTTTTAGATGTTTTTCCCAAACTGTCAGATATCACACTGGAATTCTGCCATCAACGTGTGACATTCAGCCAGCTAGCAATGACAATCCAAGATATTAACCATAGAGCAGCTCCAAGTAACACAAAAATACTGACCTCACAGTATACTTTCTAAGAAGTGTGAATAGAATTGTTCCTAAATTGCTTTGCTATATCATCCATAATGTAGTGAATGGAAGGCAAGGAATATGATTGTTTAAATACTTTTTCTAAGGGAAGAGAACTGTAATTTCTTTTTACATAAGAGGAACATAGAGCTTTACTTAGTGGAAAACTAATATACGAAAATGTCGAATTTATCTATCATTCTGGATGAAAATTTAAAAAGCTTTCAAATCAAATTTAAAGAAAGCTAAAACCTAGGTAGTGATTTATTTTTGATGTCCAAAGATGCTAAAATAGAAATAATAAAATAATTTAAAAACTGAATTTAAGTGTCTTTTCATTTGAAAAAATAACCTAGAGATTTAAAATATTTCCTTCTTAGTCCAAAATTTGTATAATTTTTAGAACATCTAGTTGTATTAAACCAGAATTAAAAATCACAGTAGACATCTGTTAATATGAAACTTGTTATTTTCATAAATAAATTAAAATAAAAAATTTAAATGTATTGGTAAAAATATTTGTGCAGAAATCATTACATTTTAAAAACTAAAAATAATTTTTAAATTAATTGAACATCTTATATAGCTCATCAGGAACAAATGTGGCAAAATCATGTGCATCTTAATGAACAAAAGTATTTAGGGTGAGAGTTTTACTAATTTCATTAGCATGGAATAAAGAATAGTCACAGTGTAGCAAATATTCTTATATACGAAACGTGAATGAATGGAGAGGCAAAAAGTTGATGGTAATAAGAATAAGCAGATAGAGAAAGAAAACTCAGTGGAGACGAATGAGAATATCATACATGTAAAAAAAGCATTAAATATATTGAACCTGTTCATGGTCTATTTTTAGCAATCATAACTCAAAATATATTAAAATGAGGTTTTTAATACACTGAAACACAGGCAAAAGAAATAAAAATAGACAAGTGTGACTATGTCAAACCAGAATGCTTCTGCACAGCAAAGGACACACATCATCAAGAAAATGAAAGGGCAACCTATGAAAGGGGATAAAATATTTGAAAATCACATATTTATTAAAGTTATACTATCCTAAGTATATAAGGGACTCATACAACTCAATAACAGAATAACCCCACATAACCCAATTACAAAATGGATAAAAACTTGAATAGACATTTCTCCAAAGAAGACATACAGATGGGCAGCAGGTATATATGAAAAGATGCTCAGTGTCACTAATCATCAGGGAAGAGCAGATCAAAACCACAGTGAAGTATCACTTCACACTTATTAGGGCAATTAGTATTAAAAAAATTAAAAAAAACAAAAAGATAAGTTTTGACAAGCATGTGTAGAAATTGGAAACTTACACACTTTTTTTTTGAGAATGTAAATTAATGTAGCCATTATAGAAAATAGTATGGAAGTTCCTCAGAAATTAAAAATAGGAATTCCCATGTGATCTAGCCTTTCCACTTCTGAATATATATCTGATGGAATTGAAATCAGAATCTTGAAGGAATATCCATACTCCCATCTTCACTGAAGCATGAGTCATAATGTCAACAATCTAAATGTACATTAATAGACAAATGGGAAAAAATGTGATATGTATATACTATGGAATATTATTCAGTCATAAAGAAGGAAATAGTGCTATTTTCAACAACTTGGATGAGCCTGGAGGATATCATGCTAAGTGAAATAAGCCAAATACAGATAGACAAATACTACATGATAGCACTTAGATGAGGAATCTAAAATAATCAAACTCTTAGAAGCAGAGAGTAAAATGGTGGTTGACAGGTGCTGGGAGATGGGTGAAAACAGAGGTCTTAGTCAAAGGGTACAAAGTTTCAGTCTTGTGAAATAAAGAAGTCCTAGAGATATACTATACAGCACAATGTCAATAGTTAACAATACTGTATTGTATACTTAAAAATGTGCTAAGAGAGTAGAACTTCTGTTGTGTCCCTATCACAAATTAATAATATAGCAATAATAATAACAATGATTAAGAAGGCAGGAGGAAACTTTGGGAGGTGATATGTTTATGGCATACACTGTAGTGATGGTTTCATGGAAATATACTTACCTCCAAACTCATCGAATTCTATACACTAAATATATATGGCTTTGTGTATGTCAATCAACCTCAATAAAATAGTTCAAAAAGAAAGGGAGGGTTTGACTTTAATGTTTCTGTTCATTCTTTATTTCCTTTAATTGTATTTCATATTAAGTTATGGTTAGCATAGAATAATTTTTGCACAAATAAAATATTTATTGAAAGCCTGCTCTCTGTAAGGCCTGATGTCAGCCTTTCTAGTAGCAAAGGTGGGATACTGTCACAGTGAATAGAGAGGAGCAATGGGTTTTGTAAATTCATCCTTTCATACTATCAAAAATTGCACATAACTTCTACATTGGTGCATGAATAATATGTTTGAAAAGGTCTTTTGAATTTTGGAGAGCTTAAAGTTAGTCTTTGTACTATTTGGTATATGTGGCTGGGTTTTTTTCCCTTTAAATTGAAATCTTAGAGATATTTATCTTCTGATAGAAGTTAACTTTCTGACCTTCTAAAAATTTTAACCTATACCTAATAAAATCTCTCACTAACATTGTTTAATTTAACACTAAATAAGTTATTTAATTAATGTAAAACACTGAAGACAGTTTTGTCATAAATATTAGATATTTTAACAGGTGCAAAGTTTTTAAGCATTTCTCTTTGAATAGAGGCTATAGAATTTTGAAAGCATTAAAACATTTGCCAAAAATTGAAATGTTATGCCAACATTATATAGGATTTCTATTGATGCATTTTAATATTTTGTACAATAATAAAAACAAACATGGCTTAACAGAATAAGATTTTATAGAACACCTTTATCTGAGTAAAAGAATATGATTTAAATTCATCAAAAAGGATTGCCCTGGGCTTGACTCTTCAATGTAACACCCTCAGATTCCTTAATTCAGTATTTTATGAACCCAACAAAAGGAGTTTAAAAAAATTAACTGAACCATTATTGTGGAATTCTATCATATCATTTTTCTTATCATAGAACTTACTTAAAGTTACAATGTAGTCTTCAAAGATTGTAGAGTTTGTTTTCTGACACTATTTTATGTTTTATTTTTTTCAGAAAAATACTGAAAATATGCCTAACTGAACATTTATTTTCTGAGCACTATTTTTCTTTTCCTGTTCTGCTTAGCAGCTGTTTTTAGTGTCTTGCACATGTTTGGCAAAAAGATGTTGTTTGTATCAATATCAAAATCCACATTCAAATTTCTGTTGACAGAGGTATTCAGTTTTTATTTTTAATGACTTTCACTAATAAAGCAAGTTTGATTTTGGTGATACTCTTGACAAATGTGAAACATTATTTGCTTATTGATGGGGAATGAGTTTTCCCTTTGTTCATATGACTATGTTCCTGGCTCTTATCTCAGTTTGGCAATTATCTTACACATGCAATGCCACTTATTTCATAATGTTGAGTATATCTCCCTCCTCTTCGTAGGGAGGAGAGGTCTCTAATTGGAGAAGAAATTATCATTTAACAGAAATACAAAGATTCAGAAACATTCTGTGTAATATAATTAATTATTCTTAGACCACTAGATACTCTTTTGACTGTGATAGCTCATGATTATTAATTTTTAGCTATTTCATAGTCAAGTGTTTGGTACAATGTGAAAAGTCATGATTTAGAAAAATATAAGTGAAGTTTTATATATTAAAAAAAGATATTATGTAACAGTGCTAAATATATTACTTAGATTAGTACATTTCCCATTGTATTTAGATCAGCATATTCCTAAATTACCAAAGAAGAAATTAAAGTTGAGGAATCTATTATGAAGTGTTTATGGATGTTAGTGTATTCGTTTTCTGTTGGTGTTGTGGCAAGTGTCCACAAACTCTGTGGCTTGAAACACCTATTTATTATCTCACAATTCTTAGGGCTGGAGTGTGTGGTCCAGCTGGTCCCCTCCCTAGAGTCTCACGTGCTGAAATACAGTGTCAATAGAACTGTTCTTTTCAAGCTCTGGGCTGAATATGCTTCCAAATTCATTTAGATTATTGGCGAGGTTCAGCTGCATGCAGTTGTAAGACTGAGGTCCCATTTCTTTGGCTGTAAGCTAGGAGCCTCTCTCAGATTCTTAAGGCATCCCTCATCCATTTTCAAACCAAAATATGGTGGATTAGAGTCCTCTGACATCTTCTGCTGCATCGCTTTGACACCAGACAAGAAAGTTCTCTGTTTTTAAGGACTCATGATTATATTGGGCCAGCATGAATCATGGATAATACAAATTAATCTCCTTATTATAAAGTATGTAAACTTAATTACCTGCAAGGACCCTTTTACCATGTAATACAATGTATTCATAGGTTCTAGGGATCAGCATGTAGACCTTGGAGTCGTTCTGCCTACCATACTTAGTACATAACCTAGCTGGAATTTTATCCAGATTTCCATGGCTTTATGTTGGTCTCAGTATAAAGTGGATACTTTCTGATATTTTAAGTGACGTCTAGTTTTGTTCATTGTCATGAAGAAACTAATTCTTTGCCTTTCATTTTTGGCATTGAACGTAGTAACAATCTTGCAAGATGACTTTGGGGCTTACTATATTTATTTACCTATTTTTATTCTCCTTGGCTCACCATAATGATCCAAGCAGATTATCGTGGCACTGAAAAAGTACCAGAGTCTAACTGGGTAAATATGTGGGGGGGAAAAAAAAGAAAGTGGAACCAGAGACCAATTTCACCATTTCTTACATCCTCTGATATTGAGTAAAATATTTTTACTTAAAGGCTTTTTCTTCCACTAAGGATGGATATAATTCATGAAGGAGATAATGTTAATAGCTCATCACAGTCCATGGCATAGTCTTTATCATTATACTCAGAGGCACTGAAGTAAGATTGACTCTCAAGTTATATCCTCGTGGAACTGATAGAATAATGCTATATAGCCCTATCATGTGAATTGTGTCAGTCATTTTGTGGTGCTCTACTGTGCTATGACACCTGCAGGTAAGATTAGGGTTGTATTTTCCTATTTAAATTATAAATTAAGGATACGTACTTCCTCTGCTTTTTGGCCTCTTTCTTCCTGAGACATGATCTTAGAGATATAGTCTATTTATCACTGTATCAAATTAAATATTGAACCCAGGAAAAGAAGGTTAACAATTAGAATATGCATTGGCTGAGTCTTTTTAATCAGTAGAAAATTACATTTTATTGAATTAATATATTAGAACAAAAAAATATGTACCATTGAATCCCTTAATGTTAATATAGTTATTGTTTATATTTTAAGAGAGGAAGCTAACAATGTTCTGCAGAGATCCATTTCAGTTTACAGCCAAACTACATTTTGTATTCTTTTTTTTTGCACTGTTGATTTTTTTTATATAATTTAATTTGGTATCATTAATCTACAATTACATGTGCAATATTATGGTTATCAAACTACCCCTTCATCAGGTCCCCCCCACCCACCCCATTACAGTCACTGTCCATCAGCGTAGTGAGATGCTATAGAATCACTGCTTGTCTTCTCTGAGTTGTACAGCCCTCCCCGTGCCCCCCCAACATTACGTCTGCTAATCGTAATGCCCTTTTTTCCCTCTTATCCCTCCCTTCCCACCCATCTTCCCCAGTCCCTTTCCTTTTGGTAACTATTAGTCCGTTCTTGGGTTCTGTGAGTCTGCTGCTGTTTTGTTCCTTCAGTTTTTTTTCTTTGTTCTTATACTCCATATATGAGTGAAATCATTTGATACTTCTCTTTTTTGGCTTGGCTTATGTCACTGAGCATAATACCCTCTAGCTCCATCCATGTTGTTGCAAATGGTAGGATTTGTTTTCTTCTTATGGCTGAATAATATTCCATTGTGTATATGTACCACATCTCCTTTATCCATTCATCTGCTGATGGACACTTAGGTTGCTTCCATTTCTTGCCTATTCTAAATAGTGCTGTGATAAACAGAGGGGTGGATCTGTCGTTTTCAAACTGGGCTGCTGCAGTCTTAGGGTAAATTCCTAGGAGTGGAATTCCTGGGTCAAATGGTACGTCTATTTTAAGTTTTTTGAGGAACCTCCATACTGCTTTCCACAATGGTTGAACTAATTTAGATTCCCACCAGCAGTGTAGGAGGGTTCCCTTTTCTCCACATCCTCACCAACATTTGTTGTTGTTTGTGTTTTGGATGTTGGCCATCCTCACTGGTGTGAGGTGATATCTCATTGTGGTTTTAATCTGCATTTCTCTGATGATTAGCGATGTGGAGCATCTTTCATGTGCCTGTTGGCCATCTGAATTTCTTCTTTAGAGAAGTGTCTATTCATGTCCTCTGCCCATTTCTTAATTGGATTATTTGCTTTCTGTTTGTTACGGTGCATGAGTTCTTTAT
The DNA here is from genome assembly GCA_032199065.1 of Smutsia gigantea. NCBI lineage: Eukaryota > Metazoa > Chordata > Mammalia > Pholidota > Manidae > Smutsia > Smutsia gigantea. The sequence continues at coordinate 351 of JAVSCE010009391.1, read as the reverse complement.
ATATTTTGGATGTCAACCCTTTATCAGATACGTTTTTTATGAATATATTCTCCCATACTGTAGGATGTCTTTTGTTCTACTGATGGTGTCCTTTGCTGTACAGAAGCTTTTCAGCTTGATATAGTCCCACTTGTTCATTTTTGCTTTTGTTTCCCTTGCCTGGGGAGATATGTTCATGAAGAAGTCGCTCATGTTTGTGTCCAAGAGATTTTTGCCTATGTTTTTTTCTAAGAGTTTTATGGTTTCATGACTTACATTCAGGTCTTGATCCATTTTGAGTTTACCTTTGTGTATGGGGCTAGACAGTAGTCCAGTTTCATTCTCTTACATGTAGCTGTCCAGTTTTTCCAA
>JAVSCE010009389.1:0-178405 GCA_032199065.1 Smutsia gigantea | reverse complement strand
TCCCAGACCCTCCCCTGTCCCCCCACAGGCAGGCCCCGCCCCAGCTCCCTTCCTCCCCACCAAGCCTCAGGGAGGACTCAGCCCCAGGAGCTCTCTCTAAGAAGGCAAACTTGCCCAGCCTTTACTCTGTCAATGGAATCCAGGCCTTCCTCCTCAAATGAAGGAACATGGAGAATCTAGACTGGTGTGCACCTGTCTCAGAGCCTGGAAGCTGAAGTCAGGTGTCTTGGCGCCATTCCTTGCCACATGTCCCCTTACGACAAGTCCCCTGCAGACACCAGTCCCCATTTCTTCTTCTGTCAATGGGAGAAAGGCCCCGCTTCCCTCATGGAGTTGTGTGGGGTCAAAAGTGTGTAGTTAACAGTGAAGGTGACACCTTTAGAGTGATTATTCTCTGGGTCCCTAGCCTAAGTCTGTGCAAAGGGCCACCAGCTCTTGCTATCTACCTGCTCTTTCCCATTTGAAACTTAATGGATAAAGAATGGGTGCAGCATAAGGTACCAGATTAGCTGAGGGGGAGGTACCAGGCCCCCTTTAATTCTTCTAACAGAGAAGATGATCTGCCTGGGATGCACCAGAATTTGTCCCACCCCAGAGCAGGAGAATGACTGCCTCAATTCCTTCCAGGCCACGAATGCTCACCATTTAAATCCTTTCACATCCCAGGAATTACCATTTCAGAGCATCTCTACCCTTTTTCAAATTCCCGTGTCACTTGAACTTTCATGACCTGGGGGAAAGAGCCCAGGCCACCCCTCTAGCCTCGAGGACCTTACTATGCCTCGATGCACACTTTCCCCCTACATAAAGCCCAAGCCCCAGATGGCCAACAGGAGGGCCAGGCTCCCCGCCCCTCTGGGCACAGGCCTCAAGCTCCCTGGACGCATCCAGCAGGACACTTGCTCCCCATGCCTGGTTCACTGGGGAAACTTTCCACCCAGCTGTGATGCCCTCTTGGGCAGCCAAGACAAGCCAGGGTCCAAGGCCTCACTTGCTCTCTTCTCTCCGGCTCTGCCCCAGGTTCTGGGCTCAGACACCCTGAACTTCGGACAGCCAAAGAGAATCCAGGATAAACCTCTCCAAGCACACTCATCCCTGGGGAGTGACCAAGTCCGGTACCTTCCAGAGAGCTGTCAGGTACTAGGCAGAGTTTTAACGCCTTGAGACAATCCCCCTTCATCCAGGCCAAGGACGCAGCAAAGCCGCCTTTCTTACCCCTCCCGGGGGAAGGCCTCTGTAGGTCAGTCTCAGCTGTGGGTTGGCATTTCAGGGAATTCTGGAAAGAGAAGCCCTAGACTAGTGGTTCTCAAAGCAAAGTCCCAGGCCAGCCGCACCAGCATCTCCCGGGGGCCTGACAGAAGCGCACGCACTCATACCCCAGCCCGGCCGCTGGAGCCACAGCTCAGGGTGGGGCCCAGCCATCGGCCAACATTCCCTCCGGGAGACTCGGACAGTCACTTAGGTAGGAGAGCACCTGCTTCAGCCAGGGGAGCTGTCCACTCTGGGGTGCTCCCTGGCTGCTGGAGAGGGGAAGCCAGCCTCCACGTCTGGGGGCAGAAGGCGATTTCTGGAAGCACCAGCTCATCCCCCAAAGCTCTTCTCATATGCCCTGGGGTGGGGGGTGCCCAAAGCTGAATCAAAGTGGCGAGAAGCCATCTGAGATAAAAAATTAAAGTTCCCCAAATATTATTGTTGGCAGTACTTAGGAAGGCTCTAGTGTGGTGCCTTTTAAACTAATATTGTGAATCACAATAACCGTGCTTATCTTCTTTTTCCTTTGGTAAATAATGTAACATCTGTGGGGGTGCTGATATTTATTTGTTTTTGGATGAGTATTGTGATAGTGGAAATATTTCGACCTGATTATAAAACCCTAGGTCTAAAGCACAGCCCTGAGAGGAGCCAGGAGTAATGGGGAAATAATGCAGACGTTCCCTTCAATTAAGACCCCAGCGTGCCCATTCTTGTTGTTAAGTGACATCATTCCACGCATCTTCCTTCCCAATCAAACGCATGATGGGGCCAGAGGGGGAAGGGAAAGTCGTCCCGGCCCAGTGCGCTGACCAACATCTGGCCTTTTCAGGGCCTCACTTTACCTTCCTTTCTCCGCCTCCTAGGGGTGCTTAGAAGCCAGATGCAGCTGCAGACTCGGGCCTCCAGTCTGTGGCCTGTCACCAGGCCCCCTGGAGGAATCGGTTAAGTGCAGCTCTCTGCAGTGGCCGCCATAAACCTCCTGCCTAAAAGCCTACTGACCCATGTGGCTTGGGCACTTCACGTAAGAGAGAAAGGGACCCTCTTGTGTCCTGAGATGACAGGGTGCAGAGAACCCAGCCCTGACAGAAGCTAAATGAACAAGAGACTGACCAAAAGCCGGTGCAGCTCCTGACATTCTTGAGAAAAAGGCTGGACACAACCAGCATTTGGAGAGAATACTGGTTTTTAAAATGGGATCGGGAGAGACAAAAACAGGGGCATGAAGACTTGCATGGAAGGCTCCCAGCAGCTTTATGTGTAATAGCCAAAAATGGAAACAACCCAAATGTCCATCAGCAGGTGAATGAGTCACCAAACTATGACATATATGTAAAGGGATGGCATACTGGCACACACGCCAGGAGGGGTCAATCTCCAAGTCACTATTCTGCGTGAAATAAGGGAACATGCAGTGTGAGTCATTCATATAAAATTCTAGAAAGTGCAAACAATTCTATGGTTGGGGAGCAGTCCTGGGGAGGGGGGGTCTCAGGGCCCAAGGAAACAGAGGTGATAACCTCTCTCCTGTGTGTGGATGGCTTCAGGAGTGATTGCATATGTCAATGTGTATCAATTTGTACATTTAAAGATGTACAGTTTATGGCATATCAATAATACATCAGAGAAATATTTAAAAATAGGTGTTGGCAAGTCTGTTTTTTGGAGAAACTGGTAACATTTCTGCTAGAGTTTTTGCTCTTCCTGGCGGAGTTGGAAACAGATTTTTGTGGTGAGCTGTTGACCCCAAAAGAGAGAGAAAAGGTAATCCAGGGCAAATGATAAGGGCAGAGAAGGAGAAATGTATCTCTTTCATAGAAACAAGGGTATTAACGACCCACAACCGGCCAGGCTGAGCATTTTACAAACATTATCTGATTTAATGCTCACAGAACCCTGTGAGTAGACGTTATTGGACCCACATTACACCGGAGGAAGTAAGTCTGAGAATGATTAAGTAACCCCTAAGGAGCGGCAGGCAGATCCAGGATCTGAAATGGGTCTATAGCCCTGCACTCTAAGATACTAAACTGGGACCATCTCTGGCTGCTACGATTACAAGTGAATTTTATTTTATATTTTATATTTTTATGTATTTCTCAAACTCTCTACAAACTCTCTACTGCTGTTAATTAGAAGTATTTTTTATATTAAGGTACATATAATAAAATGTACAAATCTTGTGCACAGCTTAATGAATCTTGACATGTGTTTACACCTATGTAATCATTGTCCAAATCAAGACATTAAACATTCTACTTTTTTTCCCCTTTCACCTATTTCACCCCTTCCCCCCACTCTCTTCCACTATGGTAACAACCAGCCTGTTCCTGTGTTTATGAGTCTATTTCAGTTTTGTTTGTTTGTTTTGTTTCTTAGAATCCACATATAAATGAAATCATATGATATGGTATTTGCCTTTCTCTGCCTCACTTAACTGAAAGTATTTTTAAGTCTTCAAAATTTATTATAACCACTCCTTTAAAAATTCTTTCCTTAGAGACAATAACAACACCTTACAAATCCTTTGAACAGTAAAACTGTTCTTTAAAACAGAACTTTAAAAATTCTTCTCCTGTTAGGATAATTCCTGTTGCTTACTGAGTCTGTCAAGTGCCACATGCTCAACCTCACCTTTTAATCTACAAACGATGAATGGGACCTGAGGCTCAGAGTAGATGAGTCATGTACCCAATGGCAAAGCGAAGGAGTGGGAGAGACAGGACTGAAATTGAGAATGCCCTGGGTCTGGAATGCTTGTCCTTCAGATAGTACCAGATCCCTCCACATCCCCCCAAATACGTGCACAGCCATTTTAACTTCTCTGATATCCCATTCCAGCTCAGCTGTGCATGCAAATATTGGGCATAGCTGAAGTCATTGTGTCCATCTGCCCCTGTTTTATTTTCTCCTCTTCAGATCATTTGAGCAGTATTTTCCACCTTACTACATAGACTTCTCGTTTGTTCTCTAAAGAGCCTTGTAATATTTCATGCATTTGTGTTAAAATCACTCGCTGGGCCATTTCTCTACAAATGGTCTACAGTCAGCTTTTTATAGGAAACAGTACGATGTCAAAGAACCAAAATGCACCTGGTAATTCACCCTTCCCTCCAAAACTAACAGAGTGCAAGAAGGGGCACAGATGCCCTGATGACCAGAGGTAGGTCACTCACACCCTGGGTGGACACAGGGAGGCTCAGCAAAAGAAACTCTCGTCCGCAAGGAGAAAAGCAACAGGGGCCAGCGGAAGCTCAGACACATTTCTGCATGGCGGCGCTTACAGAGCACTGGTTAAAGTGTATTTCTACTTTTCAATAAAATAGCATATTTTTCTTTTGTTTGTTATGAAACAAAGATTATCCACCTAACCTCTTCCTCGAAACTGCATTGGTTCATTATCTTGCCATATGGAATTTTTGGCCATTTCCAAACTAGGGATTGGTTGCTGATCCAATCCTGTAGGACCTGGGTCAGCAGACTATGGGGCACAAGCCCCCTGTGGCTCACCACTTGTTCTTCTACAGTCTGTGAGCTAAGATTAGGTTTTACATTTTTTAAATTGTGATAAAACACACAGTATATCATTTGCCACCTTAAGTATCTTTAAGTGTACAGTTCGGTGACATCAAGTATATCCACATGGCCGTTCAACCATCAACAAACCCAGAATTCCTTCCATCCTGCAAAACTCAAGCTCTGTGCCCATTAAACAGGAGCTTCCCGTTCCCCCTCCCCACTGCCCTCAGCACCACCATTCCACGGTCCGTCTCTACAGCCTGACTCCTCCAGGTACCTCACATAAGTGGAATCCTACAACATTTCTTTTGTGACTGGCTTATTTCGCTTAGCGTGAGGTCCTTAAGATTCATCCATGCTGTAATAGGTGTTGAAATGTCCTTCCTTTCTAAGGCTGAATAACATCCCGTTGTATACACAGATCACCTCCAGATGGACACACAGGTTGGTTCCACCACTGGCTGTTAGGAATTATGCTGCCATGGACCTGGTTTTACAAATTAAACCTCTCAACATCTTGATTTCAGTTGTTTTATATACATACCCAAAAGTGGAATGGCTGGATCATAGGCTAATACTATTTTTAATATTTTGAGGACCCATCAACTTATTTCTATAGTGGCTGCACCATTTATTTACATTCCCACAAAGAGTGCACGAGTGTCTCAATTTCTCCACACCTTTACAACACTTATTTTCTGTTTTTGTTAATAGCAGCTCTTCTATACCCTTTTAAATGGTCAAAAAACAAGAAAAATAAGATGTCTTATGACATATGAAAATTTTATGACACTTGAACTTCGGTGTCTGGAACACATCCATGCCTGCGGCTCGCTCATTATCCGCGGCTGCTACCGTCACACTGTGAGGGCAGATTGAGTGGTTTCAACAGAGACCACATGGCCCACAAGCCTGAAATATTTACAATCCAACAACAGTGGGAAAAACTTTTTTTCTAAATAAAACACCATATTCAGCATCAATAAAACAGGTAATGTGACTGAGGAACTCTAACAAAAGACACACAAAATGTTTGTGGAGAAAGAAATTGTGAAGTGTAATTGAAAGATTCATGAACATAAAACTTACCATTCTCACAAACTCCAAACTTTCGAAGGTTTAACACAACAGAACTTTTTCTTCCTGCTCTCCAAATAGTTCAAAGTGTTCAGCAGGATACTTCCCCACAGGCCCTGTGGGACGCAGATTCTTCCGCACTGTGGCTTCGTCACCTCCTGGGGTCTCAGAACCCTCTCCCTGCGCCTGTTCCCATCTGCAGCGTCACGCCGGCTTGCAGACCCCTCGGCGCTGCGCGGGGCGGCCTCCGCCCTCCTTCCTTGCAAAAGGAAGAAAACCGTGGTGGTTATTCTGAGTGAACGTTGGTATGGCTTTGAAAGAAAAATAAATTTTGAATTTTGAGATGTTCATTTTAGATACTTTATATCTAACCACGTTCCATTTCCAAAGAAAGTAGCCGTTTTTCTTTCTTATCAAACATGCAGGCAGACCTGTTAAGTAACAAAATGACGAATTTGGAATTCAGCTTTTCCTCTACATCCCTTCTCATTCCTTGACAAAAAAACTAAACGGGGAGGAGGCCAACACATCTAGAAGGTGTGTGACCTGAGAAAAATAACAGGCCAGTATGGTTAGCTCCCTGTACAAACAATCAGCTTGTATAGAACCGAACTGGCAGGAACATACCCGGATGGAGAGTGTGAACCAAAGAGCAGCAATACGAAGCCCTTTAATTTCTAAAGTTATATTCCCTTAATTGTAGAAAATCACATTACCCAATTTCTCCAGTAACTGCTTTTCTTTTATCGGTCATTTTCATATACCCTGGGTTTGTTTGAACGGCTTAGGTGTTTTAATTACATTGTGAGCGACCCAGTAAAGCAGCAGAATCCTTGGAAACTTCAACTGACATTGTTTTAACTTTCAGCTGTTTCGGTTTCTCAGCAGGAATCGGGCAAAGAATCTCAGAAGAGTCTACTAATCTCCCCAAAGTGACATTCGGGACAAGGATTAAGTCTAGCCCTTGGCGAATGGGGGTATTGTAATGCACTGACTGTTTTTTATTAAGTAACCTAAGTTTTGGAAAGTTTTCTATTGCTTTTGCTTCTATTGTTGTTAATGTTTTTGTTAAACTCAGGAGGAAATAGCAACTGACAAAGTGGATTTGGAATCAGACAGACCTGGTTGGAAGCCAGCTTTCCTGCCTTATTAGTTTTAGTAGTTCCTTCATCCAAATAAATGTACTGTAATTTCTTAACCACAGTTTCCATTTCTTTATATTTATGAATAACACTACATCACACATCTTTGTATGAAAATGTTGGTTCCCTATGGCAGAAGTTGTTGGCCACTTACCTAAAGGCCATTCTCCATCCTTCCTTGTGAACAATAAATTCCCCAGAATTGTTCGCCAGTCACCGTATGAGGCACTTTGGCTGGCCTGCGCGTGCCAATCTCACTCCTTCAATATGTCTAGGGGGTGGGCATATGACCCTGATTTGAACAATGAAATGAGAAGGAAAGTGTTCCAGAGGCTTCTGGAAAGGCATTTCTTGGAGAAGATTCCCTGGAAAGAAGAAGAGGTTCCCGGCTGACAAGTAGTGGGGAAATGGGAAGGGGCTGGTTACCATTTGCCGTGTGTGTGTGTGTGTGTGTGTGTGTGTGTGTGTGTGTGTGTCCCTACAGGGCAGGAGCAGGGTATTCCCTGAGGCTGTTACAGGTGAGGTCTGGGTTTGCTCATTTCCTCATCAGTGTGTTATTCAGGAGAATGGATCTCTTGTTAAAATTCAAAGTTACTTGGGTGAAAAACACATTGACAGGGCTCTGATGAGGCCAGGCATTACTAAGTATCTTGAGTCAAAAAAGATGAGTCAATTCTTGAAGGAATGAACTTGTGTCAAATTCAGCTGATGGATTCAGTGAGCCGCTACAGTTAAAAACAAGGATGTCCAAAAACTGTGGATGGTAGTTGAGTCTCTGAAGAAAGGAACAGTTCAGCAGCCTGACGAATAAGATATGAGCTGTCCAGCTACGGAAACAACAAGATTTTGGACGATTCCTAAGGCCTATTTGTGATATTGTAAAGATGTGATAGAAGCCCTTTATTGATTTGAGAAAAGAAAGAAAGAGAGAGGAAGGGAGGAAGGAAAGAAGGAGAGAAAAGAGAGTGGTACTCAGGTATCACGCAGCCAGTGCCACCTTGAGCTGGACTCTGAGCCCCTACATCTGCTACTATCGCCTTGGAGCCACTGTCATACTTGTTTCTAAATCCGTCATTGGGATGGAACCACAGAAGAGGGTCATGAAAGTGTTAATGGATTTCCACTTTGGGGTACCGAGTTGCCAGCAGTTTCTGAAGCAGTCAGCAAGACTGGGCACCAGGGAATCCCAGAACCAGAAGAGGTTTTGGTTTTTCACAGAGCAGTGGTCCTCAAAGTAAAGCACACATCGGAATCACTTACAAGCTGGGTCCTGCCCAACGGTGTGTGAGACAGTAGGCCTGGGAAAGGGCCCAAGAGTTTGCATTTCTAGATTTCCTGGTGATCTTGACGCTGCTGGTATGGGAGCCACGCTTTGAGAACCACTAACCTACAGCTTGCTATTCAAAGTGGGGTCCATGGACCAGCAGCGTCAGCATTACTCAGGACTTCTTAGAAATATCCTTCTATAAAAATAAATAAATAAATAAATAATAAAAAAAATAAGAACTACACTTCTAAGATGTCACTCTATAAACCCTGCACCTGAATCACAGGCTGACAAGATCCAGACTGCCAGCAGGACCAGTTTTTACATTTTCAGTTCAAAACCCAGTGTTTTTATTGAGGACCCAAAGAGATTGTGTCTTCATTTCTTGCCACTGCCATCCCTGTTCTTCTCACAATGTCCTTCAGAGATGGGTCACTGATACAAATTCTAAAGAAAACAATCCCGATAAAAAATGTGGAACCCGCTCACTGAAAACTTTTTAAATTTTGAAATGGAATGTTTGCACATTTCCTAAAGATGCATCAATCAAGGATTTCATATTTCCATACCCCTTGCTCTGCTGAAAGTAACAGAAATCTGAACAGCTTTGCTTTAAATAAATTGAGGTGCTCTTTTCCTTATGTAATGAGAACCCAGAGAAGGGTAACCCAGATGGTCTCAGCCTCTCCATGAGGCCATCAGAGAGCATCCAGCTTCTTCCATCCATCCTCTCCACTATCCTTTAGAGTTTGGTGTATGGGGATTAACGTACAGGATGCAGCTTCATCTTCAGCACAATGACAGCGTTCCAAGCAAGAAGAAACACGAAAACTCATGCCACCTTGGTCTGCCTCCTTTTAAAGTGCTTTCTGGGAAGCTTCCTCTATCAACTTGTCTCATCTGCCAGCACTAGGTCACATGGTTATCCCATAGGCAAGGAAGGCTGGGGAATGTGGTTTTCCTAGCCTGGCTTACTGACCCCCATACCAAAACTGAGTTAAGTCAGCAAAGCAGAAGTGGAGAATGGATAATATTAGGAAGGCCACTAGAGGCTTGGCCAGCTTTGCAGGAGCTCAAAACACACGCTTAGCCTCTCCAGTAATGCAGCCCTGCTAACTCACACTGAAAATTATAACAACCAGGAAATGAGTTCAGGCTGCCCCTGACTTACGTATGTTCAGTGTATGAAGATCTCATATAGTACCTGCAAACTGGTGCCCCTCTCACCTACTGTACCAGGATACTTGTGATAATGGCAGCAGGTAGCTGCATGGCTCAGATTGCTAGTTATCTCCCAATATCCATTTTCCTTTCTACTTTAAGTAACAGAAGCTCCCATTTTTAGCTGGGAACATATTTGTCTAGAATAAAGACTGTATTTCCCAAACGCCTTTGCATGTCCATAAGCCTGGCGAATGGAACCTAAGCAAAAGTGTCACATTTAGTTCCTAGGAAATGTGTATAGGAAAAGAATTTGCCCTTCTTTGTCCAATTATTTTCCTTCTATCAGAAATGTGTACAAAATAGTTGGTGCTGAGCAATTATTTTGGACCATAAGGTGAAAGTCACATACTGAGGATAACAGAGCAATGAAGTGAAGGAGTTTGGATTCCTTAAGATCTTGGACCTTCTGTAGCAGGCCTGGACTGCTTACCCAAGAACTTCATTTATATGAAGGAGAGATAAACCTGTATTGTTTCAACTGGTGTTAATGGCTTTCTGTCCCTTGCAGCTGAACATAATCCTATTGTTATATGTCCTTTATGAACCTTCCCACTGTGCATAAGTAGGACTCATCTCATCTGATGGTGCATTTAGTTGCTGATCTTCACTCTGTCGCTGATCCCCTAGGCTCTGGCCTTCCCGGTCATTCTCTGCTCCCTAAGCATCCGTTTTGAGTTCCAGTCAGTGACCTGTAAGTGCACTTTCTCACCCCACTCCAGACTTCTCCCCCCTCACTACCCTTCTCTGGTCATGTCCTAGGCAGACTGGACTGGGGCCCCACAGAGAAAGAGGCTGCCCAAATACGCCAGGAGCCCTGGCTGACGGGCACACCGCCTGGAAAGTCATTCCTGTCCAAACGCAGGAGCCCCCCCTTGCCCTCTCCCCTTTCCTTGCTTCACTTTGTGCCAAAAATCCCTTCCATTAAAGCCATTTGAGTTTAAAATGTACACTTAGAAAACTATAGCCAGCCCTGGAGAAGTTTGGGGAACTCCCACATGTTCCATTTGCAGTTTACTGTTAGTTTAACACAATTTCTTTTTTATTTATTCTCTCATTAAATATTAAGAGCCAATTCTATATCCTAAGATATATATATATATATAATTAAAAATTATGTATACATGATTTCTTATCTAATGTTCTGGAGGTCAGAAGTCTAACACTCGTCTCACTGGACTAAAATCTAAGTGTCACAGCTGGGTTCCTTTATGGAGTTTGGGGAGAATATGTTTCTGCCCCTTTTCCAGCCCCTGAGGGCCCGTTGAGCGCCCTGGCTCACAGCCCCACTCCCCCATGCGTAAGGCCAGCACAGGCTGGTACCGTCCACCTCCCTGCAGCTCTCCGACCTTTCTTCTCATTTCTCTCCGCTGGCCGCAGTGGGGAGAGTTCCTGGCTTCGTGGTCTCAGCCTCAGGTGATTAGATTTGCCCCACCTGGATAATCGAGGAAAACCATCTATCAACAGATCAGTAGCTTTCATCACATCTGCAAGGTCCCTTGTGCCACGTAAAGTAACATATTAACAGTTCCCAGGATTAAGGCAGGGATTTCTTTGGGTCCTTTATTCAGTCCCCTAATCCTTACATTTACAAGCCCCTAAACCACTGCCCACAGCACGATTTCTTAGAACCCTTTTCCTCCCCCATCCACTTCTTCCGAAAGCTGTAACTGCTTTTACATCTCTCTCTCCTCAATATTCCCTAGAAAAACGCCTTCCCAGGCCTAACCCAGAGCTGCCTCCTTTATCCTGGCGCCCCCTTCCTCCTGGGAGTGGGGAGAATTGACATGAATAAATAAATAAAAGAGCCTCCAAAGGAAAGCTCTCTGGTGAGCGGGTGCCCGGCTGCACAGCCGCTCTCGGGCGGCCCGGGAGCAGGCTGACAGCTGTCCTTTGGAGCCTTGTCCACCCCCACCGCCGCCACGAGGCCCCAGTGATGACCAGGGACACGGGTCCCCAACTTCTGTCCCCTCCTAGGCCTCCTGCGCAGCTCCTTTGGCCGCGACGACCTTGACCCGCAGGGGGGACACCAGCAGTCCTCCAAGTCGGAGCCCGAGCCCGGACGAGCCCTGGAACGGGGTTTCCTACCGCGGTCCTGCTCCAGCCCCCCCTCCCTCCGCGCCCCCGGCTGCAGTCTCCAGGGCGCCGGACGCGACGCGGGGAGCCGCCCGGCGAGGGACGCAAGGACTGTGCTCCCGAGTGAGTGCGGGGCGCAGGCCCGGGCGGGGAGCGGGCCCCAGGAGGGGCGAGTGGCTCTGGCGCCGGAACCGGTGGCCCGCGGCTAGATGCCCCAGACAGGGCTGGCCCCTGAGCTCCATGGGGACGGCTTCCCCAGGGCAGGGGCGCCCGGAAGCTATGGCTTCCTGGCCTCGGCTGGGTACTTGGGATTCTCTCTGGCATGGACTGAATTTGTAGCGGGCACCGGGAAACTTGGAGAAGAGAGCAGAGCGTGGCCCCTCCTTGCCCCCTGGGGTTCCGAGGGGAGCTACGCGAGCAGGGGGCTCAGGCGGGATCTTTACTCGCCCTCTTCCTCGGGACAGGCCGGGGATTTTTTTATTTTGTCTCCATCCTCCCATTTCCGAGAGAGTGGCATTTAGGTAAGAAAACTAGCACAGGGTGGAGCACCTGCTTCTTTGGCCTCCAGTCAAGTCTTCATTAATGCATCCGTCCATCACTGCTGGCCTCCAACGCCTTGGTAGCTGCTAACCTGGGCCACGCACTTACTGTGTATGGATGACATAGAGAGATGCTGGTGATAAACTATTGAGTGAAAAACTCAAGAGGATCTTATTATTCATAGACTGTGTGTGTGTGTGTACTTTGTGCTTATGTAAATACCCAGAAAAGGCCAGTGAGAACTACATCATATTGCGGACAGTGATGCTGTATAGTGTGGCTGCCATAACAGAATACCGTAGACTGGGCATTCTGGTACACAATAGAAATCTATTTCTCACAGTTCTGGAGGCTGGGGAATCCGAGATGGAGTTGCCAGTAAGGGAGGTTTCATTTCCCGTGGTAGCCTTTTCTCTTAACGTGTAGGGCCGGCAGCCTCAACACCTCCGGGGAGGTGGGCGGGGGGCGGGGGACACGGTAATGAGCGCTATGGTTTCTCTCATAAGGGCACTGAATCCATCCTGAGGGCCCCACCCTCATGACGTCATCTAACCTGATTACCTCCCAAAGACCTCCCCTGCTAATACCATAATGCTGGGGGCTGGGGCTTCAACATATGAATCTGGTGGGGATATATTCAGTGTGTAACAATACCTGATAAGTGGTACCTTAGAGTGGTTAAGAATTTGGGCTCTGGAACCAGACTGCCTGACTCTGAAGCCCAGCTGCACTCCTTACCAGTGTCTGCCTGCAGGCAAACCACTTAACCTCCCTAGGCCTCAGGTTCCCCACCTGAGCACTGACTCTGTGTCAGGCTTCGTTCTGAGCTCCTCGTGCACTGACCCACTACACCTCATAACAATTCTTTAACATCATCACCCTCTTCTTTAACATCATCACCCTCCTGTTACTGATGAAAAAACTTTACATATGTTACCGCATTTTATCCTCACAAATGCCTAAGAAGTGATGTTACCATTGTTACAAATGAAGAAAACAAGGTTCTGGAAGTGGAGCTGATCACCCACAATCACCCTACTAATGATCGACAGGCGCAAGCCCAGACCCAAAGCCTGGGCCACCACCTCCCCACCGGCACAGTCTCCCAGGATGCCATGCCAGTGTTTGCCGATTGCCCAATGATTGCCCAGTGGTGACTGCCAATCCCGGATGCTTACCAAAAGCGCTCTGGGGAATCAACAGGCCCAGTTCTATTCTCAGATGGCCAATTCCCTTCTTTCCCTTCTCAGGCCTCATTTTCGTTTTGTGTAAAACAAGGAGTCACCCCAGACTTGAGATGGCAAAGAGGTTGGGGTAGTTTCCAAGTCTGGTTGCTCTGCAGCAGCTGCCTGCAGCACAGCCATGAGCAGAACTCTGAGGCTGCTGCTGGGTAAGGGCCGTGGGCGGGAGTGGTAGAGGGAAGGACCGTCCTGGTTTGCCCAGTACTTTCCTGATGTTATCCCTCAAAGTCCCGGGGCAATTGGTATCCTAGTGATGGCTTCCCTGGATTAGACAATCTATAAAGTCCCAACCAGAGCTATAATAGGGTGATTTTCCCCTGCCCCAGTACCTGAATGTCTACATTCTGCTGAGTTCATCTTTTGTTTCTAGAATGTTTTTTAGTCATGATGGGGTAATTTGTTATACAGCAAGAGGATGCTAATACAAGTGTAATCTAATTTGAAACTGTACCTCCTTTTGCTCCTATGGCATCTGATAGATGTTGCAAGCTTTCCCTTGAAAATTTAAAATATCCCAAAGTGCCCTGTAAGTTTGTGGGGCATTCAAGTACCACAGTACCCAGTTTAGAAACTATAGCTTTAAGACATGAAGCATTTCTAGGGATAAAAAGGGATATTAAATAGTGACAAAAAAAGCGGATCCTCCAGAAAGATTTGTCAGTTTTAAATTTGTAATAGCATAGCTTCAAAATACATAAAACAAAAATTTACAGGATTAACAGCAGAAATAGGCAAACTTACATGTATATACCTCTCTCAATAACTGATGAAATTAAGTGTATATAAAATGCAGTAAAGATAAATGTAATGGGGAACCTCCAGAGAGATTTGAGCAAAAGAGTCGCATGATCTGATTTACATTTCAAAAATATCACTATGGCAACTGGCTGGAGAGCAGACCTGAGGGTGGCACGTGTCGCCAAGCCCCTTGCAGTTGTATACTGTATAACTTCTGTATCACTTCTTTTTTTTTAAGCATATGCATTTTATTATTATGTGGACCCCTTTTAATTTGATTGCCTTTTCTTTTGAGTATGGGTCACATATTCCTGTTTCCTCTCATATGTAATAATTTTGGATTGTATCATAGAAGTTGTGACTGTCACCTTGTAGAGACTCTGGGTTCTGTTACCGGCCTCTGAAGAGTTGATTTTTTTTTTTTAGTAGTTGTATGGACTGAATGTTTGTGTCCCCTCAGAATCCATTATTGAAGCCCTAACCGCTCCTGTGATGGTATTTGGAGATGGGGCCTTTGGGAAGTAATTAGGGTTAGATGAGGTCATGAGGGTAAGTCCCTTACAAAAAGAAACCCCAGAGAGCTTGCTCTCTCTCTGCCCCACATGAGGACGCTGTGAGAAGATGGCTCTCTGCAACCCAAGCTGACAGCTCTTACCAGAAACGGACCCTACTGGCACCTTGATCTTAGATTCTAGTCTCTAAAATTGTAATGAATTTTGGCTGTTTAATCCACCCAGTCTTATGGTATTTGTTATGGTAGTCTGAGCAGATTCAGATAATCAGATTCCAAACTCTGTCTCCTTCATTGGGTAGAAAAAATATCTCGTTATGTTATTCTTAACTGGGCTGCCTGGAGTCTGCTCCATTTAATATGCAGCATTTAGGGCTCCCTTTCTGAGACTCTCTCCTTTGCAGGATTTTCCCACCACTTTTCAGCTGCTGTTATCACCTTGAACTTAGTATACTTTCTTCAAGCCAGTAAGCCTGGGATTTCTAATGCAGTTTCAGTTCCTCAGTAGGTATGGAGTGGGGCCAGTCTTCAGACAACAAGCTTTACAAGATGGGAAACTCAGTCATTGCTGCTCCTTGATTCCAAGTATAGACTCCATCCAGTTTCTGCCTGCTTTTTGTTACTCTTCAGCGCCTTTAAGTAGTTGTTTTTATTTTAGTTAGCCCAGAGTTTATGGTTGGTATCTATGGAAGGGAATTAGTCCGATAAAAACTCCATAGATGGAGGCTCCTTTCCAATATTAAGAGAGTCTTGGAGTGTTTGTAGTTGTAAAAATAGGTTGATTTCGACATGTTACCTTGAAGTCGAATTTTTAAAGTAATCTTTAATCCATCCCCCATCCTCCAATTTTTTGCCATCAGCATCTATGCAGAAAGAATGTGCTGGCATTGATACAGTTGGTGAATAAGGTATGATTAGCGGGTTTATTTATAGTGTAATGTCCCCTTATTGCTGAGATAAGAATTTATAATTTATGGAGTTTTTAAGCATTGCTGAGATTTGACTGTGTGCCAGGCATAATGCTAAAACACCTTGCATGCATCATTTTGTTTAATCTTCAGAGCAACATTGTGAGATACTGTTGTTAACCTATTTTACAGGTAAGGAAACAGAAGTACAGAAACTCGCTTAAGGTTGTATGGATAGTAACCAACAAAGCTAAAATTCTAACTCTGGTTAACCTGACTGAAAAATTTGCTCTTTAACCACTGAAGATTACTACATGATCTTTTAAGTTTCCAAATCTTGTGCTAACATTCTGTGATAATAGCTGGTTTTTACTTTAGAACATTTAAGTTTAGGAATTACCAGTTGTGTGTTTATAGTGTGCCACCTCTTGGTAAAATTCAGTAATGCAGCCTAGCAAAAGAAGGGAAGTAGAAAAATAGGAATTTATGTATGTATTTATAATCGAGACACATTTGATTGGGTAAGTGATGACAGAGCAGAAACTCAGAATTTCAGAAATTGCAGAAATCCATCATTGGGAAGGATTTACAACTATCAGCTGGGGTATGCGGCTATCAGGTATATGAAGCCAGTACCTAATGTAATAAATGAAGGCTGAGTGTGGGGAGAATGTATTTGATGATTACACACATGTAATTGAGAGGCAGTAATCCCTTGACATAAATAATATTGATGAATAATTGAGGTGGGGAAGCTGTAGGAGATAGTCTTAAAATATGCTAATATCACTGTATGTGTCTGTAGGCACAGAATTTGGTAGAAATGGAATTTGGTAGAAATGGTGAGTGTCAGAGTGACATGATATAAGTGCCTGTTGGCAAACATTTTTGGTAAAGTTTTGATTGGATTTGCCAGTTAAAAACTAACATGGAAAGCTTGAGGTTGTGAAGGAATACTACTAGCTGTTTGTTTATATTTATTTATTTTTAAAATGAATGATAAAAGGAAACTAGCTTGTGAACAAAATGTGCACTACTATTTTTGAGTAGTTTCATGTTTTATCATAAAATACAAAAATGAGTACTAAAAGTAACTAAATTGCCTAAGGTTAGTGGTGACTGGAAAAAAGACCATTATTTCTGGAAAAAAGCTAGACATCTGTACTCAAACACTAAATTTTTTGCTCAGTATTGTTTAGGTTTTTGGTTACATCCATATAGTTTATTTAAGTGCTTTTTCTTTGAAATTCCTGCAGGAAAAAACAACTCAAATATGTGCATCTAAAACTGTTTAGCCCCACTCTTTTTTTTCTCCCTCATTGAAAAGCAACTCTTAATACAAGGATGTGCTAAGACAGTAGAACTGGGTAGAAGAGATGTTAGAGTCCAAAAAAACAGTATAGGGGAAGAATTGAAGGGCTTGGCAAATGCTTGTTGGATTGAATTGACTCAGTGGGAACATACAAGACCTATACTTTTGTCAGATTTAGGTTAGCAGACTATGCCATGTGGGCCAGACCTGGCCAAAGCCTGTTTTGTATGCCTTCAGCTAGGAATCGTTCTTCCATTTTCTTTTATATATGTATATATTTTTTTATTTTGCTATTATTAATGTACAACTACATGAGCAATATTATGGTTATTAGACTCCCCCGATTATCAAGTCCCCACCACATACCCCATTGCGGTCACTGTCCATCAGCGTAGTAAGATGCTATAGAATCACTACTTGTCTTCTCTGTGTTATACTTGCCTTCCTGGTGTCCCCTCGCCCCCGCTACATTATGTCTGCTAATCGTAATAGCCCTTTTTCCCCCTTATCCCTCCCTTCCCACCCATCCTCCCCAGTCCCTTTCCCTTTGGTAACTGTTATTCCATTTTGGGTTCTGTGAGTCTGCTGCTGTTTTGTTCCTTCAGTTTTTTCTTTGTTCTTATACTCCACAGATGAGTGAAATCATTTGATACTTGTCTTTCTCCACCTGGCTTATTTCACTGAGCATAATACCCTCTAAGTCCATCCATGTTGTTGCAACCAGTAGGATTTGTTTTCTTCTTATGGCTGAATAATATTCCATTGTGTGTATGTACCACCTCTTCTTTATCCATTCATCTACTGATGGACACTTAGGTTGCTTCCATTTCTTGGCTATTGTAAATAGTGCTGCAGTAAACATAGGGGTGCATATGTCTTTTTCAAACTGGGCTGCCGCATTCTTAGCGTAAATTCCTAGGAGTGGAATTCCTGGGTCAAACGGTATTTCTATTTTGAGTTTTTTGAGGAACCTCGACTTTTGGATGGCGGCCATGCTAACTGGTGTGAGGTGATATCTCACTGTGGTTTTAATTTGCATTTCTCTGATGATTAGCGATGTGGAGCATCTTTTCATGTGCCTGTTGGCCATCTGAATTTCTTCTTTGGAGAAGTTTCTGTTCAGCTCCTCTGCCCATTTTTTAATTGGCTTATTTGCTTTTTGTTTGTTGAGGTGTGTGAGCTCTTTATATAATTTGGATGTCAACCCCTTATCAGATATGTCACTTATGAATATATTCTCCCATACTGTAGGATGTCTTTTTGTTCTACTGATGGTGTCCTTTGCTGTACAGAAGCTTTTTAGTTTGATACAGTCCCACTTGTTCATTTTTATTTTGTTTCCCTTGCCTGGGGATGTTCATGAAGAAGTTGCTCGTATTTATGTCCAAGAGATTTTTGCCTGTGTTTTTTTCTAAGAGTTTTATGGTTTCATAACTTACATTCAGGACTTTGATCCATTTTGAGTTTACTTTTGTGTATGGGGTTAAACAATAATCCAGTTTCATTCTCTTACATGTAGCTGTCCAGTTTTGCCAACACCAGCTGTTGAAGAGGCTGTCGTTTCCCCATTGTATATCCATGGCTCCTTTATCATATATTAATTGACCATATATGCTTGGGTTTATATCTGGGCTCTCTAGTCTGTTGGTCTATGGGTCTGTTCTTGTGCCAGTACCAAATTGTCTTGATTACTGTGGCTTTGTAGTAGAGCTTGAAGTCAGGGAGCGTTATTCCCCCCACTTTATTCTTCCTTCTCAGGATTGTTTTTGCTATTTGGGGTCTTTTGTGGTTCTGTATGAATTTTAGAACTATTTGCTCTAGTTCATTGAAGAATGCTGTTGGTATTTTGATAAGGATTGCATTGAATCTGTAGATGGCTTTAGGCGGGATGGCCATTTTGTCACTATTAATTCTTCCTATCCATGAGCATGGGATGTGTTTCCATTTATTGGTATCTTCTTTAATTTCTCTCATGAGTGTCTTGTAGTTTTCAGAGTATAAGTCTTTCACTTCCTTGGTTAGGTTTATTCCTAGGTATTTTATTCTTTTTGATGCAACTGTGAATGGAATGTTTTCCTGATTTCTCTTTCTGCTAGTTCACCGTTAGTGTATAGAAATGCAACAGATTTCTGTGTATTTATTTTGTATCCCACAACTTTGCTGAATTCAGATATTCTATCTAGTAGTTTTGGAGTGGATTCTTTAGGGTTTTTTATGGACAATATCATGTCATCTGCCAACAGGGACAGTCTGACTTCTTCCTTACCAATCTGGATGCCTTGTATTTCTTTGTGTTGTCTGATTGCTGCAGCTAGGACCTCTAGAACTATGTTGAATAAAAGTGGGGAGAGTGGGCATCCTTGTCTTGTTCCCGATCTTAAAGTAAAGCTTTCAGATTCTCACTGCTAAATTTCATGTTGGCTGTGGGTTTGTTATATATGGCCTTTATTATGTTGAGGTACTTCCCCTCTAGACCCATTTTGTTGAATGGATGTTGAATTTTGTCGAATGCTATGTCGAATTTTGTTGAATCTATGGAGATGATCATGTGGTTTTTGTCCTTCCTTTTGTTGATGTAGTGGATGATGTTGATGGATTTTGGAATGTTGTACCATCCTTGCATCCCTGGGATGAATCCCACTTGATCATGATGGATGATCTTTTTGATGTATTTTTTAATTCAGTTTGCTAATATTTTGTTGACTGTTTTTGCATCTACATTCATCAGGGATATTCGCCTGTAATTTTCTTTTCTTGTGCTGTCTCTGCCTGATTTTGGTATTAGAGTGATGTTGGCCTCATATAGTGAGTTTGGGAGTATTCCCTCCTCTCCTACTTTTTGGAAAACTTTAAGGAGGATGGGTATTAGGTTTTCACTAAATGTTTGATAAAATTCAGCAGTGAAACCATCTTGTCCAGGAGTTTTGTTCCTAGGTAGTTTTTTGATTATCAATTCAATTTCTTTGCTGGCAATTGGTCTATTCAGATTTTCTGTTTCTGCCTTGGTCAGCCTTGGAAGGTTGTATTTTTTTAGAAAGTTGTCCATTTCTTCTAGGTTATCCAGTTTTGTTACCATATAATTTTTCATAGTATTCTCTCATAATTCTTTGTATTTCTGTGGTGTCCATAGTGATTTTTCCTCTCATTTCTGATTCTGTTTATGTGTGTAGACTCTCTGTTTTTCTTGATAAGTCTGGCTGGGGTTTATCTATTTTGTTTATTTTCTCAAAGAACCAATTCCTGCTTTCATTGATTCTTTCTACTGTTTTATTCTTCTCAATTTTACTTATTTCTGTTTTACCTTTATTCTTAATTCATAGTTTTGCTGGATATATACTTATAGATTAACCATTATTATTTTTTTAATTGAACTTCCGTTATTGTCAGTGAAGACTTTAATATAGGACTTCATTTCTGGAAAGGGAAAATCAGATAATCTAGTAATATAGGACTTTAATTCTGGAAAGGGCAAATCAATAAATCCGGCCAACCCTTTCACAAGGACAAGATGAGCTGAAATATGTGGTATGAGAGATAAAGAAGGTTGATCCCTATTTTACATCATACCCCAGAATCAGTAGCAGCAGGGTTGTAGAGTTGAAAGGCAAAGCAGTAAAATTTCTAGAGGATAATATAGGAAAATATCACAGTGACTTCGGGGTGGGAGAAAACTTTCAACCAGGGCACAAAAGCACTAACCATAAAGGATTGATTAAACTGGACTCCATTAAAACTAACAACTTTTGTTCATCAAAAATCACCATTAAGAAAGTGGAAAGGCAAGCCACAGGTCTGGAAAAAGTATTTGGTACATACACAGGATATATAAAGAACTCCCACTCATCAGTAAGATATATAGAAACATGGTCAAGAAACTGGAATATGTACTTCACCAGAGAAGATATCAAACAGCCAATAAGCATAAAAAGGGGCTCAACCTTATTAGGAATGAAGAGAATGCAAATTTACTATTACATAGCTACTGGATTAGTGAAAATAAAAGCAAATTACCAAGTATCAGTGAGGATTTGGAACAACTGAAAATTTTCAAATATTGTGGTGGGAGAGTTAATAGGTATAATCACATTGGAAAACTGTACCAAAGTCATGATCCATCAATTCTACTCTGTAGCTATATAACCAACGTAAGTGAATGTGCATGGGAATGAGGAGACATAACACAAAAATGTTCATGGAAGCATTAATCATAATAACCAACCAAATGTCTTCAACAGCAGAATGGAAAAGAAACTGTGGCATATTCATAGAGTAGAACACTATATAATAATGAAAATTCACTAATTACAGCTTTACAAAAACAAAATATGACTGTCATAACTGTGTACAAATGAAGAGAGACACAAAACAATACATACTGTATGTTGTATTTATGTTAAGTTCAGAAAACAGGTAAAGCTATAATGTTTGACTATGATTAAATTACTTTTAGGGTGGAGTAGAAATTGAAAGAGGGCATTAGTGCCCATTATTCCAAAAAGAATTTTTAAATCTCTTATTTTATTTCTTTGAATGTGTTAAGCTTATTTTATAATCTGTGTCTAATAGTTTCAATAACTGCATTATTTTGGAGTTGGATATCGCTGACTCTTGCTTCTACTGGCTTTTACTCTTGGTGACATTTCTTTGTGTGTCTTTGTGATGTCTTTTTTTACTGTGAACTCATATTTCCTGGAAAAACAGTGCGTCAATTCCTTGAGCGCTGATTTGAAGACAGTTTTCTCCAGAGAGGATTTGCATTTGTTTCTCCCATGTATTCAGGGTGCTGTCATTTCAGGGCTGCATTAAATTGACTTTTTGACCTGAGGTTCCTTTGAACCATCCAGGTATATTAATCCAGTTTGCAAACCTTTGTTAAGACTAGCTTGTGAGTTCTCAGGGGATATGTTTTCTCCTATATACACGGTATCAGCTTGAGATAGGCAGTTTTCTCTGGGGTCGTTTGGGGAAGGGAGAGCTTCGTTTATTTCTAGCTCATCCTCACTCCTAAGGGCACAGCACTCTGGCCCACCTTGCATTTTGGGCTACATCTTTATCCAGTATTTCTTACTGGGTTCCTCACCATCAGTGGTCTTGGGCTTCAACTCCTATCCCCTGGACTGTGTGATCCATGAAATCCAAAGCTCAGATCTATAGCTTTAAAGATGGTCTGAAAGGGAAAGCTGTCTTCAGTGCCCTGCATACCTCTCCAGGTTCCTACTTTCACTCACTGCCCTTTGGGTGTTCCTCAATAACCTAACAATCAACACATTTACAAAGGCATTTTTTAAGCTCCCAGAAGAAGGCGCAGAGGAAAAGCTTCATGGTACTGGATTTGGCAATGATTGCTTGGATAGAACCCTAAAAACACAGGCAGTAAAAGAAAAACCAGATGAATTGAACTACATCAAAATTAAAAACTAATCTGCATCAAAGGACACAATGAACCAAGTGAAAAGGCAACCCACAGAATGGGAGAAAATAATTGCATATCATATATCTGGTAAGGGATTGATATCTAGAATATATAAGCAACTCCTACAACTCAACAATCAAAAAAACAAGTACCTGATTTAAAAATGGGCAAAAGACTTGAATAAATATTCTCCAAAGAAGATATACGAATGACCAATAAGCACACAAAAAGATGTTCGACCTCACAATCCCTCGAGAAATGCAGATCAAAACCACGATGACATACCACCTTGTGTCAACTGGGATGGGTACTGTACAAAAAAAAGTGAAAACAATGTATCGATGAAGATGTGGCAAAATTGGAGCCTTGTGCACTATTGTAAAATGGTACAGTCACTTTTTAAAACAGTATGGTAGCTCCTCAAAAAATTAGAAATAGAACTCTCATGTGATCTGAAAATTCCACTTCTGGGTATACACCCCAAAGAGTTAAAAGCGGGGTCTCGAAGAGATATTTGTACATTCATGTTCATAGCAGCATTATTCACAATAAACAAAGGTGGAAGCAACTCAAACGTCCACTGAAAAATGAGTGGAAAAGCAAAATGTGCCATATCTGTATAATGGAATATTATTCAGCCTTACAAAGGAAGGAAATTCTGACAACATGGATGATTCTTGAAGGACTTATGCAAAGTGAAATAAGCCACAAAAGAACAGATACTGTATGATTCCACTCATGTGACATACTGATCGTAGTCAAACCCACAGAGACAGCAGAACAGTGGCTGCCAGGGGGAGGGGGGAGGGGAGAAAGGGAGCTGTTGTTTGATGGGTACAGAGTTTCAGTGTTGCAAGCGGAAAAAGTTCTGGAGATGGATGGTGGTGAGGGTTACACAACCATCTAAATATAGTTACTGCTGCGGGGCTCTGTATAATTAAAAATGGTTGAGATGGTAAATTTTATGTTCTATGTATTTGATTTATTTAAAGATATTTTAAAAATATAACCAGAATTTTTAGTTGTTTTGATTCAGAAGGTCAGCCAGGGTACCCAGTCCGTTCAAGCCAGAAATAGAATTCTGTCCATGCATGTTAAAAGTGATCCTTAACCGTTCCTTAAACTATAACCATCTTGGTCATCTGGAGGCGGCGGAGGCCTTCCGGCACAGGTGGCTGTGATCCTAACTGCAGAGAGGCTGCTGCCCGGGAGTGACAGTGCCAACCACTGACCAGGACCTTAAGGACCAGGTCGAGAGCCTATTTGGCAACCAGCGTTTCTGTAGGCAGGGACGCGCCACATCGCCTTCTCTGCCAGGAGCACAGCTTGAGAAATCCAATCCGGCACTCAGACTAAGTGTTCTCTCATTAAAGAGGCCTCTGGCACCAGCTCTGTAGTTAAGGCTGCAAACACTTTTATTCTCAGCCAAGGTATAATTTGGAATCCAATCTCTGAGCAACATGTCATTTTGACTCAAAAAACCCTAAATCCTCCGAACTCCACCAAAGCCTCTTTTAGGCATACATTCTGAGCTGAAGGAATCCTCCTCAGGCTGTGGTCATTCTAATTGCTAAAAGTCAGCCTTCATAATTTGCACCTTTAACTATCCACTCCTATCAGTTAAGTAGAGATTTAACTGTCACTGGGATCCTTTGTTATCACAAGAAATGGCCTTAACACGGCCCCACCCAGTCAGGAGAGGCAGAGAACGGGAGACAGTTGCAAAAGCTCACATATTGCTAACCAGTCCAACTACTCGACGTGAGAAGCACACAGTTGCTGACTTTGCAGTACAGTTCGGAGCAGACCTCTAAATCCTCATCACAGCTATAGCTGGACAGAAATAATTCATGAGTTAATTTAACTATTATAACTTTTATCTAATTATAAGAAGGTTGGCATAGCAATATTTCTCTACTAAAAAAACCCCACAACCCAGGAGGATAAATTTGTTGGTTGGAGTATCGACATCTGTATCAGTTTGCTCAGGTTCCATAACAAAGTGCCATTGATTGCGTAACTTAAGCAAGAGAAACATTTTCTCACAGTTCTGGGGGCTCAAAGTCCAAGACTGAGGAATTGGCGGGGGTGGGGTGGGGTGGGGGCTCCTTCTGAGGCTTCTCTCCTCGGCTTGCAGACGACCATCTTTTCCCTGTGTCTTTCCTCTGTACTTACCTGTGCCCAGATTTCCTTTTCATAAGGACCCCAGTCCTATTGGCTTAGGGCCACCTATTGGCTTAGGACCTCGTTTTAACTTAATTACATTTTAAAGTCCCCTGTCTCCAAATGCAGTCACTTTCTGAGGTACTGGGGGTTAGGACTTCAACACAGGAATATGGGGGACCATAATTCAGCCCATAACACCTAGAAA
Source organism: Smutsia gigantea (assembly GCA_032199065.1). Taxonomy (NCBI): domain Eukaryota; kingdom Metazoa; phylum Chordata; class Mammalia; order Pholidota; family Manidae; genus Smutsia; species Smutsia gigantea. The sequence continues at coordinate 153,818 of JAVSCE010009389.1, read as the reverse complement.
GATATGCTACGACATGTCTCATAAAGCTTGGTGTTTCCCATATACTTCCTCAGTGCGTCTGCATTTTAAAGGGAAATTATTTTGTTATCATGCCACTTTTTTCTCAGGTAATTAGAAAGTATCTTAGAGGCAAAAATATAAAGGTAATTCATATAATTGACTTTCAGGTAACATTTTAAAACACAGAACATATTCATCTTTGTTGTGTCAGCACTTTTTACCTTGTATGCTTAGGCTTGGTTTCTGGACTTGAAGGCGGGTGCCTCCTGCCCACTTACCACCCTAGAACTCGTTGATTGCAAGATGGATCCGTGGTCTCTAAGGAGACTTGGGAAGGCTCTGCAGTTCAGCAGTTTGCATTCTCTTGTCCTCGATCACTGTAAGTAAGGCTGGAATGCGGAGTTCCTTCAAGGCTGTACTGGTGTCAGCTGGGGGAGGCAAAAGCCGGGGAGGACCCTGCTCCTTGTGCCTCATCAAGTCATGGCCGAAAGGGGACACATTAAAGAGTTAATGCTCCTGAGTAAATGATAGGCTTCTCAAAAAGAGTCTCCAATCACTCATTTATTCTTTCAGCAAGCATTTGTGGAAGGCCAGTTTGTGCAGTACACTGTGTTCATTGCCACGGACAATACAAATATATACATAAGGCAATGCCGCTGCCCACGGGAGTGCTGGGTATAGTAGAGAGGCGACATGTTCTTGATTATGTGTAATGCAGGTAGAAACTCTGAATACCACAAAAGATACCCATGTAAATTTGAGTGTAGTTTGGAAAGGGAAACCACAATTCCCTAGGTGATTCAGAGGAGAGGAGGTGGAAGGAAAGGGGAGGTGCCAGGCAAGAGCTGAGCAAGTCCGGCTGAGGGCTGGGGCACCAAGGGTGCCAGGGGAAGTTGGGGTAATAATAATACTACCAACAACCGGTCATTGAGTGCTTGCTGTACGCCAAGCACAGTGCATGGCTATCTCATTTTTTCTCCCAACATTAGATAGATATATGCCATTACATATAGATGTGTGATACATAATGATAGATATGTGCCATCTCTATGTCTTGACTATAGATGAGGAAAGGCTCAGGGGGATTAACGGGCTTGCTCAATGCCACTCAGCTCTCAGGGATGAGTCCAGATGTGAATGCAGCTGAACTCAGAGCCCACCTTTAATCTCTGATACTAGATTGGTAGGGGGCCTATAATTTACCATCCATAAATAACTTCAAACTGCTTGTGTGACCTGGAGTAGGTCATGCAACCTTTCTGATCTGTCATGAGATGATCTCTTCCACTTCCTGAGTCTATGATTCTGTGACTCTTTCCATGGAGCCAAGTGGTGCCTTGTACTCAAAAGTCAGTGGGCTGTGAACTAAAAAGAGATGATTCATCCCTGAGAAGTGGTACCACAGAGACACAAAGGCCCCATTAAAGAATGCGGGTTTTGTTAGGGCCCTGGTGGTGACAGTGGACAAGCCATCAGCAAAAGCTGGAGAGAGGGAGTCCTCTCTGGAGGTTGTCAGGGCTCTGACATGCTCGGAGTGCCTTAGTCAGGGTCTTCTAACACAGGGCAGCAGAAGGCCAGGGGCCTCCGGACACCACGCAGTGACCAGGATCTGCTTGGATGTCTCCCCAGCTTCGCACACTGCACTCAATCCCACTGCTGAGAGACCCCTCCAGACCCCAGCTCCCACGCTGGACCCAGACACCTATGCAGGTGGGAAGAGAGAGAAGGAAAGAAGGATTTGCCAACTTGAGGAAAGAGCTTATTTTAGTTGCCAGTTGAAATCTTGTGGCTGTTAGATTGTCAGGGTTTGGAGCTGGGAATCACCACCGAGACTTCAACGCTGGTGAAACTGCAGGAGACTGGCCCCTGGGGGCTGGGGTTCTTTCCTCACTGTCATCCCTACTAGGCTGTGAAGTCCACCACGCAGGGTGCCCTTCGTTCTCATGCACAGTTACAGCCCCACACCCACCTCAGTAGCTGGCCCTCAATGATTATTTGTTGAATGAATTCATAAAGTTTAAAAGTTATTTCAGTTATCACTACTCAAGTTCAAGCCTTGACATTTCAAATTCCCTGATACTGTCCCCTGACCTCACTGATCCTCAGGTCCCTGACCCAGTCCTACCCCAAAGGCTGTTGCTGGCATGACTGAGACGATGCATGTGACACTTCGCAAACTCTGAGGACTGTGCCATGCAAGGCAAGGGGCAGTACAGGTCCATGAAAGGGGGGCCCAGCGGTGGCACTTTCCTGAAACTGCTCTTGACATACTTTAAAAGTCCCCCTCCTTACAGAGTCCTGGTACCACTGGAGTCTTTTCCCAGCCTCCTCCGTCCCTGCCAGCTGGGCCATCTCACCTGTCTTCAGGATTCAGACTTGCTCTCCATCTGCTCCCTTGAATGGGTAGTTCAAACTGTCCTCAGCTCCTTTTTCCAAGGAGGCAGAGTCTGTCTGGGTCCCCCTTCCTACATATGCCACCTGCCCAGCTCACCCCTGTAGCCAACCCTGGCCCTGGAACCCCAAACTGAAAATCAGAAGTGCCTCTAACTGTCCTAGGGAGTACCTTATAGTTAATAATCCAATGGGAGGCATAGGTTTTATTTATTTATTTACTTATTTATTTTATTTTATTTTTTGGTATCATTAATCTACAATTACATGTGCAATATTATGGTTATTAAACTACCCCCTTCATCAGGTCCCCCCCACCAATCCCATTACACTCACTGTCCATCAGCGTAGTGAGATGCTATAGAATCACTACTTGTCTTCTCTGAGTTGTACAGCCCTCCCCATATCCCCACAACATTACATCGGCTAATCGTAATGCCCCTTTTTCCCCCTTATCCCTCCCTTCCCACCCATCTTCCCCAGTCCCTTTCTCTTTGGTAACTATTAGTCCGTTCTTGGGTTCTGTGAGTCTGCTGCTGTTTTGTTCCTTCAATTTTTTCTTTGTTCTTATACTCCACATATGAGTGAAATCATTTGATACTTGTCTTTTTCGGCTTGGCTTATTTCACTGAGCATAATACCCTCTAGCTCCATCCATGTTGTTGCAAATGGTAGGATTTGTTTTCTTCTTCTGGCTGAATAATATTCCATTGTGTATATGTACCACCTCTTCTTTATCCATTCATCTACTGATGGACACTTAGGTTGCTTCCATTTCTTGCCTATTGTAAATAGTGCTATGGTAAACATAGGGGTGCATATGTCTTTTTCAAACTGAGCTGCTGCATTCTTAGGGTAAATTCCTAGGAGTGGAATTCCTGGGTCAAATGGTATTTCTATTTTGAGTTTTTTGAGGAGCCTCCATACTGCTTTCCACAATGGTTGAACTAATTTGCAGTCCCACCAGCAGTGTAGGAGGGTTCCCTTTTCTCCACATCCTCGCCAACATTTGTTGTTGTTTGTGTTTTGGATGTTGGCCATCCTCACTGGTGTGAGGTGATGTCTCATTGTGGTTTTAATCTGCATTTCTCTGATGATTAGCGATGTGGAGCATTTTTTCATGTGCCTGTTGGCCATCTGAATTTCTTCTTTGGAGAAGTGTCTATTCATGTCCTCTGCCCATTTCTTAATTGGATTATTTGCTTTCTGTTTGTTAAGGTACGTGAGTTCTTTATATATTTTGGATGTCAACCCCTTATCGGTTACATCATTTATGAATATATTTTCCCATACTGTAGGATGTCTTTTTGTTCTACTGATGGTGTCCTTTGCTGTACAGAAGCTTTTCAGCTTGATATAGTCCCACTTGTTCATTTTTGCTTTTGTTTCCCTTGCCCAGGGAGATATGTTCATGAAGAAGTCACTTATGTTTATGTCCAAGAGATTTTTGCCTATGTTTTTTTCTAAGAGTTTTATGGTTTCATGACTTACATTCAAGTCTTTGATCCACCTTGAGTTTACCTTTGTGTATGGGGCTAGACAGTAGTCCAGTTTCATTCTCTTACATGTAGCTGTCCAGTTTTTCCAACGCCAGCTGCTGAAGAGGCTGTCATCTCCCCATTGTATATCCAAGGCTCCTTTATCAAATATTAATTGACTGTATATGTTTGGGTTAATGTTTGGATTTTCTATTCTGTTCCAGTAGTCTGTGGGTCTGTTTTTCTGCCAATACCAAATTGTCTTGATTACTGTGGCTTTGTAGTAGAGCTTGAAGTCAGGGAGCATAATTACCCCTGTTTTATTCCTCCTTCTCAGGATTGCTTTGGCTATTCGGGGTCTTTTGTGGTTCCATATGAATTTTAGAATTATTTGTTCCAGTTCACTGAAGAAAGCTATTGGTAGTTTGATAGGGATTGCATTGAATCTGTAGATTGCTTTAGGTAGTATAGCCATTTTGACAATATTTATTCTTCCTAGCCAAGAGCATGGGACAAATTTCCTTTTGTTAGTGTCCTCTTTAATTTCTCTTAGGAGTGTCTTGTAGTTTTCAGAGTACAGGTCTTTCACTTCCTTCGTTAGGTTTATTCCTAGGTATTTTATTCTTTTTGATGCAATTGTGAATGGAATTGTTTTTCTGATTTCTCTTTCTGTTAGTTCATCGTTAGTGTATAGGAAAGCAACAGATTTCTGTGTGTTAATTTGTATCCTGCAACTTTGCTGAATTCAGATATTAGTTCCAGTAGTTTTGGAATGGAGTCTTTAGGGTTTTTTATGTACAATATCATGTCATCTGCAAACAGGGACAGTTTGACTTCTTCCTTACCAGTCTGGGAGCCTTTTATTTCTTTGTGTTGTCTGATTGCCATGGATGGGACCTCCAGAACTATGTTGGATAAAAGTGGGGAGAGTGGGAATCCTTGTCTTGTTCCCAATATTAAAAGAAAAGCTTTCAGCTTCTCACTATTAAGTATAATGTTGGCTGTGGGTTTGTCATATATGGCCTTTATTATGTTGAGGTACTTGCTCTATATACCCATTTTGTTGAGAGATTTTATCATGAATGGATGTTGAATTTTGTTGAATGCTTTTTCAGCATCTATGGAAATGATCATGTGGTTTTTGTCTTTCTTTTTGTTGATGTAGTGGATGATGTTGATGGATTTTCGAATGTTGTACCATCCTTGCATCACTGGGATGAATCCCACTTGATAATGGTATATGATCCTCCTGATGTATTTTTGAATTCGGTTTGCTAATATTTTGTTGAGTATTTTTGCATCTACGTTCATCAGGGATATTGGTCTGTAATTTTCTTTTTTTTTAATATAATTTATTTTATTATCATTAATTTACAATTACATGTGCAATATTACGTTTATTAAACTACCCCTTCATCAGGTCCCCCCCACCAACCCCATTACAGTCACTGTCCATCAGCGTAGTGAGATGCTATAGAATCACTACTTGTCTTCTATGAGTTGTACTGTCCTCCCCATGCCCCCCCAACATTACATCTGCTAATCGTAATGCCCCTTTTTCCCTCTTATCCCTCCCTTCCCGCCCATTTTCCCCAGTCCCTTTCCCTTTGGTAACTATTAGTCCGTTCTTGGGTTCTGTGAGTCTGCTGCTGTTTTGTTCCTTCAGTATTTTTTCTTTGTTCTTATACTCCACATATGAGTGAAATCATTTGATACTTGTCTTTTTCGGCTTGGCTTATTTCACTGAGCATAATACCCTCTAGCTCCATTCATGTTGTTGCAAATGGTAGGATTTGTTTTCTTCTTATGGCTGAATAATATTCCATTGTGTATATGTACCACCTCTTCTTTATCCATTCATCTACTGATGGACACTTAGGTTGCTTCCATTTCTTGGCTATTGTAAATAGTGCTGCAATAAACATAGGGGTGCATCTGTCCTTTTCAAATTGGGCTGCTGCATTCTTAGGGTAAATTCCTAGGAGTGGATTTCCTGGGTCAAATGGTATTTCTATTTTGAGTTTTTTGAGGAACCTCCTTACTGCTTTCCACAATGGTTGAACTAATTTGCAGTGCCACCAGCAGTGTAGGAGGGTTCCCTTTTCTCCACATCCTCGCCAACATTTGTTGTTGTTTGTGCTTTGGATGTTGGCCATCCTCACTGGTGTGAGGTGATATCTCATTGTGGTTTTAATCTGCATTTCTCTGATGATTAGCGATGTGGAGCATCTTTTCATGTGCCTGTTGGCCATCTGAATTTCTTCTTTGGAGAAGTGTCTATTCATGTCCTCTGCCCATTTCTTAATTGGATTATTTGCTTTCTGTTTGTTAAGGTGCATGAGTTCTTTATATATTTTGGATGTCAACCCTTTATCAGATACGTTTTTTATGAATATATTCTCCCATACTGTAGGATGTCTTTTTGTTCTACTGATGGTGTCCTTTGCTGTACAGAAGCTTTTCAGCTTGATATAGTCCCACTTGTTCATTTTTGCTTTTGTTTCCCTTGCCCGGGGAGATATGTTCATGAAGAAGTCGCTCATGTTTATGTCCAAGAGATTTTTGCCTATGTTTTTTTCTAAGAGTTTTGTGGTTTCATGACTTACATTCAAGTCTTTGATCCACCTTGAGTTTACCTTTGTGTATGGGGCTAGACAGTAGTCCAGTGTCATTCTCTTACATGTAGCTGTCCAGTTTTTCCAACACCAGCTGCTGAAGAGGCTGTCATCTCCCCATTGTATATCCAAGGCACTTTTATCAAATATTAATTGACTGTATATGTTTGGGTTAATGTTTGGATTTTCTATTCTGTTCCACTGGTCTGTGGGTCTGTTTTTGTGCCAATACCAAATTGTCTTGATTACTGTGGCTTTGTAGTAGAGCTTGAAGTCAGGGAGTGTAATTCCCCCTGTTTTATTCCTCCTTCTCAGGATTGCTTTGGCTATTCGGGGTCTTTTGTGGTTCCATATGAATTTTAGAATTATTTGTTCCAGTTCATTGAAGAAAGCTGTTGGTAGTTTGATAGGGATTGCATTGAATCTGTAGATTGCTTTAGGTAGTATAGCCATTTTGACAATATTTCTTCTTCCTAGCCAAGAGCATGGGATGCATTTCCATTTGTTAGTGTCCTCTTTAATTTCTCTTAGGAGTGTCTTGTAGTTTTCAGAGTACAGGTCTTTCACTTCCTTCGTTAGGTTTATTCCTATGTATTTTATTCTTTTTGATGCAATTGTGAATGGAATTGTTTTTCTATTTTCTCTTTCTGTTAGTTCATCATTAGTGTATAGGAAAGCAACGGATTTCTGTGTGTTAATTTTGTATCCTGCAACTTTGCTGAATTCAGATATTAGTTCTAGTAGTTTTGGAAGGAATCTTTAGGGTTTTTTATGTACAATATCATGTCATCTCCAAATAGTGACAATTTGACTTCTTCTTTACCAATCTGGGTGCCTTGTATGTCTTTGTTTTGTCTGATTGCTGTGGCTAGGACCTCCAGTACTGTGTTGAATAACAGTGGAGAGAGTGGGCTTCCCTGTCTTGTTCCTGATCTTAGATGAAAAGCTTTCAGCGTCTCGCCGTTAAGTATGATGTTAGCTGTGGGTTTGTCATATATAGCCTTTATGATGTTGAGGTACTTGCCCTCTATACCCATTTTGTTGAGAGTTTTAATCAGGAATGGATGCTGAATTTTGTTGAATGCTTTTTCAGCATCTATGGAGATGATCATGTGGTTTTTGTCTTTCTTTTTGTTGATGTAGTGGATGATGTTGATGGATTTTCGAATGTCGTACCATCCTTGCATCCCTGGGATGAATCTCACTTGATAATGGTATATGATCCTCCTGATGTATTTTTGAATTCGGTTTGCTAATATTTTGTTGAGTATTTTTGCATCTATGTTCATCAGGGATATTGGTCTGTAATTTTCTTTCTTGGTGAGGTCTTTGCCCGGTTTTGGTATTAGAGTGATGCTGGCTTCATAGAATGAGTTTGGAAGTATTCCCTCTCTTCTATTTTTTGAAAAACTTTAAGGAGAATGGGTGTTATTTCTTCTCTATATGTCTGGTAGAATTCAGAGGTGAACCCATCAGGTCCGGGGGTTTTGTTCTTGGGTAGTTTTTTGATTACCAATTCAATTTCATTGCCGGTGATTGGTCTGTTTAGTTTTTCTGTTTCTTGCTTTTCAGTCTTGGAAGATTGTATTTTTCTAAGAAGTTGTCCATTTCTTCTAGGTTTTCCAGCTTGTTAGCATATAGATTCTCATAATATTCTCTTATGATTCTTTGTATTTCTGTGGGGTCCGTCGTTTTTTTTCCTTTCTCATTTCTGATTCTGTTTATGTGTGTAGATTCTCTATTTCTCTTAATGAGTGTGGCTAGGGGTTTATCTATTTTGTTTATTTTTTCAAAGAACCAGCTCTTGGTTTCATTGATTTTCTCTATTGTTTTATTCTTCTCAATTTTATTTATTTCTTCTCTGATCTTTATTATGTCCCTCCTTCTGGTGACTTTGGGCCTCATTTGTTCTTCTTTTTCCAATTTCAGTAATTGTGTCTTTAGACTATTCATTTGGGAATGTTCTTCCTTCTTTAAATAGGCCTGGATTGCAATATACTTTCCTCTTAGAACTGCCTTTGCTATGTCCCACAGAAGTTGTGGCTTTGTGTTGTTGTTGTCATTAGTCTCCATATATTCTTTGATTTCTGTTTTGATTTGGTCGTTAACCCATTGATTAATTAGAGAATGTTGTTAAGTCTCCATGTATTTGTGAGCCTTTTTGATTTCTTTCTAAAATTTATTTCTAGTTTTATACCTTGGTTATCTGAGAAGTTGGTTGTTAGGATTTCAATATTTTTGAAATTACTGAGGTTCTTTTTGTGGCCTAGTATGTGGTCTATTCTGGAGAATGTTCCATGTGCACTTGAGAAGAATGTGTATCCTGTTGCTTTTGGGTGTAGAGTTCTGTAGATGTCTGTTAGGTCCATCTGTTCTAGTGTGTTGTTCAGTGCCTCTGTGTCTTTACATATTTTCTGTCTGGTTGATCTATCCCTTGGAGTGAGTGGTGTGTTGAATTCTCCTAAAATGACTGCATTGCTGTCTATTTCCTCTTTTAATTTTGTCAGTATTTGTTTCACATATGCTGGCGCTCCTGTGTTGGGTGCATATATATTTATAATGGTTATCACTTCTTGTTGGACTGACCCCTTTATCATTATGTAATGTCCTTTATCTCTTGTTACTTTCTTCGTTTTGAAGTCTATTTTGTCTGATACAAGTACTGCAACACCTGCTTTTTTCTCCTTGTTGTTTGCATGAAATATCTTTTTCCATCCCTTCACTTTTAGTCTGTGTAGATCTTTGGGTTTGAGGTGAGTCTCTTGTAAACAGCATATAGATGGGTCTTGTTCTTTTATCCATTCTATTACTCTGTGTCTTTTGATTGGTGCATTCAGTCCATTTACATTTAGGGTGATAATTGATAGATATGTACTTATTGCCAGTGCTGGCTTTAGATTCGTGGTTACCAAAGGTTCAACGGTTGCTTCTTTACTATCTAACAATCTAACTTAACTTTCTTGTTAAGTTATTGTAAACACAGTCTGATGTTTCTTTATTTCCCTCCCTTCTTATTCTTCCTCCTCCATTCTTTATATACTAGGTGTTTTATTCTTTGCCTTTAGTTAGTATTTGGATGGTCTGCTTTCTTTGCTATGATTTTGTTTTCTCTGGTGACCTCTTTTTAGCCTTAGGAGTGCTTCCCTCTAGGGCAGTCCGTTTAAGATATCCTGTAGAAGTGGTTTATGAGATGCAAACTCTCTCAACTTTCTCTTGTCTGGAAATTGTTTAATCCCTCTGTCATATTTAAATGATAAATGATAATCGTGCTGGATACAATATTCTTGGTTTGAGGCCCTTCTGTTTCATTACATTAAATACATCATTGCCATTCTCTTCTGGCCTGAAAGGTTTCTGTTGAGAAGTCTGATGATAGTCTGATGGGTTTTCCTTTGTAGATGATCTTTTTTCTCTCTCTAGCTTCCTTTAATACTCTGCCCTTATCTTTGATCTTCGCCAGTTTAATTATTATGTGTCTTGGTGTTGTCTTCCTTGGGTCCCTTGTGTTGGGAGATCTGTGGGCTTCCATGGGCTGAGAGACTATTTCCTTCCCCACCATGGGGAAGTTTTCAGCAATTATTTCTTCAAAGACACTTTTTATCCCTTTTTCTCTCTCTTCTTCCTCTGGTACTCCTATAATGTGAATATTGTTCCATTTGGATTGGTCACACAGTTCTCTTAATATTCTTTCATTCCTAGAGATCCTTTTATCTCTCTCTGCCTCAGCTTCTCTGTATTCCTGTTCTCTGATTTCTATTCCATCAACAGTCTCTTGCATCTCGTCCAGTCTGCTGCTAAGCCCGTCCATCGCTTGTCTCATTTCTGCATTGTCTTTCCTCACTTCCCTCACTTCCTCCCTCAGCTCTTGCATATTTGTCTGTAGATCCATCAGTATGGTTATGACTTTTGTTCTGAATTCTTTTTCAGGAAGGTTGTTCATTTCCCTCCCTTCAGGTTCCCTCTCTGGTGTTGTCTGGGTCTGGGTAAGTTTTGTTTGTACCATATTCCTCTTTCTTTTCATGGCGATAGAAGTGGTCACTGCTAGGTGCCACGAATGTCAGCTGGGCTCTTTGAGACTTAAAAAAAAAAAAAAACACCCACCAGGAACAGATTCTGTGGGGATGCTGTACATGGCGCTGTTGCTCCACTATTCCACAGCCACGGCTGCGCCGCTCTACAGTGCCCTTTGTAGCTCCGCTCCACGGGGTGCCGAGTCCTCTCAGGGGCAGATGCCGGCTGTGTGCTGTCCTGTATCTTCTGGTCTCTTTTTTAGGAATAGTTGTATTTGTTGTATTTTCATAAATACATATGGTTTTGGGAGGAGATTTCCACCACCCTGCCCACGCCGCCATCTTCCCGGAAGTCTCGAGGCATAGGTTTTAAAAGTCACCAATTTGTTCCTGTCATTTCTTTTTAGATTTGGAAATGAAGAAATTGAGAGTATATTCTCAGGCCTGGAGAACAACCCGAGGGTTCAAGGCCTCAGCCTGCGCTACTGTGGTCTGGGGCCACAAAGTGGGCCAAGGCTGGGCTCGGTCATACGCCACAGTGCCAGTGGTGAGAGGCACCCCCTGCTCCCTGCTTGCCTCTTGGCATGTTCCATCTTGGTTATGTAACGAGAGTATTTACAGTGCCAACTAGCACATGAGGGGTCCCCTGAGTTATCATGGTTTTTACTAAACTTTCCCTTAGTTATTTTTATTTTCTTTACCTTAATTATAAGGAGAAAGGTCCCTTAGTTCCATTTGAGAATCAAAGGTGTCAGGCTAAATGCATGTTTTTGATCAGCTGACATGGCCACTAGATCTATTTTTTATGACATGGTCTATTATTTATTATTATTTACTTATTTTATAACGAGGTCCATTATTTTATGAGGTGAATAACTCAAATCCAAATTTAAGGAGGTGGAAATAACATCAAATGAAGAGTGCATTTCACCCCTTCCCCAGCGAGCTGCGCCTCGATGGCAGTTACTTGCAATGCTCCAGAGCTCTGGCTCTGCTCAGACCCATCGCAGAGTATGCGGAGATGCAGGGGAAAGACGGGCTGGCCACAGCCTTGCTTGCCACCAGGAACCCCGCCCAGCTGCTCCAAGGTGAGCTCTGGGGAACTTGGCTCTAAATTCGGTTGGGGCCACCTGAAAGAAGGGACATGCTTTGTGATTAAAGGTGACTTTCCCAGTGGTCAGCAGAGATTCTTCCCCCTAAGTATGTGGGGGAGAATAACAGGCCCCCAAAGATGTCTGTGTCCTAATCTTCAGAACCTGTGGCTATGGGACCTCACATGGCAAAAGGCCTTTGCCGATTCAGATAAATGAAGGATCCTGAGTTGGAGGGAGTATCCTGGATTATCCAGTTGGTCCAGTATAATCACAAGCATCTTTATAAGAGGGAGGCAGGAGGGTCAGAGTCAGAGAGAAGGAGATGGGACAGTGGAGGGAGAGGTTGGAGTGAGGTGAGAAGGGGGCCTCGAACCAAGGAATGTAGGTGGCCTCTGGGAGCTGGGAAGGGCAAGGAAATGAATTCCTCCCCGGAACCTCCAGAGGGAATCAGCTCTGCCCCTGCCTTGGCTTTGTTTCTAAGACCCATTTCAGACTTCTGACCTCCAGAACTGTAAAACAATAAACTTGAATTGCTTTAAGCCAGTAAGTTTGTGGTCATTTGTTACAGCAGTGATAAGAAACCAGTACACATGTTAATCAGAACTTGTTCAGTTAAAAGTGAAAGCAACCCAGACAGAATGAAGGTGAACAGGAGCTTGGTGGCTCACAGAACTGGGATGTGCACAGGTGGGGCTGTCGTCAGAGATCACAGAACTCAGGGGGCAAACTCTGTCATCAGGAGACCCTGTGTGTGCTGCTCTTTACTCTCCTGCTGCAGGTTGGTCTTCTCTCCCAGGGCAGACGTCCACCAGGCAGGACAGCAGCTGACATGCCCGCGAGGGTGGTCATCCCGGCTGGTGGAAGTGTGAGCCTCTTTCTCCCAGTGACTGTGGGTCAGACGCTCTAGGAAAGCTCTAAGTGCCGTCCCTTGGGCACACATCTAGGTCTTGGACCAATCCCTAAGGCCCAGGCCCTGGTAAACCATAACCAGCCAGGACTGATGGCACCCCTGGGTGAGGGGTAGAGCACTGGATGGGTGGCCCTACCAGAATCACACAGTTTAGACAGGGAAACAGCAGTCCCCCAAAGAAGTAGACAGATGAAGAGAACCAATGGAGGACACACAAGAAGAGCAGCTGCTCACTCCCCTGTGGAGGGCTTATCATTTGTTTTCATAGATCTCAAGAACATATATTCACAACACATTTCAAAGTGAGCTACTTGCAGTCCTTGGTATAGTCAGCTATTGCAAGTGGCTGATCCAACAGGCTTGGAGTCAGACCTGTGCTCAAATCCTACTTCAGCTCTGCATGACTTTGGGCAAATTATCAAACTAAACTAATTTCAGCTTCTTCAGCCACAAAATGATAACTACCCCATAGTGTTTAGTGAGGATTAAATGATACAGTGTAAAGCGGTTAGCATGAGGCCCTGTACACAGTAAGTACTTGAAGGGTATTAATGATCGTCTGCACCACCATCATCATTAGAGCAAAAACAGCCTCTTCCCAGGAGAGTAAAATCTTGAAGCAGGTCAGTGAACACAATTACTCTACCTGCTGGAAAAGCAAAGGTGAATAGCTGAAGTCCAATGGTGACTGTAGTCAGCAGCATTATACTGTGTATCTGAAAGCTGCTAAGGGAATAGATCTTAAAAGTTCTCATTACAAGAAAAAAACGAGACTGTGTAGGGTGATGGATGTTAACTAGACTTATCAAGTTGATTTTACAATATATACATATATCAAGTCATTATGGTGTATACCTGAAACTACTATAACATTATATGTCAATTATATATCAACTTAAAAAGTTATTCACTGACTTTCCCTATAAAAAAAAAAAGGAGCTGAAGTCAAGTCTGCTTTGTAGAAATAAGTACAAAGAACTTGTAAGTAACAGAGATTCACAAATACAATGGTTTTCCCCATTTAGGAACTTTCATGATGTCAAAATTATATAAGCTATTTGTTGAATTTGATAATTCAGTCAATCCAATACATATGCGAAAAGACGCTGGAAAATAATATTTGCTATCAAATATTACTTTCCCTCTGCTATTTTTACTAACATTCCTATAAAAAGCCAGAGTCCTGTTTATAGCAGTCCTGTAGTATAACTTTGGGATGTAAATCAGTGAATCTGTGATTAAAAAAAATAGTTGGAAATATAAAAGCACCATCTCAAGGGACTGGTGTGTGGCAGGCACAGACAGGTGTGAGAAGTGTGTGATAGGAAAGGTAGAGATGCGACAAAGATGTGGGCAAGAAATGAGGAGATCTCTAATTCCACTTGTTCCGAGTGGTTTCTGCTGAAAGAGCGGTAAGGCTTTCACCTGAAGGGGTCCAGATCTGTTTTCCCGGACAGCCAAAAAAACCAGGGTCAGAGCTGAGCCCAGAGCGTGAGCCAGCCCTGCAGGTCTTCGCAGCAGCCCTGATGGGGAAGCTGCCCCGGCTGGGCGGGCCTGCGGTCAGGGGTCCGCACACAGGCGTCTTTTAAGTTCCTCCCATTTCTCAGGCTGTCAGCAATGACAACAGCAAAACCCACAACAAGTACATGTCCAGGTCTTCTCTCCCCTAAGGCTGCCTATCACTGTCTCTAACATGCACGTACACTTGAACCTTGATATCTGTCACATTCACCTGGTACATTGTAGCCATTCTGCATTCTTTTGGGTTACTGTATTCGTCTGCTCAGGCTGCCATAACGAAATAACACAGGCTGGGTGGCTTAAACAACAAATTAATTTTCTCACAGTTCTGGAGGTTAAAAGTCCCAGATCAAAGTGCCAGCTGACCTGGTTCCTGGTAAAGCTCTCTTCCTGGTTTGCAGATGGCCGCCCTCTTGCCATGGCCTCACATGGCCTTTGCTAGGTGTGTGCAGGCACACAGAGGAGAGAGAGAGCCCTCTGGTATCTTTCTGATAAGGATGCTAATCTTATCAGGTCAGGGCCCCACCCTTATGACCTCTTTTAACCTGAATTACTTCCTTAGGAGCCACATCTCCAAATACAGCCACACTGGGGGCTCACTATATGAACTTGGGGATGGGATGGGGGTCAAGGACACAGACCTTCAGACCATAATAGCAGCATGCATGCCAGTCCAGAGTAAAAGTGCTTTCTCTTTCAGAGCAGGATCCCCAGACCTCTGCTCAGGAAAATTCGTTTTCTCATCTTGATTTCACTTGTTTGCCGGCAGGAGCAGCCCTAAGTGAAAACAGAGGGCTATAAGGCAAGAAAGGTGATTATGGTATGTTACCAGTCCTTTCCTGGCCACAGGGAAGGGTGGGACCCAAGTCCTGCCACCCTAGGATGTGATTGTTGAGATGAGGAACCTAAAGAAGGATTTGCTCATGTTTTGGGTTGTCTGGGATTTTCCAGTGGATGATGGTATCAAATTGCTTGGAATTTAGGTTCCATTTGATATGTTGAAGAGAAGGGTATAACAGATTTTATTTACAAATGTCAATATGTGCCACATGCTAGAAATCTCATTCTTTGAAATTTTACAATTTAGGATACACAAGTTTAGAAGCCAATGTAAAAGTGTATTAAGATAGTACATAGCTTTTCAGAATTCCTCTAGGATGTTATGAGAGTGAAAATGTTTTGAGGCCACCGCTTCGTAAGGCCCAGATGTCTGATTTTTCTCTCCTGTTCTGTGAGCTCACCCAGGCCTTCCAGTAAATTCCCCTGCCGGCCAGAGTCGGGCACTGCGGCTTTCTGTAACAAGTGCATCCCGATCCAATGACAGTGTTCTTCTTGCAGTAACACGTAAAATGCAGTCTTAGTAATGATGCTCCTACCTTCCTTCATCAGATGCGTGCTTGAGCACTGTGTCTCTCCTCATACACACCAAGTACTCTTCCTGGTGCCTGGGATATGTTAGTGCATAGAACAAAGATGCCCGTCCCCGAGGAAGAGGCTGGGAATGCAGTGTGCATGTGCGTGCATGGGTGTGTGTGCGCAAGTGTGCGCGTGCAGCAGTGGGGGAAGCCAGACAGCTTTTCAAAAGCATGATACATAGATACATGCTTAGTTTGTTAGGTAACTGCTATGGAGAAAGGAAAGGTCAAACAAGTTTGGGAGTCTGGGGAAGGAAGATTCATGGGGTATGATTTTGAATAACTTAGTTGAGGAAAGGCGGCATTCTCGTACAGACCCAGGAGCCTGAGGATAAATGGGGAGAGCATTCCAGGCGGAGGTGACAGCCGGCCCGAAGGCCTCAAGGAACGGAGGGGTACCTCGGTGATACCAGGGGGCAGGGGTCAAGGGCTTTTTATCTAGGAAGAAGCAGAGGAGTTAGGACTTAGGACTGGCTCTGAGAAGGACCTCTTAACCTGTGTGGCAGACTGGGAGAGCACAGAGGGGGACATGCAGGCTTGGGGGAGGCTGTTGTCATCCAGGTGAGAGGTGGTGGTGAGAGATGAGACTAGGCTGGGGGCAGAGGAGGTCAGGTTCCACGTCTACACCATTTCATGGATGGGATGTGCGGTGCAAGAGAAAGAGGAAGGGCCCAGAATGACTCCAGACGATACTATACTAATACATGTATTGTTAAACATGCCAAAAATGTGTTCCTCTCTATTACATGCTAACTCCAGAGATCTGGAGCCACGTTTATAGAAGCAGCTGTGGAATGTAAAGAAGAATTTACCCAAGGCCTTGTGGGATAATTTCTGGGGGCCCTACATCGTTTCATGGTCTCCTCAGGCATCAGAGGAAACATGAAAAAGGCCTGAATGGCTGTGAATGTGTTTTTGACAATGGGTTAGACAGTTCTCTTAGGAGAAATCTCTCTGCCCAAAGGGTACCTAAATTGAAGGCAATAACCAGTATCGAAGGGTGTCAAAAACCCATTCATGCCACTCTGAATGGGCTTTTTTTTTAATCTTTTTTTTTCATGTAGCCAGCCAGACGGGAAGATCAACTCTGGATCAGATTACAGTAAAGTCACCTGGAGCTGTAACAGGGAAAGCTTCTGCAGGGAAGAAGAGGAAAACAGGTATTTTTGTTGTTTCCACTATTCCTCCCACTGACTTCATCTTGTGAGTTGCTTCCTCTTTCATGCACTGCACGTTCCCACTACGGAAGCAATCACCGCTCAACTGAAAAAGTCAAGTGGAAAAAGAGAAGATTCAGTGTTTTATGCTTCATTGAAACCAAAGGCAGATTAGCAATATGCACCAGAGGAATTTGTTTCTGGTACATTAAACAAGGCCAAAACACCATCATGGTGCCGAGGCTGGTCCGGGGCTGCCTCTGTGTCAAACAGCCAGCAGGACCTGAAGCATTCGGCTTGGCGACTTCTCTCCTGTGCTCGTTACAGGCACACCCGGTTTTATTGAGCTACGCTTTATTGTGCTTTGCAGATATTGCATTTTTTACAGATTAAAGGTTTTGTAGCCACCTCGTGTCAAGCAGGTCTATTAGCACCATTTTTCCAACAGCATTTATTCACTTTGTGTTCCTGTGTCACATTCTGGCAATTCTCACGATATTTCAAACTTTTTCTTTGTTATCACATTTGTTATGGTGACCTGTGTGATCAGTGATTACAACTTGCTAAAGGTCAGGTGATGGTGAGCATGTTTTTAGCAATAAAATATTTTTAACTGAAGGTGTATATATTTTTAGGCATAATGCCATTGCACACTTAATAGACCGTAGTATAAAGCAAGTGTAACTTTCACATGCACTGGGAAGCCAAAAAATTCATTTGACTTGCTCTATTGGGATAATTTGTGTTATTGCAGCGGTCTAGACCCAAATATCTCCAAGGTGTGCCTGTACTAGAATCAGAAACTGAGTCATTTAGAGGGAATTTTAGGAAATCACCAACTCTAAGACCTCTGAGCAGAATTAAGCTGAGTGAGAAACTAGCCACGTGTTTGTTTGTAGCTAAGTGTTAGGAGACTAAGATTCTCTTCCTGGCATTTGCCCTGAAGCCTGGATCTCAGCATCTGATTCTGCTGCAGGTCAGGTAATTTGTGCTCTCAGCTTCCTAAATCCCACTCAAGCCCTAACATTTTGACATTAGAAAGCGGTAGCACACGATGGTCATTGAGTGTGTGTCGTGAGCACCTTTGCAGAGGCTGACCTAAATCTGTGTTGTTTTCTTTTAGTCCATTTCATTTTCCATTTTTTTCCAGAGAGTTACTCTGTGAAAGGCCCTTGTAATGAAGCTCTTCCCCCTTTGTCTTTCTCTTCCTCCATTTTAATCTGTTCTCACTGGTCTTTTTCCTGTCCTTGAATTATCATCCTAGCTCCTCTGTGAAATCTCACTGAACTAGAGAAATACGAATTCATATGATCTGAACAGTCAAATGAAAATGGACAGTAACAAAATTTATCAGATTCTGTCTCTGTTGTCTGATGCAAATGTCATCTTCCCACTGGATAGTGCTAGTAGAGTTTGAAAATATCTACTAAACGGAATAAAAGGAAGATGAACCATGCCAGGCTATCATTTGCTGTAGACAGTTACCATTTGGGAGTATTTTCACCCCAAAATCCTTTCAGAGGTGCTGGCTGGGGACCGAGTGGGGAATGAAGCATCTCCAGGACAGGTGGCCCTGCGGGGGAACATGTGGGGATGAAGCATCTCCAGGACAGGTGGCCCTGCGGGGGACCGTGTGGGGATGAAGCATCTCCAGGACAGGTGGCCCTGCGGGGGACCGTGTGGAGATGAAGCATCTCCAGGACAGGTGGCCCTGCGGAGGATAGGCCTTACATGGGGCTGGAGGGGAGGCCTGCTGGGTCGCCGACTCCACTCTGCATCTAGAGTGAACAGGAAGTGGCCACGAGGACAGAGAGTACGTATCACCCTGTGCAGGCAGCTCGACATTGCAGAAAGATCCAAGGCCAAAATCTATCTGGGAACTTCAAGTGTTTTCAAGCCTGGAGAGAGGCTCTGACCTGATTTAAAACAAATTTTTTAAATTGATTGATGGCAAAGAAGCTTTTTAAAACCTTGCATAATACTTTATGTCTTTACATTTAACAAGCTAACTCTTCTACATAAAAGCAGAGAATGAATGCCAAACCTCATTAGATGAGTGTGAATGTGAGGGCCTGGGCCAGTGTGACTTCCCCTGCCTGCCACCCCCACCGAGGTCCCCTCTCCCCCACCCCCAAGTAGGCCCACAGAACATGGATAGTTTGAGGGAAAAGTAAAAAAGACAACAATACACGATTCATTCATCCTGCAGCTTTTAAAGAACAGCTATGCTGAAACCCAGGCCACAGTGTTACCTTTCAGCTACTAAAATCTGGCACACATTCCAGACTTGCCTCTTTTGACTTTTATGAACCATATAAATTCTCCCACCAGCCCCAGAGGAGTCCAGTATCTTGCGGTGTTTCAGGGAAGAGGTTAGGGTCCTTGAAGAACTTTAGGCTGCCTATGGTCATTCTTTCAGTCAACATGGATGAAATAAAATGTTCTGGAGGCCACCTGGAGCTGCTGTTTGAGGGATGTAGTCAGGGATATCCTGGGTCCTGCCCAAGGGCTTGCCCTGGTCACTGTAGCCACCTCCACAGAAAATGGTTATCAAGTGCCAGCTCCGTGTGGGCACAAGATGTACGCCCACCTTTTAGGGGCATGTTCATCTCCTAGGGCTGCCATACAAAGCAACACATGGGGTTGGCTTCAACAACAGAAATACATCATTCTGGAAATTCACTGTTCTGGACCCTGGAAGTCAAGATCAAGATGTTGACAGGGTTGGTTCCTTCTGGAGGGTGTGAAGGAGAAGCTGTTCCCTGCCTCTTACAGCTCCTGGTGGTCTGCTGGCCATCTTTGGCACCCTTTGGCTTGCAGATGCCCCACCCTAGTCCCTGCCTTCATGTTCCATGGCATTCTCCCTGTGTGCAGGTCTGTGTCCGAACTTCCCCTTTTATTAGAACAACAGTCAGATTAGATTAGGGCCCCCACTCCCATCTGACCCCATTTTAATGGATTACATCTGCCACGACCCTATTTCCCAATAAGGTCCTATTCTGAGGAATTGGGGGTTAAGACTTCAACATATGAATTTTGGGTGAAGATACAATTCAACTCATACTAAAGGGTCTTAGACATGAGATACAGACCTAGGAAACAGCCACACAAGGCAGCATCTCCCAAGAGCTGACCATGGACACGGGGCTCAGGGAAGGACATTCTCCTCCAGGAATGAACTAGGGGAAGGCTTGTTGAATGCTCTGGGAGGTGACCTGATGTGGGAAGAAAGGATTACATGAGGAAGGACTAAGGCCTTAACAACGCAAGCCACGAACCCACAAGTTTAGCTGGAACAGGAGGACATGGGAGGGTGGATGATGGGTCACATTGAAGAGGCTTTTGCATGGCGGGCCAAGTGTTTGGGCTTAATCCAGTAGATGTCCCCAGAGCCATTAAAGCCTTTTGTCTCCCAAGGAATCCTGTGCCTCAAATCAATAGAAACAACTTTGTATCTAATTATGTATTTACATTATAGCTTGTCAGAGCAGACCATTTCCAGGCCTTCCAGACTTCACAAAACAATTTGAACGACAGCTCCTCACGTTGAATAATCATTTTTGCAGTCGTGATGTGTTTGTTTGTGCTTGTTCAGGGTGAGTTTGGTCTTTGGTAGAGAGCTCTGCTTGTTGCAAAATAGAGGGCCAGATTGAGCTGATTTACATCGACCTCCTGGGTGAGGAGTCCAGCTGGTTTCCATTTGGTCCCAGTTGGAAAGAGCCAAACTTTTTCTGCTCATCCCTTTGTGGGCAGGAGGCTCTGGCCTGCTGCTTGGAAGCTTGAACTCAACACTGTACCCGTTAAAGCCATCATTCAGAAGACTGACACTATTATTCCTCTCCGAATGCACAAGTATAAGAACTTGACAATTTTACATTTATAAGTTGATCCAAGGGGTAAAGGATTCCACTTGTATGCTTGCCGAAACTAGACATTTGCCCAAGTCAGTCCTGCCTCAAAGCACCACTGGACAGTTGTTCTCAAACTCAAGTGCCATCAGGGGCACCTGCAGGCTTGTCAAAACCCAAGTTGCTGGGTGCTGCGCCCCAAAGTTCTAAATTAGTAGGTCTGCGGGAAGGCTGGAGAACTTGCATTTCTTTCTATCCAGTTACCAGGTGATGCTCATGCTGCCAGGCCAAGGGCCACGCTTTGGGAACAACTGCTTGAAACTAGAAAGAAAGTCAGATTGCCTACTCTAGATTGATTTTGCTCAGTGAAAAAAATCAGAGGGCAGAATGAGGCTCTTATATGTCTCTTCTCTGCCATGGAAACCATAGAACAAACAGGGCCCAGGCCTGTTCTGTTCCGGCTTCTCTGTCTCCTCAAGATCCAGTCTGGCCCACCTCTGAGCCCCATGGCTCTGTTCCAGGGGTCTATAGGAACTGGGCACCGGGCCTGGAGGGAGACCAACATTCAAATGGGTAATGCCTGGCTTGGCCTATGCCTCATCACAAGCCCATCAGGTCCATAAAGCTAAGGACTGAAAGTCACCAAAAGGTCATCAGGAACAGTCATCTGCAGATAGGATGGCTCCCCTGAGCCCCCTTCATCTCGGCCTGCCATGTTACCCCAAGGCTCCAAGCATCCCTAAAACACCCAGCAAGGACTCAGGTGTGTCCTGTCACCAGGGCCTGCTCTGCCGCCTAGCCTAAGCCGCACATCGTATTTCCAGGATTGTTTTAATTCTCAAGGACTTAGGACTGGGAGGACCAGTCCATGACTTAGACAATCACAGAGCAAAATCCAACCATAAAATGATCAGTCCACAAGCTTGGGATTGGTCAGACCTTTACTATAGTATCAGTGCTGCCTGGGTGGCTAGTTTATTTCCCCCAATAAGGCCTTATTGTTTATGTCATGGCTACAGTCCCTAGGAAAGCTGGTGGCATTAAGGAATTCAAGGGTTCAATCCAAAAGTCAAGATGTAATCTTCAAAACAGTTTTATTAGTCCCAAAGCAGGAAGTTACTGGTTATAATCCTGAAATTATTTGACTTGGGATTTTATCCCAGAATGACAGCTAAACAATGGGAACCTTTGTGGACAGGTTCCAAGGTCCAAGGTGCCAATCACCCAACACTAATTAACACTTTACTTCCTTAAGTGCTGCAACCACACAAAAAGAATATATGTTTTGGTTTGTAATCCTCCAATAATTCCACAGGAAATTATACATGCTCCTTGATGGCAGGAAGAAGATATTTTTAACAAATTCAAAAAAAAAAATCAAACTCAAGAAAAAGGTCTTACCAGAAGCTGGCACATACAGGTGAACATTTAAGTGGTGGTTAAACAAAAAACAGTCTGATGCCCACCAGAATGTGTGATGTCCACCTGTTCTGGTGGTTCCAGAGAGGCCAGAGAGCCTCTTCTGAAAATTTACATTTGACTTTTGGATGCTGGTCCACACAGGAACTAGAGCTGTTTCTGGAAAGAATGAGGAGTGGTTTGTCAATTGAGGGAGAGAGGGCATTCTAGGCAGAGGGAACTGCGTGAGGAAAGGCTCAGGAGGTGAAAGTGCCTGGCGTGCGCAGCATATGGAAAGTGTGACGTTCACCACAGAGCGGTCACTGTGAGAGTGGCTGGAGGTGCACCTGAAAAGGCCAGTGGACCCACATGGCCAAAAGCCATGACTGCTGTTAAGGAGTTACTTTCTCTTGAGGGAAAGGGGAGCTGTGAAGCTTTTGAAGCAAGACAGTGCCAAAATGAGAATTGGATTTTTGAAAAAGAGCCTCAGACAGCTTTCCAGAACATGTTTTAAAGAGAGGTACATCTGGGTGATGGGAGACTAGTTTAGAGGCTTTTACAATAGCTCAGGCAAGAGAAGATAAAGGGCAGAGCTGAGGCTGAAGTGATGGAAAGATAGGGTCTAGATATATTTACAGGAGAGAATTGACAGTCCCTAGTAGCTGGTTCAGCGAGGGTAGTGAGAAATATTCTGAAGTTGTGGCAATTGGGGAACCCTGGCAATCAACCAAAGAGACAATGGGATGAAGCACAGGATGGGTGGGTCCACATGGGTTCTGTGGAGCGGCTTCCAGGGTAGGTATGCAGTTGTCAAAATGCATGTCTGATCATCAGGGAGAAAGTGACAGAAGGCAGGACATCTTACACATGGAAATTCTCCACCAGACTGCAACAATTCCAGTGTTTCTGTGACTTATAAACCCAGAAATGAAACTGGGAAGCTAGACAATGATATTCACGGTGTGCTAATTAAGCACCTCTACAACTGTGACTTCATCTCGCGCGCAGTCCATCTTCACAATGCATCTTGGAGGTAAGTGTTATGATGTCTAGTTCAGCAATGAGGAAATTTAGGTTCAGAGAAGTTAAGTGACTTTCTGGGAAGTCACACGTTTTTCAAAGAGAGGTTTTAAACCCCTTTCACTACAATCCCCTGCCTCTGAGGAGCAACTGGCATTGTTATGGCAGCACTAAGTTCTCTGGGACAGAGGGGGTAAATTAAAGTGGTCATTGTTGGTGAGCTTGTTTTTGTTTTAAAGTAAAGTAAGATTAAATAAAAAGCGGGCAGGGTGAATACAGCTGGGGTGGATCCAGTATTACCAGGAGCTGAGGGGGTGCTCACCCTTACTCCAAGGAATTTGCTTTCCACCCAGAGAAAAGAATTTGGTTCTGCTTGAACTTTGGTTAAAGGCCCGGAGCAGGAAACCCCTGTACTGAGCAGCATCTCCTTCCTATCCTCCACCAGGGCACTGTGACTCACTGGCCGTCTAAAGGCTGGAGTGTGCTTTGGACTAGCACTTCCCAAACTGGTTACTTTTCGTGAGCAAAGGTGACATTGCTACCGCTCTTACGACCAGCCAGAGAGAGATTTGGGTTGCCTTTCACACCGGGAAGCAAGTTGTACCAGGCCATCCTAGGCCTGGAAGCTCCCTTCCTCTCCAATAGCACACATTTGTGCCACGCTGGCTACCTTGGGTATGTAGACTGGCTGAGAACATTTCTTTCCTGCCAAGCTGGGCAGCTGCGCAGGAATGTGGCCTTTGGCCTTTGGCCTTGGCGCCACTGGCTTCATGTGTCATCACTGCTGCTTTGTGGCATTCCAGAAGGAGGCAAAAGGAAACAAGCACCACATGTGACCAGCATCCACATCATTAGGCAATCTGGGCATGACCTTAACTCTTCAAAGGCATGTGTATTCTTTGAATAGATTTTATAAATAGAAAAAACATATTATATTCTTGTTCATGAGTAGTCCCAAGGCATTAGCTATATTTGAAAAAAACAATGAACAGTAATGTGAAATTTTCTACAATGTGATTATATTCTAGACTTTGTTATTCATTGATTCACTCATTTATTCAATAGTTATTAAATACCTGGAATGTGGCAGACACTGTTCTAGTATACCAGCACTACTACATTTATAGCGGCTGTCATTTACTGTCATTCCCATGCCCTGGATGTGTAAGACAAGTGAGATTTGGACCACTTAGGTTTATCCCCAGTAAACTAAATGATGGGCTAATTTTCATCCCTCCAACCATGTTTTGAAGGAAAATAAATCCTATTTCATTCAACAATCCAGCAGATTATATTCGTATCCAAAGAAACCAACTGAATCTTTTATAAAGCAAACTTCTCTTAAAAATTGGCAAACATTCTGGTCCAATGTCCAAATTTATCACCTTCCCCTAAAAAGTCACTTCTCTTTTATGACTTGAAAACATATTTGGTTATCATTGGCTCTTCTTGGTTCCTTGCTCGTCCCACAGACCGGCTGGCATTCACTCCATGCTGGGTTCACGAGGGCAGCAAGTTTTGTCTCTTGTCCCCTGTTGCATTCCCAGCACCTCGAACAGTGCCTGCCACATAATAGGAGCTTAAAAGTATTTGTTGAAGGCTGAATGGATTCAAGTACAAGAATCCTGTCTATTCCTGGAGTTAGGTTCTCAATTCAGCACATTAGGCAAAGTGTTTAGCTAAGTGATCCTTTAAAATCCCTTCAATTGCCAGTACAACACAACATATAGATATATTATCTCTTAGTCCAGATGCAGTTTCTTCCCTGGCTTTGGGACAGATCATTGTTTTTCAATTGAGCCCAAGATGAAGTTGTTGACTAGTGTTTAGGGGGTCACATTGCATACAAAGCATTTAACGTCAAACACTTTGAGGCCCCTGGGAAGTGACCTGGCTTTGCGACTGGAAATTCAGACTTCTCTTCTCAACACTAATTGAGTGGATGAGCCAGCATTATGTCCATGGCTGTTTCTCTTTCTCCATCCCCATCCTGTTTTTTCCTTTGCCAAACTCCTAAGCTTGAAGAGGTGGAAATTAAATGTGTACATGATATCACCCCACAGCACTGACACCGACCTTCATGAAATATGGATCGACTGACAAGGGTGAACCTGACTCCAGGGCCACTGCCCTCGGTCACGAAGTCTATGAAGGCAGCATGGTTTCACCCTCAAATTTGTCTTTCTAGAGCTCAAAAAATAAGACAACGTTACGGGCTCTTTTAAAGGGCTGAATTCCTATATAAGGCCTATCACTTCCCCAGGATCAATGGAAAACTCACTCATCTTTTACCCAGAAATGTCCAGAGAAATTGTTTTCCTGTTTAGCCAAAGTAAAGGCAACAATATAAATCTTAAATGAGATTTCCTTTCATACAGAGCAATTTTTTTAGAAAGAATAAAGGTTGTACTGAGTATTTTTTAAAGGACTCTTAAATTACATGTATTTCCCTGACTAGTTGGCAAAATGTACCTACTCACGCAAGTCAAAATAAGTACAATCTTAAAAAATAAAATCAACTTATCTGGTGGTAAATGGGGAAATGACTGCCTAAAAATAATAAAATGCTCTAATTTTCTTGTAGGAATCAAGAAAGAAATTAAACATTTGACTGAAGCTGGTCCTTGGTTAGTGAAATTGTATTTGGCAGATAATGGCATAGATGGAAAAGGAAAAGGAGAAAGTGGTTTGCAGGAATTCATGCAAATTTTAACATGGTGAGTAGAAAATTAAGAGATTTTATTTGTTCACCTTCCAAAACTCAGTGCTTGGGTTAAATCATGGGGAAAATGATTTCCCTGCAGCTTGTTAACAGTGCCACGTGAGGTTTTTCACCTGGGAGGGAAGGATTGACCTATCTTGGTCTTTGCACATGATTTTAGAGAAGGCCTGGGAGTACGAAAATGGTATGGCAGACAGTGGTATGTGTATCCACAAAAAGGTCTCAAAGTCCTCACTAGAAGCCCCATCTTAAGAAGTTAGCAAATGAGAAAAGACAGGAGGTATGACCTCCAGATCTTTCTTCCCAAAAGTCAGGAGATCATGTAAAGTGTAAGCCATGTGAACTGAGGGAGACGGGCAGCCTACACAAGACTGATCACTCTTTCCTGTTTCAACGCAAAATTGTCTCAACCTTCTTAGTCAGAAAGACAGAGCTATTATCAAAAACTTCTGAAAAACAGACTATTTCTTTGCCATGCATATCTTGACAACCTTGGACATCTCCCTGTTTAGCCAAAGTAAAGGCAACAATATAAATCTTAAATGAGATTTCCTTTCATACAGAGCAATTTTGTTAGAAAGAATAAAGGATGTACTGAGTATTTTTTTTAAAGGACTCTTAAATTACATGTATTTCCCTGACTAGTTGGCAAAATGCACCTACTCACCTCCTGGATCCACACACCCACTGGGCCAAGCCACAAGTCAGCATTTGCAGTGCTGTAAGAAAACTTGCTGGATAAAGAGGGCTCCAGGCCACATAGTCCTAGGACATCAGTACGCAGAGCACCCGGGGCAACCAAGGGCACAGATCGCAGCCAACATTTGAGGCTCGAGGCCTTGATTGATGGTTATTTATTATTTTAGAAGATAAAGATTCCTTTTCAAATATATCTTACTTCCTTATTCAGGAAGGCTGGGAAGATTTCCAGCTTGGATAGCTTTGCTGCTGTTTTTATAATAAATATATGAATAAATTTCATTGTATAGTCCTTTTAATATACTGGTAGATTGAATATATTGCTATCCTTTTAGTATATTGCTAACATTTTGTTAAGGATTTTGCATCTATGATCATGAAGGATATTGGCCCATACTTGCCTTGTAATGTCTTTATCTGGTATTGGGGACACTGTAATTCTGGCCTCACACAGCCAAATGCTGGTTTGGAAGCATGACGCCCTCTGGGTCCTCCTCTCATCAGTCAGGCGTCTCTCTGATCAGGATGCATCTAGCAGTGTTCTGTGGGGCTGACAGAGCAGTACAATTACCTAAGGCTGACCCTTTGTCAGGTTTTGCTTTCTGCTCTGACCACACTAAACATGAAAGCAGAACTGGCTACAGAACTTGCGGGGCCCTGGGGCAAATGGAAGCTCATGGGCCCTTGTTCAAATATTAAGAATTTCAAGATGACAGTAGCAAAGCATGAACCAAATGAGGAGCCCTTCTGAGCACAGGGCCCTGTGCCACTGCTGGCGCCAAATGACAAAGCACGTAAACACCATTAATAATGTGCACCAGTGCCAGGAATTCCTTTCCCATGATTTTTCAGTTTGGACACTCAATACTTCAATCTTTTTTGTTCTCTTTTTTAAAGTGTAATAATTGAAAACTACTGGAGATGGAAACATATCTTCTTGCCATATGGAATCCTGCTCCTTGGTTATTTTCAAGCGGACTGCCTGAGTTCACATTCCAACCCCATGTTTTTACTAGCAATGTAATCTTAGGCAACTTAAATAACTTCTCTATATCTCAGTTTCCTCATTTGTAAAAATGGGGATAATGATAGTGTCTAACTCAAGAGACTGTTACAAAGTTAAACGAGGCCATGTATGCAAGGTGCTAGATAGTGTGCCTAGGGCTCCAGCTAGCACCTTTCAGCACCAACTAGAAAAAGCCTCTCTGGGCAGATGAATTAAAAGGGGCACCACCTCTGGCCAATGAGCCAAAGAAGCTCCCTCTTCCAGGTCTATGCACCAGGGCTCAGGGCTTGGCAAAGGAGCTGGGCTGGATTTCGGCCCCATGCATACCCTTGGAAGACCCCTTTGTGCTGGGCACAAGTGCTTAAACGTGTGGGTAGCCCTAAGATGTCAGATGCGTGTGAATGTCCATAAAACCGTAGCTCATGTGAAGCTGTGAAGGGTAGTGATCAAATCCATGGAATCAGGCCTAGAGTTAGAATTGCTGAGTTGTAAAGTTTGTCCTCAGTGCTTTCCACTCTCCTGTGCACCCTCGCTTCTTCCTTGAAGCTTGCCTGCCCTGGCCCATCCTGTCTGAAGGAACTGGACAGTCAGGCGGTTCAGGAAGCTAAAACTGGTCAAATCCTGATTACACAGACTGTTCCCTTGGGAGCAAGACCTTCAAGAGGGAGAGTCTGGCAGGACCATTCAGCCCTGGCCTTGCGTTCTGGCTGCTGGATCAACAGAAAATGTGTACAGGGAGCAGGAGAATGGCCTTGTGTTCACTATTGACCCTAACTAAAATTTCCTATCAGCAGAACATGGTAAGAGCTCAAAATTGTTTTACAGATAGTCCTATGATAATCTCTTTCAGAGCAGAGGCCATGTGTTAAGTTGCCTTTAATCCCTGCAATGTTAGGTACATACTATGCATTTAGTAAGTATGCACCCAATATATTAGCATCATTGATATTGCATTTTACAAGATGATTTTGTAGGAGCAGCTTCATTGTGTTTTCACCACAATCTTATGGCCCTAGGTAGAACAGCTCTCTGCAGACTGATTTTACAGATAAGGAAGGTGAGACCCAAGAGGCACATGGCCTGCCCATGATCACATGACAAGAGGTAGATGCTGACCTGGAGCCCACGCCTTTGCCCAGATTCCATGTCCTCCCATGATGCCAGAGGTTCCCAAAGACCAGTTGGCAGTTCAGTGCTGGGGCATGCAGGAATTTTCAATAATCCTCAAAGAGGTTAGAAAAATAAAGACATGAAGAGAGTTCATTTTTCATAAAGCTAACCTCACTTGATTTAACAAGCTATCCTCTATTTCAAGACTATGCCCTTCCTAACTTTATATAATAAGATTTGTTCTTGTATAGTACCGGTAGGTGAGAGTTGTTATTTATTTGGCATACTGAACGTTGGGAGGAGGATGGGGAGAGTGGAGAGCACCTAAAAGAAAGATCACACTCCTGAATAAATGTATTGTGTTTCTTTGAGTAACCGTGCTCAGCACAATGCCATTTTGTTTTGCCATTTCCTGTGGCCAGCCTGATCAAATACTCAGCTCACCTAAGGGAAATTGACCTTGGAAACAATGTCCTGGGAGAAGTGGCAGCTGCTGACATACTCGAGGCACTGAGAGCCAGAAAGACAGGTAGAGTGTGGGCAGTCTGTGCTTCCCTCCACCTGTCCACACCCACTCATTCCTACATGCTGTATGACTCACAGCCGGCTCTACTCATTTCATGAAATAACTGGCCTGAACTGTGTGATGACCAAGAGCCCTGTCACAGGCTGGCCACCCTTGTGTCAATTTCCCCAGTGACTTGCAGAGTTCCAGAACTTTTATGATATTATACATAGTCTTTGACTTAAGTACAGCAGTCCCCCCCTCGTCCACAGGGGATGCAGTTTCAGGACCCCCAGTGGATGACTGAAACTGGATAGGACTGAACCCTACATAAACTATGTTTTTTCCTATGCATACATACTTATGATAAAGTTTAATCTATAAATTGAGCACAGCAAGAAAGTAACACCAATAACAATAAATAGAACAACTATAACAATATACTAATCTGAATGTGCTCTCTCACTCTCAAAATACCTCACTGTACTGTACTCACCCTTCCTGTGATGAAGTGAGATGATGAAATGCCTACATGAGATGAAGTCAGGTGAAGAATGTAGGCACTGCATCTTAGTTAGGCTGCTACTGACCTTCTGATAAGCTGTCAGGAGGATCATCTGCTTCCTATCCCCGACTGACCATGAGACACTGAAATCACAGAGTGGGCACCCACAGATCGGGGGGACTACTGTAGTGAGTGTTGTTAAAGCGAAAGGTCCTTGGTTGCTCTTTCTTTTCTCTCTCCTCTCATCCTCACCTAATCTCTGAGGACCTCTGCCCTACTCTCTAGTCCCCTTCCCAACCCAACCTGCAAATATTTCTCCAGATACCAATTAGAAAATTCAACTCAGAGCCCTCACAAGGTAAGGTTCTGATGTGCTTTCTGGATCATCAAAGAATCATTTGATTGGCATAAGGAGGGCATTAAGGGTACTTTATGAAAATGAGAGATCACATATGGAATGAATTGTTTAATACTGGGCCACTCCTGCCCTCTCCCCTTCATCAATATGCATGGCCAGAACTGACGATAGCCATGCTGACAGAGAGATGAGGAAATGTCATTTTAAATAAAACTTGATGAAAGACATCATAAACAGATTAGAAACTCCAAATTCAATGATTAAAAATGAAGGAGAAATCTTGGTGCACTGTCTGGCAGGTTATGTGGAGAGAATTAAGTAGTACAAGCATGTGGTCTATCATTTCTTCAATAAAACAGTCTTACTTAGAGACATGCCATAATTTTAGTTTACATTTCTTTTAACACTGGTGGTTTGAAAAAGAAGAACTACAGTATTACTATCTACTGCATTGCCATTTCAAACTAGAACTTTTTATTGCCATCTCTTAACAGCTAATTAAATGATTCCAAGATGTTTTCATTATCCCTTTACTTTAGAGAAACAGAACATCTACTTTGTAGTCCATTTGAATTGAATCAAAATTCAACAAAATTATTCTGTTAAGATTAATTCCAATTTAACTTAAGCTCATGAAACTGAAAGCAGTTTAGTGATTTCATTTGTTTTTTTATTGGCCCCGTAATAACCTTTTCACTATACACCGAGGCAGAAGACATCGTAAAGGCTGCAAGCAGTCTTCAGGCCATGACCATAGTGCGTGCTAATGCTGGACAGTCTCGGATGATCCGGTGGAAAGTGATTGTTATCGAGCAGGTACTCAGAGCTACAAAACATCATGCTTGCTTATTAATGATGCAATTTGTGTAAGTGGGAAGATAATTATGAAGTAAGTGGGAAGATAATTATGAAGTACCCACCTGAAAATATAGATTCTCATTTAAAAGGCATTAAAAAGTAATTTGTAGTTCAATAAAGTGGTTTTTTAAAAAATATAGAGTACACATCATGGCTAACTTTAATGCATCCACATTCTGAACCAAAATAATTATGGCATGTTTTTGATGGAGCACTTCAATTGGGTTACTAGTTTGAACACCAAGGTTCTTCAAAACAGGGTTAACTAGTTGGATTCTATAGTGAAAATTCTCTTTCCATTTAGCCCTAATGGCACCATTTTAAACACTAAAAGCAATTAGTAGTATCACTGATTATAGAACTAATGTTCTTCTTTTGATTGCTTTTGCATTCTTATCATATGCAAGTTAACAAGCTAATTTCTAATTCTAATTCTACTTCTTTCCTGAAATCCAAATTAACAGCCTTAGGTCATTTATTTGCCTGCCTAGGAGTTCTTAATGACCTACCTTTAATGATGGAACACACACAATGAAAGTTTCCTCAGAAACATGAACAGCTTCGTTTCTTAAAAAAAAAAATTAACAGAAAGACAAACTGCTATGCACATTTTATAGGGTTGCTTTTTGAGTAAAAATATATATATATATATATATATTATATATATATATATATACACACATACACACATATACATGTATACACTTCAGAATCATTTGATTTATTCTTCTTCACTTATTTATTTCTTTCAGCATATATTCATTAAATGACTATTGTGTGTCAGGCCCTTTTCTAGACACTGGAGAGTTGAGCAGTGAATTCCCACCTTCGTGGGGCTTACTTCCTAGTGGAAAAAGGCGGACAGTAAACCACCACCAACAAAAAGAATTAAAACATATACTATTATTTAAAAATGGGTGGAGGATATGAACAGACAGTTCTCCAAAAAAGAAATTCAGATGGCCAACAGGCACATGAAAAGATGCTTCACATTGTTAATTATCAGGGAAATGCAAATTAAACTATAATGAGATATCACCTCACACCAGTTAGGATGGCCAACATCCAAAATACAAACAACAACAAATGTTGGTGAGGATGTGGAGAAAAGGGAACCCTCCTACACTGCTGGTGGGAATGTAAATTAGTTCAACCATTGTGGAAAGCAGTATGGAGGTTCCCCCAAAAACTCAAAATAGAAATACCATTTGACCCAGGAATCCCACTCCTAGGAATTTACCCTAAGAATGCAACAGCCCAGTTTGAAAAAGACATATGCACCCCTATGTTTATCGCAGCACTATTTACAATAGCCAAGAAATGGAAGCAACCTAAATGTCCATCAGTAGATGAATGGATAAAGAAGAGGTGGTACATATACACAATGGAATATTATTCAGTCATAAGAAGAAAACAAATGCTACCACTGCAATGGAGCTAGAGGGTATTATGCTCAGTGAAATAAGCCAGGCAGAGAAAGACAAGTATCAAATGATTTCACTCATCTGTGGAGTATAAGAACAAAGAAAAAAACTGAAGGAACAAAACAGCAGCAGACTCACAGAACCCAAGAATGGACTTGATAATGGGGGGAATCTAGTAACCACAATGTTGCTCATGTGATTTTATATTAATGATACCAAAAAAACCCCATATACTATTGTGTATCAGATGAGGATCATGCTTAAGGGAAAAGTAAAGCAAGAAAAAGAGATAGAGTGTGTAGGTCATGGGGTAGGGGGCTACAATTTTAATTAGGATGGCCAGGGAAGGCTTGCTGAGAAGGTACATTTGAGTAAAGCCCTGAAAGAGAGAGAGAGTTGAGAGAGGCAACTGGGTAGACAGATCTGGGAGAAGAGCATTCCAGGTAAAGGAAACAGCTAGTGCAGAGGCCTTAAGGAAGAAGCCTCCCTGGTATATTCTAGCACCAGTAGAAAAGCCAGCATGTCTGGAATGTTGTGAGAACGAACAGGAGAGTAATAGGACAGAAATTTCAAGAAGTAAGCATGAAGGAGACAGGGGAGGGTTTTTAGGCAATTATGAGGACTTTAGTTTTGAAGTCTATTGAGATGGAAAGGTATATGAGAATTTTAAGTAGAGGAGTTACCTGATCTGACCTACATTTTAACCAGATCACTCCAGCTCTGTGTTGAAAATAGATTGGAGGGGAGGCAAGGGCAGAAACAGGGAGACCACTTAGGGAATTTTCTCTGGAAAATGAAAGAGCCTTTCAGCAGACCTAGGACACCCAGCAAGGTGGAGGAGGACAGGGCTGAGGTAAGAAGCTGAAAAGAGGATAATTAAGGAAAATTCTATTACTTTACCATCACTGAAGCCTTCTTTGCCGGCCCTGCTTCCAAAAGACTGATAGGCAGGCAGAAGACTGGGGTATTCTTTGACAGACTCAGTAGCCCCAGAAAATCGAACTCCAGGATGCTGACAGCTGGCCACCCCTTCCCCATTCAAAGAAGCCTCATACATAAGGAAGCCCTGCTCATACACAGTAGTTTCCCATCAACCTTGACATGATGTGAACAGAAATCTGAGACTCTCTAGACATTTGAGGCAAATCTCCAACACAGGAAACCAACCCTGAAACAGAGAAGGAAAAGAACCCTGAAGATAAAAAGACAATGCAGAAAATCTAAAAAATAAATTACTTACAACACCCTCAGTGAAAGAGAAGGTAATGCATCTGTAAAACAAGAAAACAGTGCTGTGGGGGAAAAAAAAGACTAGAAAATAATAAAAAGTTCTTGGAAAGTAAAAATGATAGCCAAAACAAATATTTCAAAATAAATGTTGAAAGATCAAGTCTAGAAAGTCTTCAGAGAGTAGAACAAAAGGGAGATGAAAAATTGCTAAGAAAATACGAAAGAAGATTAGTCTAAGAGCACTAGTATGTAATTCATAGTTTTGGAAAAAGAGAACAGAGAACAGTGGGGAGAGAGCATTATCGAAGGAAAATAAATCAAGAACATAAATTTGCATATTGAAAAAGTCCATTGAGCACCCAGCATTATGAACGATATGTTATATCATCAGGGCATTTAGAACACTAGAAATAAAGAGGAGACACTAATAACTCACTAAAAGGACTGGAAATCAGAATGACAGAAGACTTCCTAACCAGCAGCTAGAGGCAAAGGAGTAACAACTCTGTAAGAACTCTATACATTCCCAACTTCTAACCAAGTACCAGGATAAAATAAAGATGTTTCAGGATGCAATAACTCAAACTTTGTACCTACTCTGTATCCACTCTTAGGAAGCTTCCAGAGAACATGCTTGAGCAAAATGAGGGAATAAACCAAAAAGACAAAGAATGCAGAATCCAGAAACCAGGAGAAGCGATACAGAAAAGTAGAAAAGGGAGCCTTAGATAATGGTTGAGGTGTGGACTTAGGCCAAGCAGAGGCAGAAAAATGGAAGATTTCAAAAAGGAGAACAGTAGGGTAAAAACGGAATTAATAAAACATTGGAAATACTTAAGTATTTTAAAAGAAATGCTGATAAGGTGTGAGAAATAAAAGAAATTTGGGGAAAATACTTAGAATAGGTACACACTCAACTATGCAAATGAAAAAACAAGACAATTACTAACTCAGACAAAAGATAGTTATAAAAGGAAACACTGTGAACAAAATATATATGACCACACCAGGGAATACACCAAGTGTAGATTTAACTAAAAATTGTGATATATTTCTACTGAAAGGTTTGGTGAGAAGACATGACAGCAGTCAGTTTGTAAAATTTTAAATGGAAATGTCAAGAAGTAATGTAATTGGCACTTTGAAGTAAAGCAGTAAATATGAAAAATAACGGAATGAGTTGAAAGTGGTTGTCTCTGGAGAACCCCGACAGTGTTGAGCGGAGGGGCGAGAGTCCATTGCTTTTCATCATGAACTCTTCAGGCTTCATTTTTTAGCTATATGTAGGCATTACTCCAATAAAAGTGTTTTTAGGGAATGGAAAAGTGCATGGTTTTCTCACCATGTGATTCACTGTTATGTAGCTCCATGTCAATAATGTTTATCTTAAATCATCTTAGTTTCCACTGAAGACTCGGAGGCCTCACACACCACAGAGCATTGACAAATGGGCAGAAATAAAAAGGATGACCGAAAGTGTGAGGAACATGACATGTGGGTTTGGGTGCCGCACAAATCCTCTGAGGCCTCAGGCTGGCCCCCATACCACACTGCTGGTCCCATTTCCAGTGGTCCCCAGCACCCAAAGCTCCTCACAGCCTGAGGCATGCATCCTACACTCCTTTCTGACCTTCTCAGTGGGCAAAATGTTGGACCTTGTTTTGGGGAAGTTAGTTTTCTTGGGTCTCTCTCATGTATACAGTATGTATATGTGCTATTAAACATTTGTGTAATTTCCTCCTGTTAATCTGTCTCATGTCAATTTAATTCTTAGATCAGTCAAAAGAACTTTGAAGGGCAGAGGAGAATCTTTCCTCCTCAGCACTTATCCAGGCATACCTCAGTTTATTGCATTACTGTGCGTTTGAAGGTTCAAGACTTCAGTGGAGGAAGTAACTGCAGATATGGTGGAAATAGCAAGAGAACTAGAATTAGAAGTGGAGCCTGCAGATGTGACTGAAAGTTGCTGCAATCTTATGATAAAACTGGAACAGATGAGGAGTTGCATCTTATGGACGAGCAAAGAAAGTGGTTTCTTGAGATGGAATCTATTCCTGGTGAAGATGCTGTGAAGATTGTTGAAATGACAGCAAAGGATTTAGAAAATTACATAAACTTAGTTTATAGAAGCTGCTGAGGGGTTTGAGAGGATTGACTCCAATTTTGAAAGAAGTTCTGCGGGTAAAATGCTATCACACAGCACCTCATGCTACAGAGAAATTGCTTGTGAAAAGAGTTGATCAATGTGGCAAAATTCATTGTTGTCTTAATTTTTTTAATTGCCACTACCACCCCAGCCTTCAGAACCATGACCCTGATCAGGCAGCAGCCACCAACATCAAGGCAAGACCCTCCACCAGCAAACAGATTATGACTTGCTGGATGCTCAGATGATGGTTAGAATTTTTTAGCATTTAGTATTTTAAAACTAAGGTATGTAAATTTTTTTAGACATAAGCTTTTGCACACTTAATAGACTACAGTATAGTGTACATACAACGTATATGTCCTGGAGTTCAAAAAATTCAATTGACTCAATTTATTGCGATACTCGCTTTATTGTGGTGGTCTGGAACCAAACCTGTAATGTCTCCAAGGTATGCCTGTAAATCACAGTAATTCAGGTCTTTATAGGAAAATCAGTGAGAACTATTGGTCTCAACTGATACAAAACCAACCCAAATTGATTTAAGTACAAAAGGAAAAGTGTTGATAATAAAACTAAAAGTCCAGGGTTCATTCTAGCCACAGGTCTAGCTAAATTCAGGGGTTCAAATAATGCCACTTACCTCCATCTCCTGGAAGTTCTGCTTCTGTGTTAACTTTATTCTCAGGTGGATTCTTTCCACACAGTGGCAAGTTAGGCAGCATTAGCCAGAAGTTTACATTCTGCCAGTTTAACCTCAAGCAAGAGCCTTTCTCCTGATTTCACTGGACCCTTGTGATTCATATACTCACCGGCTGACAATCACTGTGCCATGGAGAAGAAATACACTGTCAGCTCTGGGTTTTGTGCCCACGTCTGGAGGGCAGGGGAGTGGAACCCCAAAGGAGAATCAACCTTCTGTTGCAGAAAGAAGCTAAAATGGAAGCTGGACAAACAAAAACAAGAGAGGTCCATTAGAGATGAAGAGCCAGTAATAGTATTAGAACTGATGAATGACAAGATCAGAATTTTGCTTTCAGATGAGTAATCTGGAAGTAGAGCCCAGGATGGATTTAGGGCTGGGAAATCTGGGGTTAGAAAACCAGTTAGAAACCTACAGCTATCATCCAGGTAAAAGATATGATGACAGGAATGGAAAAGAAAGGGCTAGCGTAAGAAATTATTACAGAAATAAAGTAATTGTTATGGATCACTCACATCAAGATATAGGGAAAGGGTATTAGGTGAGAGGAAAGTTATCCAGTTATTAAGAATGTGGGAGAATGCCCTTCTCAGAAGCTTAATACCCAGTCTATCAGATGGAGTTGTGAGATTTCCTACCCATTTACTATTTTATTCTTTCCCCTCCCAGGTAAACTACCAGTATTAAAAATTACAGTCACCCCTCAGATCTCTTCAGACACGTTCAGATCTATTTGGAAAAATAACAAGAAATCCAATATTACCCGTAAGAAGAAAAAGGTATGCCTTGGACATCTGTGTCCGTGAGTTGCAGACACCAGGGGACGCTGTACAGAGCCTGGGCACTCACTCAGCAGGGGAGACGGTACCATCAGCTGCGGATTTTGCACTTGGGAAAATGAGAGTTTTGGTTCGAGGTAATAATCCCCTAAACCATAGTTCCATTATGATGGTTGATGACTGTACCAAAGGACAAGTATTAAGGTAACAATATAGTTCCTCAAAAATTAGCACAAACCCTGCCTCTTCTAACTCCCCCACCTCCTACCTCAGTCCTGGTTCTGTTAGCTTACTGTGGATCTGATATGGTGAATTCAGCTAACTAAGTGCTTCATGAGGCATGTGCTACCCCTTCGGGGGTAATGAATTACATATGTTTACTCTCTATTGTATGAAGTTGGACTTCCTTTTCTCTTTTTAAATTTATGATTTCCTGTGTATTATTTCACAGGCTAAAAACTGAATATGGATGCCATATTTCCTTACAGATGCTGTCTGTCTACTTCCGTGGCAAACCAGATATGCCTAGAAAGACACTGCTTGTTCTAATAATAATATTTTTCACTGTAATCAAGCCCCTTTCAAGTTCTAAAGTTTGATAAGACTACTTTATGAAAGTTTAAAGTAGTATTAATCGTATCATGCTTGTCATTTTCTAAAATGTGGATTTCACAAGTAGGTCTTAAAAATAGATGAGATTCTTCTCTGGGGCTTATGCATGTGAAATTTATGATTTTACGGCCAAAATAGTCATCTAAGAAAGAAAGAATCTTCTTTCATAAAAATATTTGTAGTCAGAAACAATAGAAATGTTTAGAAATAATAACCACTTCCTAAAAGACAACATTCCAGAAAATGGAGATCTTCCCAGATGAGAAAACTTCTAATCCCCCCTTCCACCAAGATGTCAGACATTCCATGGAAAATAGAAAAGGTGTGGTTGATTTATGTATGTCTATGCACGGATGATAAATTGGATTTGTTGCATTTTATATGCCATGACAATGTGGGGGCAGGGATGAAAAGCATGGACTGGGGAGTTATTTGAATCAGAATTCTCTGTGGAAACCTGCTGCTTTCCAGGTGTATGACTTCGGTAAGTCAGTTAACCTCATTGTGTCTCAGCTTCCCCTGATAAGAAAAGCACCTATTTCATTTGGTGAGCATTGAATGAGTGACACATGTCAAACATTTTAGGGCAATACTTATTTCATAGTACATGCTCAAAAATAAATATTACTGGCTGTTTTCATTGCTGTTATTGTTGATACTAGAATTGAGTGATCCAGTTATTTCACTTAGAACAGCTACACAAGAAAAAATAGAAAAAAAAAAGAAGGCTTGAGGGCCTCCCATCTCCCCCAGTTCAAAATTCACCAGTTCCATGAGGCTTTTCCTTACGGCATCAATCCTCAGGGATATCTGTGTCCCTCACAGCACTTAACATACCACTCAATAACAGCCCACAAAGCATCTAGCACACAAAGCATATGATCCTGTGTCGATATCTTGTCTCCTCTGCCAGACTCCCTGAGTGGTTACCCCCCACCACGCTACAGGGACCGCATCAGTAGTTGAGATGTTGAGAGGCCCAGTAAGGAGAGGTGGGAAGCTCCGAATCCCCAAACCTGCCACAGCAGGTGTCCGCCACTAGGTGGTGGTGGTGATCACGCATCTCCGTAGGCTCTCTCTGCCTCAACTTTACCTTTTAAATGGAGATGTCTTTGTTTGAAAAACAGAAGAATGTAACCCTGGGATAGCAATAGAAGAACCCAGGTTTCAAAACTGTCGCCTTGACTTAATTCAAGTACTCACTTTTCTTGCCCTCCTTACTCCTACTTATGAAAGGAGGGGGTTAAACTAGATCAGAGGAGCTCAGAGTGTGCCCCGTCCACCACCCCAGGGCCCTGGGATCCTTTTAGTGGAACAACGGAGGTCAAAACTATTTGTCTAACAATAGAGCGATTTCCCTCTTCACTCTCCTATGAGTGTAGGAATATTCCGGAAGCTACACGATGTGATGTCATCATTCTAATTATAACTTGTAACGGGTTTATTACTGTTGCTTTTAAATGAATTAGTACATTTATTTCCACTTTTAATTTTCAAAATGGCAAATATATACTTTAAGGTCCTAGTAATTTTTAAGTATGCAGGGATCCTGAGACCCAAAAGTTTGAGAACCACTGAAACAGGTTAACTATTAGATCGTCAAGGTCATTCTTTCACTCAACAAATACTTGCGCCTCCTGAGGCCAGGCGTCTTTTAGATACCGAAGGCAAAGAGAGAGACATGGGGCCTGCTTTGACGGAGTTTACTTTCAGGAGTGGCGAAGCAAACACATATTTACAAGATAATTTCTGAGAGCCGTAAATTCACGAGGGGCTACGGCAGGCCACGTGGTTCCTGCGTAACGTAAGCTGGCTCTCACGATAGTAGCACGGCGCGGCGCAGACGCCAGACTTCAGCCCAGTATCGCGCAGCAGGTCCTCAGCCGCCAACTGCCGCGGGGCGGGGACCGGGAATGCGGCCAGGCGCTGGCGCAAGGTGACGTCACCGGGCCGCGCCAGCCAATCGCGGGCGGCCCCTGTTGCGGGCGCGACGGCGGCCCGCCGCCGGCGGGAGGCGCTGTGACCCGTCGGGCGGCCCCACAGGGCCGCCATAGCCGCCCGCCTCCTACGAACCAACGTCTCTGCCGCCGGCTCTGCGCCGCCGCCATGGCCGACGTGGAAGACAGCGAGGAGTCCTGCACCCTGTCCTCTCACCCCGGGAGCGTAGGCTCCAAGTCGGGAGGCGACAAAATGTTCTCTCTGAAGAAGTGGAATGCGGTGGCCATGTGGAGCTGGGACGTGGAGTGCGATACGTGCGCCATCTGCAGGGTCCAGGTGATGGGTAAGCGCTGCACGCAAGGCCCGGGCGGCGCCACGGCCTCCGGCGGCCGCCTCTGGGCTCCGGGGACCGGCTTAGACTCAGACACCCCTTCCAAGAGGGGTGGGGCGGGCGGTGCCCTGCCGGGCGCGGGGGTCCCAGGGCCACGCCAGGGCTGCGGCTCGTGCGAGGGCTGCGGCCGCAGTGTGGGGCCGGGCGGTGGTTCTGCTGGCGCTGAGGGCTGGTATTCTGAGGAGTGAAACGGAAAGTGAGCAGAGGAATTAAGGTATTACCAGGTAGTGATGGGTGTGACCTGGAACGTAAAACTGGGTGATTTGATAGGAGCTGGGAGGAGCCGGTGGGGTTTGTGTGAGCATCGTCTCTCTCTAAAAGCAAAGCGCAAGGGGGTCAGGGTAAAGGCCCTGATTAAGCAGGATACGTTATTGGTCCCGGTCACGGACCAGAGTGAAGCTCTGGAGTAATCTTCCCCCAAAATGACACTCTCAGTTCTGCTCTTGAAAGGCGCTGGGAAGAAAAGTGTTGCCAGCCGTTGCATTTTTGGATTAGCCACTGCTGCTCTGCTGGCTTTTAAATCTG
Source organism: Smutsia gigantea (assembly GCA_032199065.1). NCBI lineage: Eukaryota > Metazoa > Chordata > Mammalia > Pholidota > Manidae > Smutsia > Smutsia gigantea. The sequence goes on along the minus strand of JAVSCE010009389.1, from coordinate 113,450 downwards.
GAGGAATCTTGACGGGTCAGATGGCGCTCTCTAGTCTTGAACGAGACACATTAGCTTAAGAATATTTAAGTTTCGTGGGAATTGAAGAACTTAAGCCCTTTATTCAGAAACAAAAACTTCGTGCCCTTCCTGGCCCCTCCTTGTCAGTTCCTGGCCAAGATACTGCCCTGTTCTGAGTTAGGCCTTAGTTGAGAACCCTTTTTATAAATAAGTATTTACAAATACTTCTTTCTATGATGTTTTGAATAAGAATATTGGATCAAGTGAAACCTTTCAGAACAGCTTGATCCTGTCACGTTTTATATCGTTTCTGGTTTAACATCGCAGACCATCTTGAAAAAGGTGCTGTTTAAATGCGAGTTACGTTTTAAATAGGGCATTTAAAACAATTGAGAAAGCATCTTAAATGTTGTTTTTTTGGGAGCAGGAGAAGAAAACAGGTTTCTGTAATTAGAAATCTTTGTCTTGCTCTGGAAAATGAGAAAATTAAGAGAAAACAGAGAAATCCTCTCCTTTCTTGATGGATGAAATTTAAACCTACCAGAATCAAGAGATTTCTCAATTTAGTCTCTTTAGTACGCTCTCTTTGTTTTTTATTCATAAAGACTTGTTTCAAAGAGGATTTACAACGAGATTAAAATATTTTTATTTTTTACTTTTGAAAGAACTTCAAACAGTCACTTATTTTACATAACAGGTCTAAAAAGTGCCTAGTTTATTGGCCTGCAATACAGCCCTCTTACTAAGAACTAGAATCATAATTTTCCAGTTTGGGTGGCATTTTTAACTCACTCAGGCAACTTATTCTTTTTCTTTTGCGAGACAAGCTTTACTAAAAATTTTATCCCCTAAATGTCCTTTAGTTTAAAACGAAGGACGTTTCTAAAAGGGTGTTTATTTTTCTCCCCATTGAAAATAGTACATATAAATGCAGAATTTGAAGTAATGTATGAAATCTTGCAACAAATAAACTCTCCTGGGATATTTAAAGTAAGCCAAAGTGTAGGCTATTAAGTGGCTCACATTCACGTTGACTTTTTAAATTACAGCAAGTATTCTGTTGATTAATTTTTCAGATTTACAACAGCTGCATTTTGAGTTAAGGGAAGTATTCTGGACTAGACCTTTGTATATTGTTTATGAGGGGTTAAAATCCACTTAGTGGTCAGGTGACTGAAGACAGTTTGCTTTTTAGACTTCCCAATCCTTAGCATCATTCTAAAAAAGTGTGATTGTTATTGTAACAGTAGAAATGTTCTGTTTTAGATATTAGGAACATCATCAAAATTTTTCTTTTATCTGAAACTTTAGGAATTTTTATCAATTTAGGTCAGTTTTTGATGATGAATCTCAGTCAAAACAAAGCTGAATAAGCATAATTCAGAGATTTCTAGGTTCTACAAAATCCCACTTAACCCCATTTTCTTAATAAATTTTGGCATTCATCTCATATACGTAAATGATTTATGACTTTTTGATCCGATTTATCTATCAGTCCTTGGTTCCCACTATCCTTCTCAAAGGAGAGATGGCACGATGAGCAAATGCCACTAAGGAAGAGGAGAACAGGTGTGCTAGGACTGCCAAGTTACACAGCGCCAGAGGAACTCAAAATGGCCATTTGTTAACTTGGATATTTGGCTTCCTTAATTTGTGAAAGAGGCAGGGATCACAAACTATAATTCTGTAATTGCACAGAACCAGAGCCATGTCTTCACCTCTGTCATGATCCTTATGGTATTTAGTTGTTTGCCTGTTTACCTCTGAATGTGGTAGTGAGACCAGCGACTGTGGCTTGGTTATTTTGGTGTTCCCAGTGCCAGCTCCTTGCACAGATAGATACTCAGTAATTGTGGAATTGAAGAAAGCCTCAGGAGGCAGTGGTTGTTTTTAATCTACACTGAAGAGGCCAGAGTGGTGTGTTTTTTTAGGGTAAGAGCATGCAGAGAGGAGCAAACAAATGCCTGACCATAATCCAGTTTAAGAAGGGAATCAGGCTTTGACTCCGTGGTGTGTCTATTTTTACAGATTTATTTTTCTCCAGTTTACCTTAAAAACATTTTTTTTTCCTGTTGGTTTGAACTCCCTTTTACCCATCTTTGAATTCACCCAGCTAGTGAATGATTCTGTTTCATTGGTTCCTAAAATATTCTATATTGCATTCTTCATTAAGTAAATAGTACAGAGGGAGTTTTGAAAACTTTTAGTATACCATTTAGGTTCCCATTCCTAGTATTAACCCCAAGTTATTTATTTAAATATTTTGCCATTGTTGGATAAATGCTTTGGGCTCACACATACTTATATCTACAGCATTTTCTTAAAAAGAAACAAAGAGAACCTAGTATTCAGGAGGTTCCTTTAAAAAATTAATTTTAAGTTAATTTTATATAGATTATACAATCACATAATTCAGAAATTTAAGAAAACTATACAATGAAAACTTGCTCTTCTATTCCCTCCCAGGTAAACTTTATTCATTTTTTGAGTATCCTTCTGGAGTTTATATATGTATGTATAAGCAAATACCAGTATGCATGCACGGCTGATTTTAAAAGCTGTCTTGAAAATAAACTACCCCTAAGGTTGATCTATGTGAGCATCCCAGTAAGCTTATAACTTCTAATGTGGTGGAGTATGGCATATTCTCTAGTGGTTGCATCCACTGACAGGACATTTTTTCATCAGAGCTTATAAAAATAGAGGGTCAGTAACCCTTATGAAATTGCTCCTGGTCATAAGTAAACTGGTAGAGTGCCTTGTACTTTATTCATCTTTAAAGTTATGTTCAGATGAGAAATTAATAGTATGAGCCTTTTATTCCCATCTCTAACCCTTTGGGCTTTTATTTGACTTTGAAGTGTCTAAGTTTTAAAAATTGCATTTCTGAGTATCAGAATGAGAATTGCTGTTTGTTTACTTTTAGATGCCTGTCTTAGATGTCAAGCTGAAAACAAACAAGAGGATTGTGTTGGTATGTTGTAATTTCATTCTCTTGCTTTTCCAACTGAAGGTTTTCTCTCAGTGGGAATGTTCGAATTTGCAATTAAGATAGCCTTTATCAATACACCGAAAATTAAACTATAAAGCAGTGATCCATTATTAATACAAAATGTGTTGGTTCTCAAAAGGCCTTAATGGGATTGATCTGCAAGTCCTTTTATTGCCTGTAATTAAGAATTGGTTATCCAGTCCAGACATGGGCACAGCAAACATTTTGATTAAAAAAAAAATCTCTTGTTAAGAAAATTATAAAATAAGGAATTTGTCAAAACACTTAAATTTTGACTATGTTATAGGTCAGTTTTGGTTGGGTTTTGTTCTGATAAAGCATTTCAATTTTCAGTACTTCTTTATGATAGTTTTTAATTTTTCAGCTAAGGTAGAAAAAATTCTGCCTCAAGTTTTTTTAGAATATAGTCTGTGTATAGAAATCTATTAAATTTCCTTATAGTCTGGGATTATAAAAATTGTCTTAGGCTAAATGGTTTTAAGCAATTTAAAGGTTTTTATGTCCTAGTTCTTGAGGTCATTGCTACTATATTGCTATGTAAAAGTGTTCGAAGTGTTTCCGAGAATGAAAGGTTAACTTTGTTCTTTGTGATTATGTTGTTTACATGCAACTTCTTGGTTTATGCAATTTTGATCAAATCCTGTTCCTTCCTCCTGAAACACTTAGAATGATTTGCTCTTGCTTCTTACCCCCTAAAGCAATTTTCAGCAAAAGGTTTTTTTGTTTTGTTTTGTTCTGGTTTCATTTGTTTTGTTATCTACAGCTCAGTCAAGCAAGGGACAGATGAAGCCCATGTTTGAGATTGTATTCAGATTTTGGGTGGTTTCCCTTGGTCCAAATTTTTTTTCATGTTGTTAGTTTAAAAATATTAATTTGGAAATTGTGGGGTATAGCCCAGCTTTCTTTGGTCATGGAGAGAGAGGCCTCTGTTTCCAGCCTGCCACTTTGAAAATTTCATTCTATCACATGCAGAATTACACAGCTTATGGGTGACTTAACACAGTTCCTCACCACTTCTAGAAAATAACTCAGTAGATGTGCAAATTATAATGTTGACAAGTATGTCCTCTATTTAAAACAGCCTACTGTGAACTGAAGACATTTAAAACTCATCATCAATACTTACCTGGCAGGGGAGATACCATGATCACGAAGGTGGTTTTCCCAGGGCGAGGCTTATCCATTGCACTCCAGATGTGCTGACCCCTGCGATTTCCCCAAATGTGGGAAACTCGACTGCATAATTTGTGGTAGTGGGGGACTGCGTTCGCGCTTTCCCCTGATTAAATTAGTTAAAATTAATTTAAAAAAACTCATCATCTCTTGGTAAATAAAAATTGGGAGGACATTTTTCAATAAAATAAAGCGCAAAAGGTGTCCAAGGTCAGTGCATGCCTAAAGTCTGGGAGCCAGTGAAGGCTCTAAGTACTTTAACTTCCAGAAGACAGCATGTGGAGCTGTTAGGGGCTGGGGACTAGGATATCACCCACGGATTCTAAACAGTGATAAAAAGTCCCCCAGGCACAGGGTCTTATCTCACTTAAGTGTAATTTACACACGGAAGTTTTATTTATAGAATGAAAAAATTATTTTGACAAATTAACCATTTTTATTCAAGATTATAAGCCATGATTATTATTCATAATATAAAATAGGCTATAATTTTGAGCTCAGTAATTGAAATTGAAATATGTGAGATAATAATTTTTTTCTTTCAGTGGTCTGGGGAGAATGTAATCATTCCTTCCACAACTGCTGCATGTCCTTGTGGGTGAAACAGAACAATCGCTGCCCCCTCTGCCAGCAGGACTGGGTGGTCCAAAGAATCGGCAAATGAGAGTGGTAGAAGGCTTTCTTCGTGCAGTTGTTCAGAGCCCTGCTGGATCTTGTTATCAAGTGGCCTGTAAAGGCTAGAACACTCCAAGGGACTAATTCTTCAAATAGGAGGAGATGAATCTGGAGCTCTAAGACTCATAAAAGGCATAGTTTAGCATTTTGTCAGTTTTATTTTCAGAAATTCTCTACAATTAAGAAGATAATTTATTAAAGATGGTCTTTCCTACCTCTGGTATGTGTCTCACACACACACACACAGCTTAGAAGTGCTTTAAAGGAGGAGAGAACTACAGATTGAATGACTTTATAATTTACTTACCAATATCCAATGGGCTGTGCAAACAACTACATTTAGAAGAGAACGTTTTGCATGCTTATGGTTATGTTAAAAGAGACAATGTTAAAATATCAAAGTACATTTCAAAACCCAACTTTTATCCTTCATTTCTAATATTTATTTTTTGTGAGGGAGGGGGGTGATTCACAAAATCTTTATTTGACATAATGAGAATTTTAAGTTTGGACCAGTGAACAGGCTAAGTAAAATTTAACCTTTGGGCATATGAGGTTTCAATTATCTGTTAGGTTATCAACTTTGACTCATTAAGAAAACCTAAATCTGTGCTCACTTCTGTTCAATCATTTAGTAAAGGACAAAAGTATTTCCAACCTCTTGTCAGATGATGATGTAATTTCACTGTGTTTTAGGTGGCATGTTAATGAGGGAAATTGTTTACCACTGTAGCATGTAGCATGGATCAAAGTGTTTATTTTTATTACATGGTGTTTTAATAAATGGTTTATTCTGTTTACTTCATTTGAATTATCATTATTGCAGTTTTATGCACAACTTTAAACTTAGTGTTAATAAACTGATTTGTTAAGTGAATGGTTTCATTTGAAAAAAACATTCATATACTCTTGTATTTGGTAATAGTCTAAAGTTTATTACCTGGAAACATAAATACGAGTACTGCTTAAATTTTATCAAACTCATTCACATTTAATAGAAGTTATAACAATTTATGGACCACAAGTTCATTTTGAAATTTTCCATGATAAGGGCTACTGCTATGAATTTTAGAACTAAAATGTTAATCGTCCACTTAATGTATTTTCAGAATTTGTCAATCTGAATCTTTTAAGTCTAAAGACTCTGGATACATAAAAGAATACTAAAAATATACTCATTAAAATTAAAAATGAGAGTTCTGTATGTTTCACATTGGCTGACAATCATTTCTCTGCAAATTTCTTGCTTTATTATTTTCTCACATATGTTTATCTGCTGGAAAACTTAATTACAATATACAAGTATGTGTGACCATTTGATTATGTTTATCATCATACAGCAAACTAAGCAGCTTTTTGTTTGACCTTTTTAAAAGAATGGATACCTAAAATATGAACCAAATATTTGGCTTTGCAGTGAAGAGAGAAATAGAACATCACGTTATTTTAGTCAGTATGACAGTATGTAAATGAAATGTGGAGGATGGTGGCAGTTGATTTCCACGCAGCAGAACCGCAGGCCCGCTGCCTCACAAAGCTGTTTGAACTACATACCAGCTCTGAGGGTGGAGGAGGAGGGGAACGGGACAAGGCCACTCTGAGCCCAGCCATCCTGGGGTGACACCAGCTCTGCATGACCACCTGAAAGTTTACTACAAATTGTTGCACCGGCAAGAACACACTGGCATTTAGTTAGGAGTTCCAAACCAAAATAAGCATTGAATGGGTTTTTCTTTCCATTTGATTGTAGAATACTGAATTTTATTGTACCAGTGTACTAGAAAAATGTCATCTTTAATTTTCCTTTTGCAAGTTAATATTACTGCTGACATCTGAGCCAGTAAACCTCACCCTGTCAAACCAATTTTTATACAAAACATACCCTTTATTGTCCTGAAGTGAGATTCATGAATATATCGCCACGTGATTAAAATGCATGTAATGACTATAGTAGATACAAAAGAATAATCTGTAGTTCATTTGTATTTCAATATGTAAATACTTGGGCATAATTACACCAGAGGACATAATGCAGTAGGCTGGTGTGTGTGTGTGTGTGTGTGTGTGTAAAATCACAAGTAGACAACAATAATGTACTGGTGTGACTCAGTCATATGAGAGTGTTTCCACTGATAAAACTTTTTACCCCCAAAATGTGCAAAAAAGTTCTTTGGGTTTATATGTAAAAAAGTTTCAAGGCTCAGATCATACATATTTTTCTTCATAAATGGACATTGAGATGTGCAGGATTCTGAGCTACGTTTCATCATGTGAGACTGTCACATACATTGCAAAATGTGCTTTGCTGACCCCCACCCACCAAGTGCCAGTGGTGCCATCCAAAGAAAATATGTTTCCAAAACGTCCTCCTGAGAGATAGTATTAGCTGCTTTGGGAGCAGTGATAAGTGCTTGCAGAGGCAGCCACCACATATACTTTGCTGTTGCAGCCTCCCAGAAGCATCCTAAAACGAGACACAAAATACCTTCTTTAAAAGGTATGAAGGGGCTGAATTCAAGATGGCGGCGTGAGAGGTGAGACGGAGAGCTCTTCCCAAAACCATGAACAGTACAAAAATATAGTTAATTAATACAACTAACCTTAAAACAGCAACAAGAAAGGAGGGTGAACCAGACTGCAAACAGACCTCACGAACAGAGCAGACCTCACGAACGGTAATGTACGAAAGCCTTGATCCGGAGGGACCCAGGCCGTTCCCCCCACCCCAGCTCACCTGTGAGAAGAAGAGAAACGGAACGGGGCACAGGGTGGAAGCCTGGGACTGCTGAACGAACACCTAGCCCTGGAGATCTGCTTTGTGAGCAGAATCCTATAGTATGTGATGCTCTGGACGTTGGGGAGCTCGGACAGGCAGACTGCTTGGGAAATTGACATCCGGCCATTTGTGGAGGAGGGGATCCACAACCAGCCGCTCTGTGTCAGAGGACAGGCAAACAGTCTGAGAGGCTTCCTAGTAGGGAGAGGGCATCTGAAGGGGCGAGGTTTGCGTGGAGCTTGCTGTGTGGGAGAAGGGAGAGGGGGACAAGGTTGTCTGGGTGCGCTCTGCCCAGCTGGATAGGAACTTTGAGGAGTGTCAGGTGCTCCATCCCCCTGGCTGCTACTCAGCTCCAAGGCCCCACACTGTGACACACAGCCTGCCAAGCCTTCCTACTGACCTGCAGGCACCTGCCCGTAAACCCGCAGTCACTGCACAGGTGTCAGGCAAGCCAGAGGGAGGAGGCCCTGCCTACAACAGCTAGAGACGCAAAGCACGGAGGTTTACACGTGTGCTTGGCCCACTGGCACTGATACTGGAGACAGTCATCACAGACGGGAATCAGGAAACAGATCTGTCCTCCCCCCAGGCACCAGCTCTGCTCCCCTCTGACTCCTAACCTCTCTCTAGGGGCTGAGCAGCTCCAGAGACTGGAGTTTCTGCACACTAATTGGCACAACACAGAAATATGAAACGTCAAAAGAACATGGTTCAGACCAAATTCTGATAAACCACAGAAAAAGGGCCAAATGAAACAACTCATCAATCTTCCTGAAAGAGAGTTCAAAATAAAAATTATAAACATGCTTATGGAGGTACAGAAAAATATTAAAGAACTCAGGAATGAATTTAAGTTGGAGATTCAATCATTAAGAAATTCCATATCTGAAATGAAACATACAATGGAGGGATTTAAAAGTAGATTAGATGTAGTACAAGAGACGGTAAATGGAATAGAAATTAGAAAAGCGGAATACAAAGAAGCTGAGGCACAGAGAGAAAAAAGGATCTCTAAGAATGAAAGAATATTGAGAAAACTGTGTGACCAATCCAAATGGAACAATATTCGCATTATAGAGGTATCAGAAGAAGAAGAGAGAGGAAAAGGGATAGAAAGTGTCATTGAGGAGGTAATTACTGAAAACTTCCCCAATCTGGGGAAGGAGATAGTCTCTCAAGCCGTGGAGATGCACAGATCTCCCAACACAAGGGACACAAGGAATACAACATCAAGACATATAATAATTAAAATGGCAAAGATCAAGGATAAAGACAGACTATTAAAAGCAGCCAGAGAGAGAAAAACGATCACATACAAAGGAAAACCCATCAGGCTATCATCAGACTTCTCAACAGAAACCTTACAGGCCAGAAGAGAGTGGCATGGTATATTTAATGCAATGAAGCAGAAGGGCCTTGAAAGAAGAATACTTTACGTGGCAAGATTATCATTTAAATTTAAAAGAGGGATTAAACAATTTTCACATAAGCAAAAGCTGAGAGAATTTACCTGCCACAAACCACCTCTACAGGGCATTTTGGAGGGACTGCTGTAGATGGAAGTATTCCTAAGGCTAAATAGATGTCACCCAAGGGAAGACAAAGAATATGACTCATAACATACAAAGAATGGAGGAGGAAGAAAAAGGAGGAAAAAAGCAGAGAACCTTTAGGTTATGTTTGTAATAGTATACGAGGTAAGATAAATTGGACTGTTAGATAGTAAGGGAATTGCCCTTGAACCTTTGGTAACCACGAATCTAAAGCCTGCAATGGCAATAAGTACATACCTATCGATAATCACCCTAAATGTAAATGGTCTGAATGCACCAATCAAAAGATGTAGAGTTACTGAATGGATTAAAAAACAAGACCCATCTATATGCTGCCTACAAGAGACTTACTTCAAACCTAAAGACATACACAGACGGAAAGTACCGGGATGGAAAAAGATTTTTCATGCAACTAATAGAAAAAAGGAGGAGTTGCAGTACTTGTATCAGACAAAATAGACTTCAAAACAAAGAAAGTCACAAGAGACAAAGAAGACGGACATTACATAATGATAAAAGGGTCAGTCCAACAAGAGGATATAACTATTATAAATATCTATGCACCCAACACAGGATCACCTACATATGTGAAACAAATACGAACAGAATTAAAGAGGAAAATAGAATGCAATGCATTCATTTTAGGAGACTTCAACTCCCCACTCACTCCTAAGGACAGATCAACCAGACAGAAAATAAGTAAAGAGATAGAGGCACTGAAGAACATATTAGAACAGATGGACCTAACAGGCATCTACAGAACACTCCATCCAAAAGCAACAGGATACACATTCTTCTCAAGTACACATGGAACATTTTCAAGAATTGATCATATATTAGGTCACAAAAAGAACCTCAGTAAATTCAAAAAGATTGAAATTGTACCAACCAGCTTTTCAGACCACAAAGGTATGAAACCAGAAATAAATTACACACACAAAATGAAAAAGCTCACAAACACAAGGAGGCTGAATAACATGCTCCTAAATAATGGATCAATGACCAAATAAAAACAGAGATCAAGCAATATATGGAAACAAATGACAACAATAATTCAACACCGCAAAATCTGTGGGATGCAGTGAAGGCCATGCCAAGAGGGAAATATATTACAATACAGGCCTACCTCAGGAAAGAACAATCCCAAATAGTCTAAACTCACGATTAATGAAACTAGAAAAGAAAGAACAAATGAGGCCCAGAGCCAGTAGAAGGAGGGACATAATAAAGACTAAAGGAGAAATAAATAAAATTGAGAAGAATAAAACAATAGAAAGAATCAATGAAAGCAGGAGCTGGTTCTTCGAGAAAATAAACAAAATAGATAACCCCTAGACACTCTTATCAAGAAAAAAAGAGTCTACACACATAAACAGAATCAGAAATAAGAAAGGAAAAATCACTACATACACCACAGAAATACAAAGAATTATGAGGGAATACTATGAAAAATTATATGATAACAAACTGGATAACCTAGAAGAAAAGGACAAATTTCTAGAAAAATACAAACTTCCAAGGCTGACCCAGGAAAAACCGAAAATCTGAATAGACCAATTACCAGCAAGAAATTGATTTGGTAATCAAAAAACTACCTAAGAACAAAACCCCTGGAACATATGGTTTCACACTGAATTTTATCAAACATTTAGTGAAGACCTAATACCCATTCTCCTTAAAGTTTTACAAAAACTAGAAGAGGAGGGAATACTCCCAAACTCATTCTATGAGGCCAACATCACTCTAATACCAAAACCAGGCAAAGACACCACAAAAAAAGAAAATTACAGACCAATATCCCTGATGAACATACATGCAAAAATACTCAACAAAATATTAGCAAACGGAATTCAAAGTGGGATTCATCCAGGGATGAAAGGATGGTACAATATTCGAAAATCCATCAACATCATCCACTACATCAACAAAAAGAAGGACAAAAACCACATGATCATCTCCATAGATGCTGAAAAGCATTCGGCAAAACGCAACATCCACTCATGATAAAAACTCTCAACTAAATGGGTATAGAGGGCAAGTACCTCAACATAATAAAGGCCATATATGACAAACCCACAGCCAACATTATACTTAACAGCGAGAGGCTGAAACCTTTTCATCTAAGATGGGGAACAAGACAGGGATGCCCACTCTCTCCACTGTTATTCAACATAGTACTGGAGGTCCTAGCCACGGCAATCAGACAAAACAAAGAAATAGAAGGCATCCAGATTGGTAAAGAAGAAGTCAAATTGTCACTATTTGCAGATGACATGATATTGTACATAAAGAACCCTAAAGACTCCACTCCAAAACTACTAGAACTAATATCTGAATTCAGCAAAGTTGCAGGATACAAAATTAACACACAGAAATCTGTTACTTTTCTATACACTAAAGATGAACTAACAGAAAGAGAAATCAGAAAAACAATTCCATTCACAATTGCATCAAAAAGAATAAAATACCTAGGAATAAACCTAACGAAGGAAGTGAAAGACCTATACTCTGAAAACTACAAGACACTCCTAAGAGAAATTAAAGAGGACACTAACAAATGGAAATTCATCCCATGCTCTTGGCTAGGAAGAATAAATATTGTCAAAATGGCTATACTACCTAAAGCAATCTACAGATTCAATGCAATCCCTATCAAACTATGAACAGCTTTCTTCAATGAACTGGAACAAATAATTCTAAAATTCATATGGAACCACAAAAGATCCCGAATAGCCAAAGCAATCCTGAGAAGGAGGAATAAAACTGGGAATTATGGTCCCTGACTTCAAGCTCTACTACAAAGCCACAGTAATCAAGACATTTTGGTATTGGCACAAAAACAGACCCACAGACCACTGGAACAGAATAGAAAATCCAAACATTAACCCAAACATATACAGTCAATTAATATTTGATAAAAGTGCCTTGGATATACAATGGGAGATGACAGCCTCTTCAGCAGCTGGTGTTGGAAAAACTGGACAGCTACATGTAAGAGAATGAAACTGGACTACTGTCTAGCCCCATACACAAAGGTAAACTCAAGGTGGATCAAAGACCTGAATGTAAGTCATGAAACCATAAAACTCTTGGAAAAAAACATAGGTGAAAATCTCTTGGACATAAACATGGGTGTCTTCTTCATGAACGTATCTCCCTGGGCAAGGGAAACAAAAGCAAAAATGAACAAGTGGGACTATATCAAGCTGAAAAGCTTCTGTACAGCAAAGGACACCATCAGTAGAACAAAAAGACATCCTACAGTATGGGAGAATATATTCATAAATGACGTATCCGATAAGGGGTTGACATCCAAAATATATAAAGAACTCACATGCCTTAACAAACAAAAAGCAAATAATCCAATTAAGAAATGGACAGAGGACATGAATAGATACTTCTCTAAAGAAGAAATTCAGATGGCCAACAGGCACATGAAAAGATGCTCCATGTCGCTAATCATCAGAGAAATACAGATTAAAACCACAATGAGATATCACCTCACACCAGTGAGGATGGCCAACATCCAAAACACAAACAACAACAAATGTTGGCGAGGATGTGGAGAAAAGGGAACCCTCCTACACTGCTGGTGGGAAAGCAAATTAGTTCAACCATTGTGGAAAGCAGTATGGAGGTTCCTCAAAAAACTCAAAATAGAAATACCATTTGACCCAGGAATTCCACTCCTAGGAATTTACCCTAAGAATGCAGCAGCCCAATTTGAAAAGGACAGATGCACCCCTATGTTTATTACAGCACTATTTACAATAGCCAAGAAATGGAAGCAACCTAAGTGTCCATCAGTAGATGAATGGATAAAGAAGATGTGGTACATATACACAATGGAATATTATTCAGCCATAAGAAGAAAAAAATCCTACCATTTGCAACAACATGGATGGAGCTAGAGGGTATTATGCTCAGTGAAATAAGCCAAGCCGAAAAAGACAAGTATCAAATGATTTCACTCATATGTGGAGTATAAGAACAAAGAAAAAAACTGAAGGAACAAAACAGCAGCAGACTCACATAACCCAAGAACGGACTAATAGTTACCAAAGGGAAAGGGACTGGGGAAAATGGGTGGGAAGGGAGGGATAAGAGGGAAAAAGGGGCATTACGATTAGCAGATGTAATGTTGGGGGGGCACGGGAGGGCTGTACAACTCAGAGAAGACAAGTAGTGATTCTATAGCATCTCACTATGCTGATGGACAGTGACTGTAATGGGGTTGGTGGGGGGACCTGATGAAGGGGGTAGTTTAATAACCATAATATTTCACATGTAATTGTAGATTAATGATACCAAAATAAAGTATAAAAAATAAAAATAAAAATAAACTACCTAAGAACAAAATCCCTGGACCAGATGGTTTCACACAGAATTTTATCAAACATTTAGTGAAGACCTAATACCTGTCCTCCTTAAAGTTTTCCAAAATGTCAGAGAGGAGGGATTACTCCCAAACTCATTCTACGGGGCCAACATCACTCTAATACCAAAACCAGGCAAAGACTCCACAAAAAAAGAAAATTACAGACCAATATCCCTGATGAACATAGATGCAAAAATACTCAACAAAATATTAGCAAACTGAATTTAAAGTGGGATTCATCCCAGAGATGCAAGGATGGTACAATATTCGAAAATCCATCAACATCATCCACTACATCAACAAAAAGAAGGACAAAAACCACATGATCATCTCCATAGATGCTGAAAAAGCATTCGACAAAACTCAACATCCATTCATGATAAAAACTCTCAACTAAATGGGTATAGAGGGCAAGTACCTCAACATAATAAAGGCCATATATGACAAACCCGCAGCCAACATTATACTTAACAGCGAGAAGCTGAAAGCTTTCCTCTAAGATCAGAAACAAGACAAGGATGCCCACTCTCCCCACTTTTATTCAACATAGTTCTGGAGATCCTAGCCACAGCAATCAGAGAACACAAAGAAATAAAGGCATACAGATCGGCAAGGAAGAAGTTTAACTGTCCCTGTTTTCAGATGACATGATATTGTACATTAAAAACCCTAAGGAATCCACTCCAAAACTATTAGGTCTAATGTCTGAAATCAGCAAAGTTGCAGGATACAAAATTAATGCACAGAAATCTGTTGCATTCCTACACACTAATGATGAACTAGCAGAAAGAGAAACCAAGAAATCAATTCCATTCACAATCGCATCCCAAAGTATAAAATACCTAGGAATAAACCTAACCAAGGAAGTGAAAGACCTATACCCTGAAAACTACAAGACACTCTTAAGAGAAATTAAACAGGACACTCATAAATGGAAATTCATCCCATGCTCTTGGCTAGGAAGAATCAATATTGTGAAAATGGCCATCCTGCCTAAAGCAATCTACAGATTCAGTGCAATCCCTATCAAAATACAAACAGCATTCTTCAATGAACTAGAGCAAATAGTTCTAAAATGCATATGGAACCACAAAAGACCCTGAATAGCCAAATCAATCCTGAGAAGGAAGAATAAAGTGGGGGGAATTGTGCTCCCTGACTTCAAGCTCTACTACAAAGCTGCAGTAATCAAGACAATTTGGTACTGGCACAAGAACAGACCCATAGACCAGTGGAACAGACTAGAGAGCCCAGATATAAACCCAAGCATATATGGTCAATTAGTATATGATAAAGGAGCCATGGATATACAATGGGGAAATGACAGCCTCTTCAATAGCTGGTGTTGGCAAAACTGGACAGCTACATGTAAGAGAATGAAACTGGATTACTGTCTAACCCCATAGACAAAAGTAAACTCAAAATGGATCAAAGACCTAAATGTAAGTCATGAAACCATAATACTCTTAGAAAAAAATATAGGCAAAAATCTCTTGGACATAAACATGAGCAACTTCTTCATGAACATATCTCCGCAGGTAAGGGAAACAAAAGCATAAATGAACAAGTGCGACTATATCAAACTAAAAAGCTTCTGTACAGCAAAGGATACCATCAGTAGAACAAAAAGACATCCTACAGTATGG
Organism: Smutsia gigantea; assembly: GCA_032199065.1. Lineage (NCBI taxonomy): Eukaryota > Metazoa > Chordata > Mammalia > Pholidota > Manidae > Smutsia > Smutsia gigantea. The sequence continues at coordinate 98,236 of JAVSCE010009389.1, read as the reverse complement.
GAGAATATATTCATAAATGACATATCCGATAAGGGGTTGACGTCCAAATTATATAAAGCTGTCATGCACCTCAACAAACAAAAAACAAATAAGCCAATTAAAAAATGGGCAGAGGAGCTGAACAGACACTTCTCCAAAGAAGTAATTCAGATGGCCAACAGGCACATGAAAAGATGCTCTACATCACTAGTCATCAGAGAAATGCAAATTAAAACCACAATGAGATATCACCTCACACCAGTTAGTATGGCCGCCATCCAAAAGACAAACAACAACAAATGTTGGTGAGGATGTGGAGAAAGGGGAACCCTCCTACATTGCTGGAGGGAATGTAAATTAGTTCAACCATTGTGGAAAGCAATATGGAGGTTCTTCAAATAACTCAAAATAGAACTACCATTTGGCCCAGGAATTGCACTCCTAGGAATTTACACCAGGAATGCAGCAGCCCAGTTTGAAAGAGACACATGCACCCCTATGTTTATCACAGCACTATTTACAATAGCCAAGAAATGGAAGTAACCTAAGTGTCCATCAGTAGATGAATGGATAAAGAAGATGTGGTATATATTCACAATGGAATATTATTTAGCCATAAGAAGAAAACAAATCCTTCCCTTTGCATCAGCATGGATGGACTTAGAGGGTATTATGCTCAGTGAAATAGGCAGGTGGAGAAAGACAAGTATCAAATGCTTTCACTCATCTGTGGAGTAGAAGAACAAAGAAAAAACTGAAGGAACAAAACAGCAGCAGAGTCACAGAATCAAAGAATGGACTAACAATTACCAAAGGAAAAGGGAGTGGGGAAGATGGGTGGGAAGGGAGGGAAAAAGGGCTTTTACAATTAGCATACATAATGTAGCGGGGGTGCGGGTGGGGTGCTGGGATATGAGGAAGGCACTATAACACAGAGAAGACAAGTAGTGATTCTATAACATCCTAGTACACTGATGGGCAGTGACTGCAATGGGGTATGTGGTGGAGAGTTGATAATAGGGGGAGTCTAGTAATCATAATGTTGCTCATGTAATTGTATATTAGTAATACCAAAAAACAAAAAAAAAGGTATGAAGAGTTCAGATTTTTGAATAGCTGCTATCCTATAAAGAGTTTACAGAGCCAAATCTTGCTGATCTATGCACTCTTCTCTAGCGTGTGAACAACTCTTACGTTTAATATCCAGAATACAGACATGGTGGGAAAATATTTACTTCTCAATCTTCTAAATAATAAGTTCAAAATTGTTTTATTTAACTGAAGCTAATGGAGAAGTATTCAGGATCAGAAAAAAAAATTTTTTAGGTGTTGTTTTAGAAGTTTAGTACACCTCTGATAAGAAAGGAAAACATTTTGTTGCTTCCTAAAGTGAATTGCCAAGGGCTAACTTGGGGCAATGCTCTGAAAAGAAAATTAGAAAATTTGAATGTTCATCTTAGTAGCCTTTGTAAAAATATATATTCAAAGGAAATAATATTGATATGAGGAAAATTGTAATTAAAATACAAATGTATCTTAGATTTAAGCAATATTTTATGTTGAACGTTTGAATAATATATTCATATGTTCAAAATGCATGAGAAATGCTTGCATGGAGTTCCCCTTGCCGTCTTTACTTCATTCCATTCCTGCCATGCTTAGGTTTTGTTAAAAAAAAAATGTCTTACAGAAGTATCTTCTCTGGATTTTGATACTCAGTGGCCAAGAGCTGGGACTGGAGCCAGGACAGCTGAATTTGAATTCCAGTGCCACTGTTTCCCTGTGTGACCTTGAGCAAATTACTTCTCCTCTCTGTACCTGACTTCCTCATGTGCAGTGTAAATGGTGGTGATAATATCTATCTCACTAGATGGTTTTGAGGCTTGAAGACTAAATGCGTTAATAAACATGTAAAACTCTCAGAACAATTCCTAGCACATTGTAAGTGCTACTGTTATTTCATTTTCGTCATTCCTGGCAGCTCTTTTAATAGAAGTGACACTTTAAAAACAATGTGTTTGTAGTTATGGAGTAAAACATTCCTAACTGAAACACCCAATAAAACTTTGTAAGAAAAAGTTCATTGTTGTGACCATGTTAGGTTACCTGTAGCACAGTGAGTTTTTGTGATGTGAAAGAAGGTAATGAGGCTTTAATGACTTGCCTGTTAGATTTTTTTTTTTTAATCATTTGGTCACTATGATCTCCAGATTTTATATTAAAAGGCTTTGTAAATATTGTGCTTTCATTGTAATTTGAGGTTTTCCATCTTAGGGTTTGATTGGATCTTACAGATATGACCATCAGGGTACATTTTTTGACCACTTGATTTGGGAAATATCTATATGGTTTAGAAAATAAGCCTTTTTCACACTCCTCAGTTTTAATCTTCCTAGCCTTTCAGAGCAGTAGCAAGCTTTACTGTCAACCTGCTGCTTTCTCTCGCCTATGCACCTGATAAAGCTGAGTTGGTTAGGCCAGAACCTGCCTTTCCTAAGCTGGCTCTCAGCCAGCTTTCCCCCGGTGAGTGCCGCTGCGGGATAGCGTAGCAGTAAGACTGCAGTTTAGGAGCCACCCAGCCTGGCTTGGAATCTTGACTCTAGCATTTACTACCTTTGGGATCCTGCACAAATCCTTAAGTTCTCTGTGCCTATTTCCTCAGCTAAAATGGGAATAGCAATATTATCTACCTCATAGAGTTGCTATGGAGATGAGATGAGTTAGGACATGTTAACTTAGAACAGTGTCTGAAGCACAGTAAGCTAATAAATGCTCACCATTGTTATAGATCACCACCACTACTAATCTCTGCCTTAACTAGAGAATGGCCTTTAAGAAAGGTATCTTGTTTGCAGTGATGCTTCTTGTAAGAAATATGTGTGCACCTGCACCTGTGAAGAACTGTCAATGGGAGTTTTCAGAACAGCGGTTTTCAACTTTTTTTTTTCACTACTGCAACACATCTGAAAAGCTGGCAATACATTTTTCTGCAAATATCAGAAAACCTGACTATGCTGGCTTAAACAGGTTTACTGTCTCACACAGTAAGTAATCTAGGGGTAGGAAGCTAGGGCTAAAGTGCCACCAGGAACCAGGCTCACTCCTTTCTGCCCTTGACATCGCTAGCAGGATACCTCCCTCTCACGCCTGCTCCCTCACGGTCCCAAGGTGGCTGCTGTAGTTCCAGGTCTCATTCACATTCTTAGGGAAACATGAGGGGCAAGAGGATTTCTTTCCTTTAGCAAGGCTTTGACTTGGAAAGAGTGGCCCTCCCTGGTGTCTTTAGTTTACACCTCAGTGACCAGAATTATGTCACATCGCCACTTCTAGATGCAAAGGAAATGGGAGATGTAGTTGGCTTTCTAGCTTTTACAGGAGCAGAAGAAATCAGGAGAAGTAATTGGGTACAGGTGTTGGATGAATCAAACTGTATTCTCTTCACAGTTGTTATTAACAGTTGCGGATACTCGGGGGGTTGCTGCTACATGTCCTTCCTTTCCATAAACTCATAGAATTGGGAAGGATCCAAGGGAGCATTTTATCTCTGAAATGACCTCTTTGTGTCTATATTTTTCAATATGCTGACTTGTAAAGCAAAAACCTTTTAGTGGGGCTTTAGCCCATGTCCATTATGACACAAATTTGGATAGTCCTTGAATTAAATTATGTCTGAAAATATAACTTCTTACAGAACAAGTATGTTACACAGGCTGTAAGAGTACTTCCAGATACTTTCCTTGACCCTAATTTTATGCAGAGTTTATAGAGCAATTGTTCTTCATCTTTTGAAAGTTTGAGCTGATATAGCACATGGAGCCTTTTACAAATAAAATGGTTGCCTCTACACTTGTCCTGAGAAATGTAAACTGCTTGGAAAGATCTAAATCTCATGCTCTTACCTAGCTATCTTGTTTCTGCCCTTGCTGCCTCAGTGTCTGCACAACGTTCAGCCTTTCTATTAAAAAAACAGGATAGGTCAATAGAATAATGCCTGAGGAGGCCATATTTTCAACAAAACCTTCAAGAGCCAGCTACTGGGCAACAGAATTGAAAAGACGTTTAATGAAAGACGATATACAAATAGGCAGTCAATACTTGAAAAAGTACCTAACATTCCTCGTCAGAAATGCAAGTTAAAATCAAAGTGAAATACCTCTATACACCCCCTAGAATAGCTCAAGAGAAAAAGAATGTTGCACCACGTCTGGGAGAAGATGTGGAAGACCTGGACTCTTGTATGCTGCTGTGGGTAATAAAAAACGGAGCAGCCACTTGGGAAAAACAGTAAGGCAGGATGGTAAAAAATCTGCATCAACCCTATGACTCAGCAATTCTATTCCTAGGTATTTGCCCCAGAGACATGAAAACATAGTGTCTACAAAAAGGTAAAGACAAATATTCAAAGCTGTTTTTTTTCATATTTAATAGCCCCAAATTGGAAACAACCCAAATGTCCATCAGCAGAATGGAATGCTACTCAGCAGTAAAAAAAGGAACGAACTACTGATACATGCTACAACATGGTGAATCACTATATTGAGCAAAAGAATCCAGGCACAAAAGAGAACTTAACTGTATGATTCTGTTTGTGTGAAGTTTAAAAACAGGCAAAATAATCTACAGAAATGAGAATAATGGTTGCCTCTCAGTGGGGCTGTTAACTGGCAGAAGGGCACACAAAAGCTTTCAGTAGTGTTGGAAATGTTCTATATACTGATCTGTGTTATGGTTACATGAGTGTATAGATTTGTCAAAACTCAAGTAAACTGTATATGTAAGATCTGTACATTTTATTCTATGTGAAGTAAACCTAAGTCTTGGTTTTTTTAAAAGAGATGGGTATTATTAAGACCACAGCCAAAAGCCCTTTTACATTTGTCACTAAGTGAAAAATACAAGAAAACCTGTTAATGGTTATTCCATTTGTCTTATTGTTCAACTCTTCAAGAAAGCACTCAAATCAAAATAATTGTGTTTCTCAACTTGTTCTGGTCCCCTGTGGAGGTAATCTGAGAAAGCTCCTTGGAGTTCATTAGAAGTGCTACATTTTCAAGAAGTTTATCAAAATGCAGAAGAAAAAAGTAATGGAAGAGGTGCTTTTCAAAAAGGTTTTATTCATTCCAACTCTGTTCTAAAATATTTTTCATGGTTTTATATGTACAAAATCTTGGAGCTGCCCTCAGTTAGGTGGAAATGTTAGTGTAGCCTGAAATTCCTCACTGAACTGTAACACTAACACAGAACTTTTCTAACAGGCTTAGATTTAAGGTTAACAGATACAGACTTGGGTCTTTGCCATATCTTTGCTTAAAAAAGTCCTTGATGGCCATGAGGCTCTAGTGCTGGGTTTCTGTCCAACAGATGGCTGAGGTCTGGTGAGTACACACAGACACCCCAATAAAGCTTAGGAATGCTAGAGCCCTGCTGTTAGGTCCTTAGGTGGATGCGAAGTAAAAGGAGTTACTCTTGACGTCTTTGAGCTGTACCCACCTGCACCCCTCAAACCTACCATCTAACCATGAAAATGGCCCAGTGCTCCCAGCTCAGCTTGGACCAACCCTCTGCCAGCTCCACCTGCATGGATCAGGCAGGAGGGAGTCCCAGGGTTCCACCTAAAGCCCCCAAACTCAGCAGTCCAGCGGGTCCAGTGGTCTCAGGGGGCCAGGGGGAGCTCCAGCACCTAGCATATCCATGCCAGGCCAGCACCCTACCTGCCCCAACACTCAGCACCTGGCCACCACCATCTGCTTTGAGACCATCAGTCTCATCCTGCCCTTCATCCCCAGTGGGTCAGGCAACCCAGACTTTCCAGGTCACCTCGCATTCTCTCAAATCTAATCCCAAGTAGTTCTTTCTTCCCTTTTTTTCCTCCATCTCCCATGCCTCCCCAACTTCCGAGACTCTCTGTGCCCTCTGATATTTACGTCAACAAAATTTCCTCCATCCCTCATCCTTTGAAAGTTCCCTTCACTTTCTTATTCTTGCTAAAACCCGTGTTCCCACAAGGACACAGTTTCTCCTGCAGCCCTCCTGCCTCCCCCATTCCACTGGACCTGCCCATGTGCAAGATGTCTTCATTTCTCTCAAGTTGCTGCTTCCTTCCCTAAAAACAGCCAGCTCTGACCCTCCTTTATTAGATGACCACTCGCCACAGCCTACTGATGGCCCTGAGTCACTCCTCTTCATTCTTGAAAGAAGCCAGCCCTGCTCTCTGTCGGTCTCTCCATCAGTACTCTTGGATAATTCTTGGTGATTTCAATATTCACATGGATAATGCTTCCATCATCCTGGTCTCCCAATCCTTTAGTCTCCTCTTCTCCAGTGATCTTCTCTCTCCACCCCTACCTTGGCCACTCACTCCAGTGGTCATAACCTTGAGCAAAACGCCTCGAAAGAGTAGCTTATACTGACTGCCTCCAGTTTATCCCCTTCTCTTCTCTATCGAACTGGCTCTAGTAAAGCGTTAGTCTCACCATTCCATTGAAACTGCTTGTGTCAAGCTCCCTAGTGACGTCCATATTGCTAAATGTTCTTCAAGCTTCAATATTTTATTACAATAGCATATTTAACCGCTGTTAACCACTGTCTCCTGCTGCCAACAGCCCCCTGCCAAATGTGCAGCATGACAAGGTAGTGATTTTAAATACCCTTGATCATGGTAACCAACAGAAATATTTCAAAGCCATGTTTGCAACTAAAATCTAGACCTTGGAAAATTCTGAACTAAAAGAAATATAAAGCTCTCAAACAGGATTCTTTTATCTGCCCAAAGAGTAACTGTCAGTGTGCCACTCACCTGATAGTACTGCTAGGGTTTTTTCCCCCTGTATACATAGCATTATGTCTCATACAAGTACCACTTTTATAAATAAAATCAGCATTTTCCTTCCCATTTACTGTTCCTTTTCAGCATCACAAAGAAACCAGTATATAAAACTGTCAATGACAGTCAATTCTCCATCGTTACCCTGCTTGATCTATCAGCAGCATTTGTCACCAAAGACCTGCCAGCAGCATGTGACACCCTCCCTTCGCTTGGCTACTAGAACACCAAGTGGTCTTCCTTCTACTCCTCTGCTCTTCTCACCTCCCTGACCTCTACGCCCTGACCTCAGACTTCTTAGTGATCTCCCTGACAGTGTCACATCCAGTCCCATAACTTTAAATGCCATTTATAAACTGGGGGACTCCCAGTGACTGTCTCCAGCCCAGGCCCACCCTGGGCCCCAGACCCATAAATCCATCAAACTCCTTATGATTCCCACTGGGATGGCTCATTGGCAGTTCAAATTTAACAGGTACAAGACTGAGTTCTTGATTTTCCCCACAGCCCTCTCCTCCAGAGGATTTCCAGCTGAGTTTATGGGAAATTCATCCTTCCAGTTACTGAGGCCCAAAACCCTGGAGTCAACTTTGTCCTATTCTTTCTGCCACACTCCACATTAAACTCATAAGCAAACTGTCTTACCCCCTCCACTGATGTCTCACCAGGGTTAGTGTCTTACCCTCCACTGATTAATTTTTACCCTTGCATACTTCAGGCTGTAATCTTGTTAAAATGTCCACATCCAGCTGTAGCAGTCGTCTGCTGAAAACCTCCAGTGGCTGAGCTCAGCTGTCTACTGACGCACCGGAAATGCAGCCACATGAGTCAGATCAGCCAAAAGCTGCCCAATCAAAGCACAGAATTCATGAGAAAGAATAAATCATTATTTTAGGCTATGAAGGTTTTGGGTGGTTTTTAATACCACAATTTAATATACTATATATTTTATTTGTTTATTCACATTTTCACGCACTAAAATGTAATCTCCATAAAGAAAGATATTTTTGTCTATTTTGTTTACTCTTGTACACCTAGTGCCTAGAACAGTGTCTGCACAATACGTCCTGTCTGTCTGTATATCTATCATCTATTTGTGGGATGAATGAATAGACCAAATAGGCAAAAGAAAGGCATGCCAGAATTCTGTGTGGATTTAGTTGATAATGACTTGGTGCTCATTCTGCCTTTACTAATGTTCTTTTATACATCAAGGTAATTACTTGCAATGTAATAACCAGGTATGAGGTGTTTCTGTCTCATCAACTACATTTTCCATTGCACTGTGTTCAGTGTAACATATCAGAGTCCAGACGTTTATGATGGCCCCCACTATAAATGGAAATAAAAGTGTTCCTCTAATCTGCTATTACCAAATGAACTTAATGTTACTGTTGCGTATTAAACTTGGTGGTGTTTACATACTTTAAATTTATTTTATTTTAATATTATTAATGTACAGTTATATGAGCAATATTACGGTTATTAGACTCCCCGTATTATCAAGTCCCCACCACATATCCCATAGCAGTCACAGTCTATCAGCCTAGTAAGATGCTATAGAATCACTACTTGTCTTCTCTGTGCTGTACTGCCCTCCCCATATCTCCCCACCCCCGCTACATTATGTGTGCGAACCATAATACTCCTTTCTTCCCCTTATCCCTCCCTTCCCACCCATCTTCCCCAGTCCCTTTCCATTGGTAACTGTTAGTCCATTCTTGGGTTCTGTGAGTCTGCTGCTGTTTGTTCCTTCAGTTTTTCCTTTGTTATACTCCACAGATGAGTGAAATCATTTGATACTTGTCTTTCTCCACCTGGCTTATTTCACTGAGCATAATACCCTCTAGCTCCATCCATGTTGTTGCAAATGGTAAGATTTGTTTTCTTCTTATGGCTATATAATATTCCATTGTGTATATGTACCACACCTTCTTTATCCATTCATCTACTGATGGACACTTAGGTTGCTTCCATTGCTTGGCTATTGTAAATAGTGCTGCGATAAACATAGGGGTGCATATGTCTTTTTCAAACTGGGCTGTTGCAGTCTTAGGGTAAATTCTGAGGAGTGGAATTCCTGGGTCAAATGCTATTTCTATTTTGAGTTTTTTGAGGAACCTCCATACTGCTTTCCACATTGGTTGAACTAATTTGCATTCCCACCAGCAGTGTAGGAGGGTTCCCTTTTCTCCACATCCTCGCCAACATTTGTTGTTGTTAGTGTTTTGGATGTTGGCCATCCTCACTGGTGGGAGGTGGTATCTCATTGTAGTTTTAATCTGCATTTCTCTGATGATTAGCGATGTGGAGCATCTTTTCATGTGCCTGTTGGCCATCTGAATTTCTTCTTTAGAGAAGTATCTATTCATGTCCTCTGTCCATTTCTTAATTGGATTATTTGCTTTTTGTTTGTTAAGGCATGTGAGTTCTTTATATATTTTGGATGTCAACCCCTTATCGGATACGTCATTTATGAATATATTCTCCCATACTGTAGGATATCTCTTTGTTCTAGTGATGGTGTCCTTTGCTGTACAGAAGCTTTTCAGCTTGATATTAGTCCCACTTGTTCATTTTTGCTTTTGTTTCCCTTGCCCGGGGAGATATGTTCATGAAGAAGACGCCCATGTTTATGTCCAAGAGATTTTTGCCTATGTTTTTTTCTAGGAGTTTTATGGTTTCATTACTTAAATTCAGGTCTTTGATCCACCTTGAGTTTATCTTTGTGTATGGGGCTAGAAAGTAGTCCAGGTTCATTCTCTTACGTGTAGCTGTCCAGTTTTTCCAACACCAGCTGCTGAAGAGGCTGTCATCTCCCCATTGTATGTCCAAGGCACTTTTATCAAATATTAGTTGACTGTATATGTTTGGGTTAATGTTTGGATTTTCTATTCTGTTCCACTGGTCTGTGGGTCTGTTTTTGTGCCAATACCAAATTGTCTTGATTACTGTGGCTTTGTAGTAGAGCTTGAAGTCAGGAAGCATAATTCCCCCTGTTTTATTCCTCCTTCTCAGGATTGCTTTTTGAGGTCTTTTGTGGTTCCATATGAATTTTAGAATTATTTGTTTGAGTTCATTGAACAAATCTGTTGGTAGTTTGATAGGGATTGTGTTGAATCTGTAGATTGCTTTAGGTAGTATAGCCATTTTGACAATATTTATTCTTCCTAGCCAAGAGCATGTGATGAATTTCCATTTGTTAGTGTCCGCTTTAATTTCTCTTAGGAGTGTCTTGTAGTTTTCAGGGTACAGGTCTTTCACTTCCTTGGTTAGGTTTATTCCTAGGTATTTTATTCTTTTTGATGCAATTGTGAATGGAATTGTTTTTCTGATTTCTCTTTCTGTTAGTTCATCGTTAGTGTATAGGAAAGTAACAGATTTCTGTGTGTTAATTTTGTATCCTGCAACTTTGCTGAAATCAGATATTAGTTCTAGTAGTTTTGGAGTGGAGTCTTTAGGGTTTTTTATGTACAGTATCATGTCATCTGCAAATAGTGACATTTTGACTTCTTCTTTACCAATCTGGGTGCCTTGTATGTCTTTGTTTTGTCTGATTGCCATGGCTAGGACCTCCAGTACTATGTTGAATAACAGTGGAGAGAGTGGACATCCCTGTCTTGTTCCCCATCTTAGATGAAAAGCTTTCAGCTTCTCGCCGTTAAGTATGATGTTAGCTGTGGGTTTGTCATATATGGCCTTTATGATGTTGAGGTACTTGCTGTCTATACCCATTTTGTTGAGAGTTTTAATCATGAATGGATGCTGAATTTTGTCAAATGCTTTTTCAGCATCTATGGAGATGATCATGTGGTTTTTGTTCTTCTTTTTGTTGATGTGGTGGATGATGTTGATGGATTTTCGAATGTCGTACCATCCTTGCATCCCTGGGATGAATCCCACTTGATCATAGTGTATGATTCTCTTGATGTATTTCTGAATTTGGTTTGCTAATATGTTGTTGAGTATTTTTGCATCTACGTTCATCAGGGATATTGGTCTGTAATTTTCTTTCTTGGTGAGGTCTTTGCCTGGTTTTGGTATTAGAGTGATGCTGGCTTCATACAATGCGTTTGGAAATATTCCCTCCTCTTCTATTTTTTGTAAAACTTTAAGGAGAATGGATGTTATTTCTTCTTTATATGTCTGGTAGAATTCAGAGGTGAATCCATCAGGTCCGGGGATTTTGTTCTTGGGTAGTTTTTTGATTCCCGATTCAATTTCATTGCTGGTGATTGGTCTGTTTAGTTTTTCTGTTTCTTGCTTGGTCAGTCTTGGGAGGTTGTATTTTTCTAAGAAGTTGTCCATTTCTTCTTGGTTTTCCAGCTTGTTAGCATATAGATTCTCATAATATTCTCTTATAATTCTTTGTATTTCTGTGGGGTCCGTCGTGATTTTTCCTTTCTCATTTCTGATTGTGTTTATGTGTGTAGATTCTCTTTTTCTCTTAATGAGTCTGGCTAGGGGTTTATCTATTTTGTTTATTTTTTCAAAGAACCAGCTCTTGGTTTCATTGATTTTTTCTATTGTTTTATTCTTCTCAATTTTATTTATTTCTTCTCTGATCTTTATTATGTCCCTCCTTCTGGTGACTTTGGGCCTCATTTGTTCTTCTTTTTCAATTTCAGTAATTGTGTGTTTAGACTATTCATTTGGGAATGTTCTTCCTTCTTCAAATAGGCCTGGATTGCAATATACTTTCCTCTTAGAACTGCCTTTGCTGCGTCCCACAGAGGTTGTGGCTTTGTGTTGTTGTTGTCATTAGTCTCCATATATTCTTTGATTTCTGTTTTGGTTTGGTCGTTAACCCATGATTAATTAGGAGAATATTATTAAGTCTCCATGTATTTGTGAGCCTTTTTGATTTCTTTCTAAAATTTATTTCTAGTTTTATATCTTCGTGATCTGAGTAGTTGGTTGGTAGAATTTCAATATTTTTTACTTTACTGAGGTTCTTTTTGTGGCCTAGTATGTGATCTATTCTGGAGAATGTTCCATGTGCACTTGAGAAGAATGTGTATCCTGTTGCTTTTGGGTGTAGAGTTCTGTAGATGTCTGTTAGGTCCATCTGTTCTAGTGTGTTGTTCAGTGCCTCTGTGTCTTTACTTATTTTCTGTCTGGTTGATCTGTCCTCTGGAGTGAGTGGTGTGTTGAAGTCTCCTAAGATGAATGCATTGCTGTCTATTTCCTCCTTTAATTCTGTTAGTATTTGTCTCACATATGCTGGCGCTCCTGTGTTGGGTGCATATATATTTATAATGGTTATATCTTCCTGTTGGACTGACCCCTTTATCATTATGTAATGTCCTTCTTTATCTCTTGCTCCTTTCTTCGTTTTGAAGTCTATTTTGTCTGATACAAGTACTGCAACACCTGCTTTTTTCTCTTTGTTGTTTGCATGAAATATATTTTTCCATCCCTTCACTTTTAGTCTGGGGATATCTTTGCGTTTGAGGTGAGTTTCTTGTAGGCAGCATATAGATGGGTCTTGCTTTTTTATCCATTCTGTTACTCTGTTTCTTTTGATTGGTGCATTCAGTCCATTTACATTTAGGGTGATAATCAATAGATATGTACTTATTGCCATTGCTGGCTTTAGATTTGTGGTTACCAAAGGTTCAAGGGTTGCTTCTTTCCTTTCTAACAATCTAACTTAACTTTCTTGCTAAGTTTGTGTAAACACCGTCTGATATTTCTTTATTTCTCTCCCTTCTTATTCTTCCTCCTCCATTCTTTATATACTAGGTGTTTTATTCTTTGCCTTTAGTTAGTATTTGGATGGTCTGCTTTCTTTGCTATGATTTTATTTTCTCTGGTGACATCTTTTTAGCCTTAGGTGTGCTTCCATCTAGAGCAGTCCATTTAAGATATCCTGTAGTGGTGGTTTATGAGAGGCAAACTCTCTCAACTTTCGTTTGTCTGGAAATTGTTTAATCCCTCCATCATATTTAAATGATAATCGTGCTGGATACAATATTCTTGGTTCGAGGCCCTTCTGTTTCATAACGTTAAATATATCATGCCATTCTCTTCTGGCCTGTAAGGTTTCTGTTGAGAAGTCTGATGATAGTCTGATGGGTTTTCCTTTGTAGGTGATCTTTTTTCTCTCTCTAGCTGCCTTTAATATTCTGTCTTTATCTTTGATCTTTGCCATCTTAATTATTATGTGTCTTGGTGTTGTCTTCCTTGGGTCCCTTGTGTTGGGAGATCTATGAGCTTTGGTGGACTGCGAGACTACTTCCTTCCCCAGCGAGGGAAAGTTTTCAGCAATTATTTCTTGAAAGACACTTTCTATCCCTTTTTCTCTCTCTTCTTCCTCTGGTACTCCTATAATGCGAATATTGTTCCGTTTGGATTGGTCACACAGTTCTCTTAATATTCTTCCATTTCTAGAAATCCTTTTATCTCTCTCTGCCTCAGCTTCTCTGTGTTCCTGTTCTCTGCTTTCTATTCCATTAACAGTCTCTTGCATCTCATCCAGTCTGCTGTTAAGCCCGTCGATTGCTTGTCTGATTTCTGCGTTGTCTTTCCTCAGTTCCCTCACTTCCTCCCTCAGCTCTTGCACATTTCTCTGTAGGTCCATCAGCATGGTTATGACTTTTATTCTGAATTGTTTTTCAGGAAGACTGTGCATTTCCATCCCTTCAGACTCCCTCTCTGGGGTTGTCTGGTTGATTTTGGTCTGAACCATATTCCTCTGTCTTTTCATGGCTATAGAATTGGTCACTGGTAGTTGCCACGTATGTCAGCTGGGCTCTTTAAGACTTTAAAAAGAAGAAAAAAAAAAAAGAAAGAAAGAAAAAAAAAGAAAAGAAAAGAAACAAACACCGCCCCCCAAAAAACAAAAAACAAAACAAAAAAAAACGCCCACCGGGAATAGATTCTGTGGGGATGCTGTAGGTGGTGCTGTTGTTCTGCAGGGCCCTTTATAGCTCCGCCTCTTAGGGTGCTGAGTCCTTTCGGGTGTAGCTGCACAGCTGTGCGGTTTCCTGTGTATTCTGGTCTCTGTTTTAGGAATAGTTATATTTGCTGTATTTTCGTAGATAAATATAGTGTTGGGAGGAGATTTCTGCTGCCCTGCTCACGCCGCCATCTTCCCGGAAGTTCCAGCATGACCATTATGCATCATTGTACCCCAAGGACTTGGTTGTGATCTCTGACACACACTAGGTGCTAACTCAGTGTTCTGAATGAACGAATGCATGCATGGATGTTTTCAGATAGCACTCGGCCAGAAGCAAGCAGTAACAGTAACATACAGACTAATGAACAATCACAGGATAAACTAAGCTGGGCTGGGTAATAAAGAAACTCTCAAGGCTTAACACATAAAAGTTTACTTCTGGATATTAGATTATATTAATAAATTATTGGTAATGGTTTTGGAGTGATAAAAGCATGATAGTTATGCTGATCGTTTGTTCTCAGATACTTCCTCTGAATTTGCTCTTCTCTGACCTGTTTTTCAGGTGACTCATCTCCCAGCCTCTCCCTCGCTGTATTAGCCGCTCAGGGTGCCACAACAAAATACCACAGACTGGGTGGCTCAAAAAGCAGATATCTATTTTCTCACAGTTCCAGAGGCTGGGAGTTTGAGATCAGGGTGCCGGCATGGTCAGGTTCTGATGAGAGTTGCTTCTTTCTGGCTTGGAGACGCCCTCACCTTCTTGCTGCACTCTCACATGGCAGGTGTGTGTGTGTGTGTGTGTGTGTGTGTGTGTGTGTGTGTGTGTGTGTGAAGGGGATCTTCCTCCTCTTTTAAGGCCATCAGTCCTATAGGGCCCCACCCATATGAACTCATTTGACCTTAATTACTCATAACAGCCCCATCCTCAAATACAGTGACATTGGGGGTTAGGGCTTCAACATATGAATTTAGGAGGACACAGTTCAATCCATAGCACTTGCCTTCTGACTTTTGGCTGATTCTGCGAAATGGAGACAGGACGCCAGAACATGTGCCCCCCTCTCTCCAACTTCATGTGGTATCTCTGTCAGGGACTGCATCTCCTCTGATATTTCAGCCTCCTCTGGACAACCAGCACGTACCACATAGCTCCTGTATTACTTTTCTGTGATTGCTGTAAATAAGTACCGCAAACTGGGTAGCCTAGAACAACGGAAATTTATTCTCTCACAGTTCAGGGGACCAGAAGTCCAAAATCAAGGGGTCGTCAGGGTCAGCTCCTTCTGAAGGGTCTGAGTCGGAGCCTGCTCCACAGCAGTGCCTTCTCTCTGTGCCTCCTCTGTGTCTGTATCCAAATCTCTCCCTGCTTTTTCTCATAAAGATACCAGCCATTGGACTTAGGACGCACCCTGATCTAGTAATACCTCATCCTAACCTGATTATATCTCAAAGTCCCTATTTCCAAATAAGGTCACGTTCATAGGTACTGGGTTTAGGACTTGAACTTATCATTCAACCCACTCCAGCCCCGTCATGTTTCTACGGGTCACTGTCTGGTACCCCGATGGCACCGGTGACACACTCATTCTCTCTCTGTGCTGGAGGCAGAGGAGTGGAAGCAGCTTTCTGCTAATCTCTCAGAATTAGGCTCTGAGCTGCTTCACTGAGTGACCACTGGAGTAGCTCGCCCACGTCTGCCACGAAGGCCGTGGTTTCCAGCGCAGCGGTGCGAGGCCAAAGGGCACCCACGAGTTCATTACATAAATCCTGGTAGTGCGAGGCCAAGTATGTATCAACCCTGGGGAACGGTGGGCAAGCTCCGACAGGCGGACCAGGGTGGTCATGGCCATGTTTGTGCTAGGTGTTGTTTGTTTGGAAAAAGACTGACCAGCTTTTTTGCCCCTCCTGCTTCCTCGTTCTCTCTTTTTCCTCTTTGAAACACTGACATAATACTGAGTGACTTTGCTTTTAAGCTGTCTTAGCCTTGCTCTGTGAGGAAAAAGCCTGCATATTCTTTCCCTATAGGAGACCAGTGTTATTTTTGGAGCAGAGGTTCTTAGGCTGATCCCTGTCTAAACCGATTTCTGTTCTTTGTGAAGTCACGGTCTGTGGCAGCTCTGAGTGATCTCCGTGGGCGTAAGCTTCCTGGCTTTGGAGGGGTGTCGAGGAGACATGCTTGAAACTTCACCACTCTGGGTCTCAACGCAGGGTCCCTTCGCATTCAGACCCTACTCCATGGACTGTGCCCTGGGAGCCGCATCGTGCTGGTGCACTTCTGCTCCTGTCACTTCATGGGACGACCCACTTCACGTGGGTCACGGTGATCTCTCCTTGCTTTGTAACCCTTGTACTGCAGGTCTCAGACTCCTCAGAAGACCATAGCTGGACGGTCCCTGCGGTCTGCTCAGGGTGCATCCGGCTGTGAGAGAGCCACTCTGAGGCCCACGACTTTAGTCCCTGAGGGCCTCTGGGAACATGTCTCAGGACTCAAAGTTAAGAGCACATCCCCTTCTGTAACCTGCTCTGCGTCTGACTGCGTCTAGACACAAGGAAGGAAACCTCTCCTGCTTCTCACGGTTCCTCTTCCTGACCTATCATTACAATGAGTTTACATAGTTTGAGCCTGGTAGGAAACATGTAAACTTAGACACAGTTTCAAATACTGCTGTCCACAACAAGTAACATACCACCTTGTTGTGACTCCCTTCCTCTGGAAGTTGGTAGCTGTGTATCCAGGGAGCAGGTGCCTACGGAGACAGGTCCCTGATGAGCAAGAAGCCCCTGAAGGTGCTTCTGGCTGCTTCCCCTGCGGGGGTGGCGCCGTGACCTGTGATGTGCCCTTCCCTGGCCGGCTATACATAGCCAGCAAAGCTTCTTACAAGAGAAACCTCTTTCTGCACCTGCAGACTGGAAGACTTGCTGTAAATCTCTGGGACTCCTGGAACGGAAGCCAGCCGGCTGGCCCCCAGACCTGGCTGAGTCCCACCCCAGCCCTCCATCCTTCCTTTTGTTTCCTAGGGCACGACCTGTGCTCAGCAATGGTCGACCTAGGGGGCCTGGACAACCTGATCGCCAACACGGCCTACCTGCAGGCCCGGAAGACCCTGGATGGAGACAGCAGGGAGCTGCAGCGGCGGCGCCGGACTCTGGTGCTGCCCGGGCCGCAGGAGGTCTGCCAGGCCCTGCCCCCCGACTTCAGCAGCCTGTGCCAGCAGCAGCCCATCGGCCGCCGTCTCTTCCGGGACTTCCTAGCCACGGTGCCCCCATACCAAGAGGCAGCAGCCTTCCTTGAGGAGCTGCAGAACTGGGAGCTGGCTGAGGAGGGCCCTGCCAAGGGCAGCGCACTGCAGGGGCTGGTGGCCACTTGCGCGGCTGCCTCTGCCCCAGGGCACCCACACCCCTTCCTCAGCCCAGCTCTGGCCACCAAGAGCCAAGCGGCCACCACCAAGGAGGAGCAGGTGGCCATGCTGGCAGTGGCCAAGGATGAGGCCATGGCTTTCCTGCAGGACCAGCCCTTCCAGGAGTTCCTGGCCAGCCCCTTCTACCACAGGTTTCTGCAGTGGAAAGCCTTCGAGATGCAGCCCGTGTCAGACAAGTACTTCACTGAGTTCCGAGTGCTGGGCAAAGGGGGTTTTGGGGAGGTAAGTATCTCAGAACAGCCAGGCTGAAAGGTGATGAGTGCAGTGTAAAAGGGGTTTTGTTTACCTCTCCCTATTTTTTTTTTTTAAGTCTCAAGGGAACTTACTTAGAGCTACTTACACGTGAAGAATTCCTAGCTTGCTCTCACCTCTTCTTTCTGGTCACCACGTGAAATAAAAGGAGAATGGCATAAGAAAAGCCAACAGCATGTGGAATCGGCGAAGACTCTGTACCCTGGGGTCTGCACGGGGGATGCACTGTGGTGCTCAGACACCTGGGAGAATGACAGCAACAAACGAGGGGCACCTCCTTATCCCCTCACTTGTTGTAATGGAGGTAACCTGGGAAAACTTCAGATATCTGAGAAAAACACTCAATGGAAGTAAAGCCGAGAATCCATTTTGCACCACTGCCGTGCTCCACTTTCTTTTCTTAAGTAGAAAGAAGGTTTTTGAGGTAGAATTCACATGACATAAAATTAGCCATTGACCATATTTATGTGTGCAATTCACTAGCATTTAGTATGTTTGTAATGCTGTGTGACTATCGCCTCTAGCTCCACGGCATCTTCTTCACCCCAGCCCCTGGGAGCCACTGGTCCACTTTCTGTCTCTATGGATTTACTTATCTGATGTTTCATATAAATGGAATCAGACAGTACGTGACCTTTTGTGTCTGGCTTCTTTCATTGAGCATAATGTTTTGGAGGCCCATGTATCAGAACTTCATTCCTTTTTATGGCTGAATAATATCCTGGTGCATGGCTGTACTACGCTTCACTGACCCCTCCACCTCGATGGACCCTGGGTTGTTTCCACCTTCTGGCTATTGTGAATAGTGCTGCTGTGAACATGCAGGTGCAAGTATTTGTTTTAACACCTGTTTTTGTTTCTCTCGTGTACACTTAGGAGTGGAATTGCTGGGTCAGAGGGCAATTCTGTGTTTAACTTTCTGAGAACCCACAGAACTGTCCACATTTTACATTCCCACCAGCAATACTGGAGGGGTCCAACTTCTCCATGTCCTCACCAACATTTGTTATTTTTAAAAAATTTATGCCTGCCCAGTGGGGGTGAAGTGGTACCTGCAGACCCAGCTCTTTCTTGAAGAGCCCCTTGTACTTCCAGTTTTGCTCTCTCAGAAGCCTGCCATCTTTTCACCTTGGCTGGTTTCTGCCCCTCCAGCTCCATATCATCCTCTTCCTCTTCTTTCATGCTTTCTACTTCTACCTCTGCCTCTCCCTTTTCTTCTCTCCTTAAGGTATGTGCTGTCCAGGTGAAAAACACTGGTAAGATGTATGCCTGTAAGAAACTGGACAAGAAGCGGCTGAAGAAAAAAAATGGCGAGAAAATGGCTCTCTTGGAAAAGGAGATTTTGCAGAGGGTCAGCAGCCCTTTCATCGTGTCTCTGGCCTATGCCTTTGAGAGCAAGTCCCATCTCTGCCTGGTCATGAGCCTGATGAATGGGGGAGACCTAAAGTTCCACATCTACAACGTGGGCACGCGGGGCTTGGCCATGAGCAGGGTGGTCTTCTACTCGGCCCAGATGGCCTGTGCTGTGCTGCACCTCCACTCCCTCAGCATCGTCTACCGGGACATGAAGCCGGAGAACGTGCTGCTGGACGACCTCGGCAACTGCAGGCTGTCTGACCTGGGGCTGGCCGTGCACATCCAGGATGGCATGCTCATCACCCAGAGGGTGAGTGGCTCTCCAGCTGCCCCAAGGGTGGGGCACAGGGTTGGAGAGGAGGGCAGAGGGCTGTTCTACTCCCAGGGCAAACAGCCTTGGATATGATCCTTCTCATTTCCTTTCTCCTAAAGCCCTTATGTTGTCACCTTGCCTTAGTGGAGTGGTGGGAAAGGATTAGCTCCGCTGGCTGTTTGGGAAGTACTCTGCTATCCTCTCATGGGCAGAGGGGAGCCTCCTTGGTGCATTAGAGATGGTTGGGCGCCTTCATGATGAGATGGAAAGAGCCGAATCCACAGTCAAGGTCTAGGTCTGTTTCACCAATAACCACCTACCTGGTGCCATGTTCCAGAGTCAATAGAGCCTTCATTTCCTCTTCTGGAAAACTTTAGGGTTTGGACCCTAAAATTCTAGGATCCTAGGAGGTAAACTCTTAAGAAAAAGAACAACCCCCTAACTGCACATTAAAGTCAATGTTCTCTGCTGAGTGCAGAATAGGGGACTATTTTATATTGGATAAAGGTGAATTTTAAATGAAAAATATATGGAGGTTTATTTTGATCAATTTGGCTCAAAGGGGCTTGCATAAAATTGATAAAAAGGGAAATATAATTAAGCAATTATGTAAAATTAACAATACAAAATCTCTGGGATTCTGACAGATCTTTACAGTGAGTTTCTGTGCACAAGAGTAGGAGAATCCTCAGAAAGACAAGGGCCCAAGTCAGGTTCTTAAATATTCATATAAAACTTTGTTTTTGCAGTTTCCAACACATAAAGCAGATAGAACAATCAGGGAAGGAAGTAAAAAAAATCATGGCAAGTCTGGGAAACAGCAGGTGATTTCCTATGGCTGTCATGTCAGGGTGCTGACAAGATGTGCAGGGCTTAAATGATGTGAATGACGTGAGTGGATCTGCATTTTTAGAAGACCAATGTGGAATGCAGATGGGAGGCAGAGGGGGCCAAGGCAGTGGCCCAGGGACACATGGTGGGGACCTGTTTGTCTAAGACAGTAGGATTGAAGAAGAGGGAGGAAATTAGAGCTGTTAGAAAGAGACCTAATGGGACTTCAGGACCAGGTGGGTATGACGGTGAGAGGTTAGGGATGGTCTCTAGCTCCCGTGACCAGAGGGAGAGCAACATTGTAGGAAAGCTGGCGAGTTCAATTGTGATTGTGTCGTATATGCAAGAAGTGGGTGGAGCTGTTCACTGGATATTTAGACCTATAAGTCTAGTGTTGTGGAGAAAGTTCTGGGCTGGACATCAGAATTTGGAGTCATCACGGCTGGGGAAGAATCAGGCACCCCTGAATCATTTGGGAAACAGTGGGGGAAGAGACCAGGGACAGAAGCTGAGGAACATCACCATGCAGCGGGTGTGGGGGAAGAGCCTTGACGAGGTAAAAGAAGAGGACTAGAGGCAGGCGTGGCATAGTCACGGAGCTGGATCATTTAAGGGTTGATTTCAGTAGCATATCAAAGAAAACACAAATAGTGAATTAAGCAAAGGTGTTTATTTTTTTTATGTAACAGTATGGTGGAGACAAGCAATGAGTGGCATTAGTTCAGCAGCTGCAGGATGATGGGTTCAATGTCTCATGATCTTGGCCTTTACCATGTGTTGCAAGATGGCTGCTCTAGTCCCAGCTATCAGGTCCATGTTCCAAGCAGGAGAAAGGAGGACGGGTCAGGAGTAAATGAGCATGTGCATAGCAGCCAAGTGTGCCTCGCTTTAAGGAGCTTGCATGGACACCCCCCGTCTGAACAGCTTCCATTAAAATCTCATTAACTAGAACTATTATCTGGCCACATCAGTCTTTAGGGAGGCCTGATAAATAACATTTTTTTTGGAGTAGGAGAGAGGAGTACTAGTTAATAAGGAAGAAGAAAGGCTGGATATAGAATACATACTGGCAGCCTCTGCCACAGAAGCCAGGGGAGAAGAGTCATCAGCACGGCCAAATGGCTGCAAAGAGGTCACACAATCTGGGATTTGGCAAGTAGGGAACCACAGTGTCCTGGGTGAGAGCGATTTTCAAGGTCTAAACTCATATGGTGGAGGTTGGGCTGCCCTGGAAGTAGAGAGTAAGACTAAGGAAGGAGAGAGGCTGATCACTGTAGGGGGTCTCGGGGAGAAAGATGGTGTTTTAAGGTGGTCAGAGTGGAGCAGATTTAGATGCTGAGACAAGAGCCAGGAAAGAAAGCGATGATGCTATAGGAAGGGAAGGGGGTGAATTATGGAGGAGAAGCCGAGGAAAACGCAGCAGAGGAAGGAGGACCTCAGTGACACTGTCCCCTAAGTGGGTGGGGAGGAGCGACAGGTTGGTGGGGAGGCAGCGTGTTTGCCTCCTTGGGACCTTTCTGTGGAGACAGGATGTTGTGAATTCATGTCTGTCTGTGCATGAAAAAAACAAAGTTCTTTATTTTGTGGTTTTGAATTCATACTGTCAATTATGCAGAGTAGAAATGTTCCTTTGAAGTGTCCCATAAACATGTATCATGCTAATTGGTGATATAACTCCACCTTGATGGAGACTTAGGAGACACATAGCTTTGTCTCTGCCTTAAAAATCCTTCCTTAGTCCTCCAGCTCTGTTTATGGGCCAACATAATTTTTAAGGACAGTTCCTTCAGTGGCCCCTGTGTTCAGCTCTCTAGCTCTCTTGGAACCTGCCTCCTTGATATTGTCCACCATAATGAATGCACTCAGTGGAGAAGTTTACTGCCTAGATACCTCTGGCCCTTTTGTCTGTCCTGAGTCCTCTCGGTCTCTGGAGACTAAACTTCAGGGCTCAGACCACTTGCTCTAAGAAGATTTATGCCTCAGTCCCCAGGCCTGCCACTGAAGCCCAGGGGACTGTCAGGACAGGTAGGGGAAAAGAATCAAAGAGCAAGATTGGAAGCCATAAAAAGAAAGAGAGAAGAAAGGAAAGCCTCTCTACTTCACTGTTTACCCTTCTGTATAGCTAAGAAAAGCCCCTCAGCTTCCTTGTTACTGTAGCTCTCACATGTGTAACTGGGCCCCCAGATGGGTTTTAAGGTCATTATATTCACGACATTTCACAGAAGAAATGAAAAAGGAAATATTTACAGGGCTTTAGTAATAACCATTAACATTCTTTTGATGTCAAGATACTATGTAAAGAATTCCTTTGAAAATTGTGAAGAAGGAAATATCATCCTGATTATAAAGGTTGATATCTGTATTGACTCTGTGCTGTCCTATCAGAAGAGTTGAGGCATCACGGCTATGGAAACGACTAGATTCTTCCCATTCAGCTACTCAGTAGTCTTGCATAAGTTAGGATTGCTTCCTGCTAAACATAACAGAATACCAGACTCTCAACAATTACAGAGCCAAGTGCTCTGGAATAATCCTCTGGCCTTTTCCTTCTTGCCACAAGATGACTTTTGCAACCCCAAGTAACAAGTCCATGAGAGAGGATTAAAGATGGCAGCCTGAGAGGTGAGACACAGGCTTCCTCCTAAAACTGCATATAATATGAAAATATAATTAATACAACTAATCCTGAAAGAGCAATAGGAAAGAGGACTGTGCTAGACTGCATACACCTGGAGAAAAGAGCAGATTTCACAGAACAGGGTAATGTACCAAAGCTATGGCCAGGTGGGACCCAAGCCCTTCCCCCACCCCAGCTCACTGGCGGGAGGAAGAGAAACCGAGCACGGAGGGAATGGAGGCCTGGGACTGCTGAATACCTAACTCCAGAGATCTGCTCTGGGAGCACAAACCTACAATTCATGGTGCTTGCATGATACTCTCATGATTACGGGGTTGGAAAGCTAAGACAGGCAGAATTCCTGGAGAGACTGAGATTCAAGCTGCTTGTGGAAAGCAGGGATCCGTATCTGGCTACTCTAGGACAAAAGAAAGGTGGGCAGTCTGAGAGACTTCCTAACAAGGAAGCCCTTAGCAAGAGGACTGCTAAAGGGGCAAGGATTGCACAGAGCTTACTGCTCAGGAGAGAGGACAGGTAGACAAAATTGTCCGGGTGCATTCTGCCCAGCAGGTTGGGAGGTTTGCCATATAGACTCTCATATATAAGGAGGAAAAATAAATCTTCCTCCTTAGATGATCTTCAGGTGCTCCAGCTCCCTGGCTGGCTACACAGGTCCAAGAACCCCTCCGTGATACACAGCCTGCTGCGCCTTTCTTCCAGCCAGCCCCACCTGGCTTGCAAACCGGCAAACCCTACCCTGGTGTTAGGTGAGCCAGACGGAAGATCTGTCTACAGCAACTACAAATGCAAAGCATAGAGGCTTATACCTATGTGCTCACACCACTGGTTCAGGCACTAGAGACAAGCATAGCACCCGGGTGGCAGGAAACAGCTCTTTCCTCCCCCCAGGCCCCAATACCACAACCCCCAACATTGCCTCAGGGGCTGAGCAGCTCCAGGGCACCAGAGGGCGCCATACACAAATATGAAATGCCATAGGAATCTGGTTCAGAGTAAAATTATTAATACAACTCCTGAGAACGATTTAAATGACATCGACCTCATGACTCTTTCTGAAAGGGAGTTCAAAATAAAAATCATTAACATGCTCATGGAGGTACAGAAAGATATTCGAGAACTCAGGAATGAATTCTGGTCTGAGTTCCAATCGTTGAAGATCACAATGGATGGTATTAAAAGCAGATTGGATACGGTAGAGGAGACCATAAATGAAATAGAAACTAGAGAAGAGGAATACAAAGAAGCTGAGGCACAGAGAGAAAAAAGGATCTCTAAGAATGAAAGAATATGGAGAGAAATGTGTGACCAATCCAAACGGAACAATATTCGCATTATAGGGGTACCAGAAGAAGAAGAGAGAGAAAAAGGGATAGAAAGTGTCTTTGAGGAGGCAATTGCTGAAAACTTTCCCAATCTGGGGAAGGAGACAGTCTCTCAGGCCATGGAGATGCACAGATCTCCCAATACAAGGGACCCAAGGAAGACAACACCAAGACATAGTAATTAAAATGGCAAAGATCAAGGATAAGGACAGACTATTAAAAGAAGCCAGAGAGAGAAATAAGATCACATACAAGGGAAAGCCCATCAGGCTATCATCAGACCTATCAACAGAAACCTTACAAGCCAGAAGGGAGTGGCATGATGTATTTAATGCAATGAAGCAGAAGGGTCTTGAACCGAGAATACTTTATCCAGCATGATTATCATTTAAATTTGAAGGAGGGATTAAACAATTTCCATAGAAGCAAAAGCTGAGAGAATTTACCTCCCACAAACCATCTCTACAGTGTATTTTGGAGGGACTGCTATACATGGAAGTGTTCCTAAGGTTTAATAGCTCTCACCAGAGGTAATAAAACCACAGTAAAGAAAGTAGAACAGCTAATTACTATTCAAATGCAAAAATTAAAATAACTATCTCTAAAGTCAATCAAGGATAGACAAAGGTACACAGTATGATACCTAATATATAAAGAATGGAGGACGAAGAAAAAAGAGGAGGAAAAAAAAGAACCTTTAGACTGTGCTTGTAATAGTATATTAAGTGAGTTAAGTTAGACTCTTAGATAGTAAGGAAGTAAACCTTGAACCTTTGGTAACCACGAATCTGAAGCCTGCAATGCCAATAAGTACATACCTATCGATAATCACCCTAAATCTAAATGGACTGAATGCACCAAAGACATAGAGTCACTGAATGGATAAAAAAAACAAGACCCATCTATATGCTGCCTACAAGAGACTCACTTCAAACCCAAAGACATACACAGACTAAAAGTGAAGGGATGGAAAAAAGTATTTCATGCAACTAATGGGAGAAAAAAGCAGGACTTTCAGTACTTGTATCAGATAAAATAGACTTCAAAACAAAGAAAGTCACAAGAGACAAAGAAGGACATTACATAATGATAAAAGAGTCAATCCAACAAGAAGATATAACTATTATAAATAGCTGTGTGCCCAACACAGGGGCATCTACATATGTGAAACAAATACTAACAATTAAAAGGAGAAATAGAATGCAATGCATTCATTCTAGGAGACTTCAACACTCCACTCACTCTGAAGGACAAATCAACCAGACAGAAAATAAGTAAGGAGACAGAGGCACTGAACAACCCATTAGAACAGATGGACCTAACAGACATCTACAGAACTCTACACCCAAAAGCAGAAGAATACACATTCTTCCTAAGTGCACATGGAACATTTTCAAGAATAGATCATATACTAGGCCACAAAAAGAGCCTCAGTATATTCAAAAAGATTGAAATTGTACCAACCAGTTTCTCAGACCACAAAGGTATGAAACTAGAAATAAAATATGCAAAGAAAATGAAAAATCCCACAAACACGTGGAGGCTTCACAACATGCTCCTAAATAACCAATCGATCAATGACCAAATAAATATAGAGACAAATGACAACAATAATTCAACACCACAAAATCTGCTGAACACAGCGAAGGCAGTGCTAAGAGAGAAATATATTGCAATACAGGCCTACCTCAGGAAAGAAGAACAGTCCCAAAGGAACAGTCTAAACTGACAATTAATGAAACTAGGAAAGGAAGAACAAATGAGGCCCAGAGCCAGTAGAAGGAGAGACATAATAAAGACTAACGCAGAAATAAATAAAATTGAGAAGAATAAAGGAATAGAAAGAATCAATGAAAGCAGGAGCTGGTTCTTCGAGAAAATAAACAAAACAGATAAACCATTAGCCAGACTTATCAAGAAAAAAAGAGAGTCTACACACATAAGCAGAATCAGAAATGAGAAAGGAAAATCACTATGGACACCCCAGAAATACAAAGAATTATGAGAGAATACTATGAAAAATTATATGCTAACAAACTGGATAACATAGAAGAAATGGACAACTTTCTAGAAAAATAAAACCTTCCAAGGCTGACCCAGGAAGAAACAGAAAATGTGAATAGACCAGTTACCAGCAAAGAAGTTGAATTGGTAATCAAAAAAGCACCTAAGAACAAAACTCCTGGACCAGATGGTTTCACTGCTGAATTTTATCAAAAATTTAGTAAAGACCTAATACCCATCCTCCTTAAAGTTTTCCAAAAAGTAGACGAGGGGGGAATACTCCCAAATTCATTCTATGAGACCAACATCACTCTAATACCAAAACCAGGCATAGACACCACAAAAAAAGAAAGTTAAAGACCAACATCGCTGATGAACATAGATGCAAAAATATTCAACTAAATATTAGCAAACAGAATTAAAAAATAAATAAAAAAGATCATCCATCATGATAAAGTGGGATTCATCCCAGGGATCCAAGGATGGTACAACATTCGAAAATCCAACAACATCATCCACTACATCAACAAAAAGAAGGACAAAAACCACATGATCATCTCCATAGATGCTGAAAAACCATTCGACAAAATTCTATATCCATTCATGATAAAAACTCTCAACAAAATGGGTATAGAGGGCAAGTACCGCAACACAATAAGGGCCATATATGACAAACCCACAGCGAACATTATACTTAACAGCGAGAGGCTGAAAGCTTTTCCCTTAAGATCGGAAACAAAACAAGGATGCCCACTCTCCCCACTTTTATTCAACATAGTTCTGGATGTCCTAGCCATGGCAATCAGAAAACACAAAGAAATAATAGGCATCCAGATTGGTAAGGAAGAAGTTAAACTGTCCCTGTTTGCAGATGACATGATATTGTACGTAAAAACTCCTAAAGTATCCACTCCAAAACTACTAGATCTAATATCTGAATTCAGCAAAGTTGCGGGGTACAAAATTAATATACAGAAATCTGTTGCATTCCTATACACTAACAGTGAACTAGTAGAAAGAGAAATCAAGAAAACAATTCCATTTACAGCCGCAACAAAAAGAATAAAATACCTAGGAATAAACCTAACCAAGGAAGTGAAAGACCTATACCCTGAAAACTACAAGACACTCTTAAGAGAAATTAAAGAGGACACTAATAAATGGAAATTCATCCCATGCTCTTGGCTAGGAAGAATTAATATTGTCAAAATGGCCATCCTGCCTAAAGCAATCTACAGATTCAATGCAATCCCTATCAAAATACCAACAGCATTCTTCAATGAACTAGAGCAAATAGTTCTAAAATTCATATGGAACCACAAAAGACCCTGAATAGCCAAAGCAATCCTGAGAAGGAAGAATAAAGCAGAGGGGAATTCCACTCCCTGACTTCAAGCTCTACTACAAAGCCACAGTAATCAAGACAATTTGGTACTGGCACAAGAACAGACCCATTGACCAGTGGAACTGAATAGAGAGCCCAGATATAAACCCAAGCATATATGGTCAATTAATATACAATAAAGGAGCCATGGATATATAATGGG
The DNA here is from genome assembly GCA_032199065.1 of Smutsia gigantea. Lineage (NCBI taxonomy): Eukaryota > Metazoa > Chordata > Mammalia > Pholidota > Manidae > Smutsia > Smutsia gigantea. The sequence continues at coordinate 70,845 of JAVSCE010009389.1, read as the reverse complement.
GAAATGACAGCCTCTCAACAGCTGGTGTTGGCAACACTGGACAGCTACATGTAAGAGAATGAAACTGGATTACTGCCTAACCCTATACACAAAAGTAAACTCAAAATGGATCAAAGACCTGGATGTAAGTCATGAAACCATAAAACTCTTAGAAAAAAATATAGGCAAAAATCTCTTGGACATAAACATGAGCAACTTCTTCTAGTACATATCTTCCTGGGCAAGGGAAACAAAAAGCAAAAATGAACAAGTGGGACTATATCAAACTAAAAAACTTGTATACAGCAGAGGACACCATCAATATAACAAAAAGACATCCTACAGTATGGAAGAATATATTCATAAATGACATATCTGATAAGGGGCTGACATCCAAAATATGTAAAGAGCTTACACTCCTCAACAAACAAAAAGCAAATAAGCCAATTAAAAAATGGGCAGAGGAGCTGAACAGACACTTCTCCATAGAAGAAATTCAAATGACCAACAGGCACATGAAAAGATGCTCCACATCGTTAATCAGCAGACAAATGCAAATTAAAACCACAATGAGATATCATCTCACACCAGTTAGGATGGCCAGCATCCAAAAAGACAACAACAAATCTTGGGGAGGATGTGGAGAAAGGGGAACCCTCCTACACTGCTGGTGGGAATGTAAACTAGTTCAATCATTGTGGAAAGCTGTATGGAGGTTCCTCATCCTCAAAAAACTAAAATTGAAACATCATTTGACCCAGGAATTCCACTCCTAGGAATTTCCCCTAAGAATGCAGCAGCTCAGTTTGAAAAAGACATGCACCTGTATGTTTATCACAGCACTATTTACAGTAGCCACAAAATGGAAGCAACCTAAGTGTCCATCAGTAGATAAATGGATAAAGAAGGTGTGGTACATATACACAATGGAATATTATTCAGCCATAAGAAGAAAGCAAATCCTACCATTTGCAACAACATGGATGGAGCTAGAGGGTATTATGCTTAGTGAAATAAGCCAGGCAGAGAAAGACAAGTATCAAATGCTTTCACTCATCTGTGGAGTATAAGAACAAAGAAAAAACTGAAGGAACAAAACAGCAGCAGACTCACAGAACCCAACAATGGACTAACAGTTACCAAAGGGAAAGGGACTGGGGAGGATGTGTGGGAAGGGAGGGATAAGGCAGTAAAGGGGCATTACGATTAGCACTCGTAATGCAGAGGTGGAGGACATGGGACAGGCAGTATTTATAGAGAAGACAAGTAATGACTGTATAGCATCTTATTATGCTGATGGACCGTGACTGTAGTGGGGTATGTGGGGGGGGCTTTATAATAGGGGGTCTATTAACCATAATGTTGTTTAAAGTGATTGTACATTAATGATACCAAAATTAAAATTAATTAATTAATTAATTAATTAAAAAACAAAAACAAAACCACAGGCTGGAACCATGCACCAAGTCTATGGATGAGCATGAAGTCCAGCCACGAGAATCAAACTCACCTGGACGGACCAGATGAGACTAGGATGCCACATGTATGAAATGATTCTGCAGTTTTAGTCATCTTCCTGCTCAAGATAAGGCAACAGTGCAATGATGAGAGTGCCGGCAAGGCTTCACTGGGGACCCAATGGTAGGAACACGATATTCACAAAGAAGCAACCAGTCCCATCCGGCCTGCATTGGCCAGACTGACTCCAAGTGCCGCCTGGCTCTGGAAGCCATGGCACATGAGGGAGGCAAGGGGGACCCCCAAACTGGGGCACATCCAGGGCTCACCATTGGAAGTGGGACATGTCCAGAAACCATTTGTTAAGAGATGACTCCCAATAAAAGGAATCATTTAACAACAACAAAAAAGAATAAAATACCTAAGAATAAACCTAACCAAGGAAGTGAAAGACCTATACCCTGAGAACTACAAGACACTCTTAAGAGAAACTAAAGAGGACATTAATAAATAGAAATTCATCCCATGCTCTTGGCTAGGAAGAATTAATATTGTCAAAATGGCCATCCTGCCTAAAGCAATCTACAGATTCAGTGCAATCCGTATCAAAATACAAACAGCATTCTTCAATGAACTAGAGCAAATAGTTCTAAAATTCATATGGAACCACAAAAGACCCTGAATAGCCAAAGCAATCCTGAGAAGGAAGAATAAAGCTGGAGGGATTATGCTCCCCAACTTCAAGCTCTACTACAAAGCCATAGTAATCAAGACAATTTGGTACTGGCACAAGAACAGACCCATAGACCAATGGAACAGACTAGAGAGCCCTGATATAAACCCAAGCATATATGGTCTATTAATATATGATAAAGGAGCCATGGACATACAATGGAGAAATGACAGCCTCTTCAACAGCTGGTGTCGGCAAAACTGGACAGCTACATGCAAGAGAATGAAACTGGATTATTGTTTATTCTCATACACAAAAGTAAACTTGAAATGGATCAAGGACCCTAATGTAAGTCATGAAACCATAAAACTCTTAGAAGACAACATCGGCAAAAATCTCCTGAATATAAGCATGAGCAACTCCTTCCTGAACGCATCTCCTCAAGCAAGGGAAACAAAAGCAAAAACGAGCTCAAAGGACTACATCAAAATAAAAAGTTTCTGTACGGTAAAGGACACCATCAACAGAACAAAAAGGCATCCTACAGTATGGGAGAATATATTCGTAAATGACATATCCAACAAGGGGTTAACATCCAAAATATATAAAGAACTTACATGCCTCAACACCCAAAAAGCAAATAACCTGATTAAAAAATGGGCAGAAGATATGAAGAGACAGTTCTCCAAAGAAGAAATTCAGATGGCCAACAGATACATAAAAAGATGCTCCACATCACTAATCATCAGGGAAATGCAAATTAAAAGCACAATGAGATATCACCTCACACCAGTAAGGATGGCCAGCATCAAAAAGACTAAGAACAACAAATGCTGGCAAGGATGCGGAGAAAGGGGAACCCTCCTACACTGCAGGTGGGAATGTATGCTAGTTCAACCATTGTGGAAAGCAATATGGAGGTTCCGCAAAAAACTAAAAATAGAAATACCATTTGACCCAGGAATCCCACTCCTTGGAATTTGCCCAAAGAATACAACTTCTCAGATTCAAAAAGACATATGCACCCGTATGTTTATTGCAGCACTTTTTACAATAGCCAAGATATGGAAGAAACCTAAGTGTCCATCAGTATATGAATGGATAAAGAAGATGTGGTACATATCCACAATGGAATACTTTTCAGCCATAAGAAAGAAACAGATCCTACCATTTGCAACAACATGGATCGAGCTGGAGGATATTATGCTCTGTGAAATAAGCCAGGCGGACAAAGACAAGTGCCAAATGATTTCCCTCATTTGTGGAGTATAACAATGAAGCAAACCGGAAGGAACAAAATAGCAGCAGACTCAGAGACTCCAAGAAGGAACTAGTGGTTACCAAAGGGAAGGGGTGTGGGAGGGCAGGTGTGGAGGGTGGGAGAAGGGGATTGAGGGGTATTTTGTTTAGTACACATGGTGTGGGGGTTCACGGGGAAAACAGTGTAGCACAGAGAAGGCAAATAGTGAATCTGTGGCATCTTACTACACTGATGGACAGTGACTGCATTGGGGCATGGGTGGGGACTTGATAATATGGGTACATGTAATGAGCACATTGTTTTTTCATGTGAAACCTTCATAAGAGTGTATATCAATAATACCTTAATAAAAAAATAATATAAAAAAATATATATCAAGTCCACATTCCAGGACCGAAGAAAGGGAGAAAGGAACAATATCAACAGACTTCTGTTTACATACCATTGGCTAGGAACACCCCACATGTTCACCTCTAGCTGCAAAGGAGCCTGACAAATAGACTTTTTTCCTTTTCCACCCATTATAGGAGATGGTGAAGGAGAAGGGGAGTGAGATTAGGTGTTGGGTGAGCCAATGATATGTGTCACACCAGCCCCCAGGAAAAAGCTCTTGATAAGGATTAGGAAATCTCATTAAGCTTCTTAACTCACACAGGCATTAATACTAGAGTATAATTGTTACAGTGGTGTGGTAGGGAGAATTCTAAGATGACCTCCAATGACTCTTGCCTTTGTATAATCTACCCCCTTGGGTGTGAGCAGGATCTTGGAATATTATGAAATGTCCCTCCCATGATTTTATTACATTATAATTCAAAATAGATTATGGAAATGTAATTAAGGTTACTAATCAGTTAGCTTTGAGCTAATCAAGAGAGAAATTATGCAGGTGGGTCTGATCTAATGATATGAGTTCTTTAAATATGGGTATGGAGGTCAGAGGCAGCAGAAGTCCGGCATATAAAACACGGGAGGCCCTCAATATACCATTGCTGGCTTTGAAGATGGAGGAACCATGTGGCAAAGTGTAGGTGACCTCTAGCATCTGAGAGCTGCCTCTGGCTGACAGCCAGCAGGGAAACAGAGACCTCTGTCCTACAACCATAACAAACTCAATGCTGCCATCACCATGTGAACTGGGGAAGGATCCTGAGCCCCAGGCGAAAATGCAGTAAGGCAGACATCTTAACTTTGACCTTGTGAGGTTTTGACCAATGAACCCTGCCTTAAACTTCTACCTACAGAACTGTGAGTTAATAAATGGGTGTTGTTCTAAGCTACTAAGTTGTGGTAATTTGTTACACAGCATTAGAAAACTCATACAAGTTATAAATAAAAGAAGGTAGCCAGTGGAAAGATTATTTGTATGATAGCATCAAAATTAACTGAGAAGATAGGAGGTTGCTGGACATTGTTAGAGCAACAGTGCTTCTCTTCCCAACAGGGCTTGGAATGCCTACCGTATGTTATAGTAGAACTTGAGGCTGTAATTGACTTTGAAACTCTGGGCTTGATTCTTCCAAGTGTAACCCTTTCCTTGGTAGAAACTGAGCCTCCCTAGAGAGGCACAGGCTTTTTCAGGCTATTGTGGGATGTGAGGTGAAATACTCTGGACGTTGCTTTATAGGCAGTAGCAAGCCATTGAAAGTTTTTCAATAGGAGACTGGCATGGACAGAGTGATTCTCTAGGAAGATGACTTTGACTTTATACAAGATGAAGGAGAAGGAGATGGGGTTGGGGAACCTGCAGGGAGCTACTATAATGATCCACCCATGAGGTAATGAGGGTTTAAGTAGGGCCCTGGCCTCTGGACAGACTCATGTCCAGAACTCAGCCCCCTGACCTCTCACCTGGGCTCCATCAGGACCCACATCTGGACACACCTCTCTTAAAACGTGGCTGTCCTCAGTGGAGGAGGCCACCCTAGAATGTGGTGCTGAGGGAGGTGGTGCTGGAGAGGGGACACGCGGCTCTGCTTGAGGAAGGCTGAGGCAGACATGGGAGGAGAGGCAGGGGTGCTTAACAGCACTGACCTGGGAGGCAGAAAAGCTGGTTCCTGTCCCAGCTGTGTCTACCAGCTCAGGACATCTTTAATCTCTAAGAATTTATGAATCTATGAGATAGTCTTTGAATTATTTGGAGAAAAAGATTTGTCAACTCAAAAGATTAACATATGGAATAAGTCATTATGATTTACTAGACTATTGGTCAGGGTTCCTGTGGGACAAAATGAAGTTTATCTAAGGAAATGAAATTAATGGTTTACGTAGCTAAGGATCCCAGAGACTTGGCTTGATCCAGGCATCTGAACAGCGTCCCAGGGAATCTTTCCCTCTGCTTCCCAGCTCTGCTCTCATTGGTATGGGCCTTACTCTCAAGCAGGAGCTCCCCACACAGAGGCCAGCTCCACATATATCCTACCAGCTGAGCAACCCCGTGGAGAGAAGACCCTTCTTTACAGACAGGCCCTTCGCGATTCCCAGGAAAGACTTTCAGTGGACAGCTCAGGTCACATGCCCAACTACAGCCAATTCCACCAGCCAGAAGATCGCTGCTGTTCCCAGGAGCCATGGGGACATCTGTCCATCTCAATCTCGTGGACTGAGAGCAGAGGGTTCTCCAGAGGAAAATCAGGATGGAAAAGAATGAGAGAAGGATGGCAGATAGGCAAAAAACAGTGGATGCCCCTAAAAACTGCTGTTACCCCAATGGTTTGAAAAGTTTGGAAATCTGCCCCCTTAATCAAGGGATGATGGGATCTAAATCCTTTACAAAATGATTCTATGAGGTAGGGACTATTATTGGCTCCATTTTACAGAGGGAGAGATTGAGTTACCCATCCAAAGTCCCATCACTGGCATGATATGAACCCAGGTGTATCAGATTCAAGAGCACTTAATGGTTCCCACTCCACCTTAAGTTCACACACAGGGCAGAACACGGCCTATGGTTTTTAGTGCTGTAAAAGGCTTTCCACTCAGTAAACTCAGACAGACTAAGTGCATGTGATGACATTAGCATATCTGCCTCATTCTGGTCTGATACGGATACCAACCAGAAGCCTAGCTGAACCTCTGACAGTTAAGGCTTCAGAAAGGAGCTCCCACCTACACAGGGAATGATGTGACTAATGTCTCAGAGCCAGCTTCCCATATACAGGCACAGTATAATTACACACAGTCCCAGCCACTGTCTGTGTTCACTTTGAATACACGTGATAGGCACTCCTGCCAGTTCTGAGACAACATCTACATGCACACAATAAAACTAACCCACATCACTTTTTAGAGACTCCAGGAAAATATAATAGGAAAATGGGGCAGTGGAGCTCAGGCTGGGACTTTTCAAATTCAGCATTCTATGTGGGGAACAATGACCTTCAGATTTCATGGGACATGAATCCTTAAAACTTGTAATTTTGTCAGGAATGGGAATGAAGTTAGAACAGTGACTCGAACACTCGTGACATGCTTGGTTACCTTGTCCTGCCTTGAAGCCTCCAACTTCTCGCGTTCAGAGGAGCTGGGTGACAGATGTCAGGCTCTATATTCATTCTGAAGCTTCTATTGTACTGAATACTGAATGCTGAAGAAACACTGAATAAGTGATTTTCAAAAGATCTCAGAATGTTTTTCATCACAAGTTAACACCTACGTACAACACAGCCATGACCCTGCTCCAAAATTTTTTCTCTTTGAGAATTTACTTCTGAGAAACAGTTCAAGAGCCACACAGGAGAGGCATTTTGGTTATTTCATGGTACACGTTGGTCTCCACCAACCATCATTAAATTTGGTTCTTAGTGACTTTTGACCACTACAAAAACCTCAAATCCATTCTCTAAGTATTTACCACAATTAAGAGCTTTCAAAAAATACTCATGACAATCTTAGAATCATTTTTAATATCCCTTCATTCAAAAGGCAGTCATTCATTCATTCATTCATTCACTCCCTCATTCATTCAACATGTATTTACTGAGCATTTCCCACATGCCAGAACTGTGCTAAACTTAGGGATAGAATGATGAGCAAAAAATGGACATGATTTCCTGCGCTGATGGAGTTCACTGCCTAAGGCGGGGAGTGAGAACTTAATACTCACTCAAAGGAATGTAAAATTTCTATTATAATGAGTGCTGTGAAGATGTGGTCCTTGGGGTTCTCCAAGGATTTGACTAAACATGTGAGGATGAGATAGTTAGCCACAGGAGAAATGCGACGTGCTTGATATCAGAAGGACAGATGGGAATTCACTCAGCAAAGGAGTTGGGGTGAATTTAGGCTGGGTTCCCAGGAAAAAGACTCTGAAGATAGATCTATTTATATGTGGAAGATTTATTAGGGAGTGTTCTCAGGAGACACACGCATGTGGACGGCAGGACGGGCAGAGGGTGACACTGACCCACGATAAAGCAGACTAGGGCCTCAGTCAATCCCTCAGCGAGCTCTGGAGTTGGAAGGGCCCTTCAGCGTTGTCCAAAATTCAAGTGGGATCTAGGCTTTTTCATCCCTCTATAAGCCAGTTAGTGATCTTGGCCAGCTGCCAGCAGGGGGCAGCGTGGACAAGGCGGTTCCCTGCTGTGGAAGGCAATGCGCTGGGAGGGGTGCCTCTGTGAGACATCAGCAGTCAACCGCCCCAGCCAGAGGGGGCTACATAATTTTCCGGGCTCATTGTGAACTGAAAATCTGGGACCCTCTCGTTCGAACATCAGGAAAAGGCTTTTTCCTTTCTTCCATGATCAATGTTTCAACAACTCATGGTGGTTTTTGTATTTGGTATTTAAAGTCATACTCCCTCAGGCTCAGAGATATGTGAAAAGTGGAGAACCTCACAGACACTCGGGGCCCCAAACCACAAGTAGACCCCAGGAAGCTTGCGCCTCCCTCCAACCCTCCCTGGAGCCGAGTCCGGGCCCCCAAAGGGGACATAGGGTAACAACAGTTGCTGAACAGAGACAGGTGGAGAGCAAATAGCCAGGAACCCATGGCTGGGAGGCAGGAACCCGTGTGGGATACAGGACTGTGTGAGGCAAGGCTCCATGTGCCGGGTGTGTGCTCCATCATCTCACTGGACTTAATTTACAAGATGCAAATTCAAAAACTTGTGGAGACAGCCTCCGCACAGCTTTTCGCCCTGCACCTGGCTGCTTCTGAGCACAGGGCCCTGCCCAACTGCACTGGAGGTCGTCCCTGGTGCCAGCAGCTGGAGAGTGGAGGCCAGGGCCTGAGGAGAAGTCTGGGCAGAGGCCCCAGCATCCGCTCCAGGTGGGGCAGAGCGCTTCAGGCGCTGGGAGGAGCCAGAGCAAAGCACCTGCTGCTTGGGGGAGATGAAAGGAAGGCAGGAAATGAAAAGCACAAAGCAGGAGGAAATGTGGTTCGGATGAAGCTGGGGAGGTGGCAGGGGCCAGACCAAACCTGCCATTACAGGCTATGTGAAGGGCTTTGGCTTATTGCTTAAAAGCACTGGAAAGCCTCTGAAAAGATTGTACCAAAGGGTCAAGTAGAAGCCTGTTTTGAAAAAATGACTGCATCGGAGGTGAGAACAGGTCAGAGGCAATTCAGGCAGATTGTGGTCATTGATAATCCAGGTAAAGAGGTGTTGGCAGCTCAGCCCACAGGTGGAGGGCGGTGGGGTGGGGGGCGGGGGTGGAGCCAGGGCACAGTGGATGAATTGGGAAGAGATTTCAGAATGAACAGGCCTCAGTGATGGTTTGGATGTAAGGGAAAGAGTGGTGCTGAGGGTGATTTCTTAGGTGACATGGTGTCACAGGTACAGACTTGGGCCCTGAGTACAGGGAACTGGGCTAACACATGCCTGCCAAGACGGGGAAGAGACCGACAAGCCAAAGCGCAGTGCAAGGCTGTCCGAGTTGGTGCACATGGGGTCAAGAAAGGCATCTAGGAGGAAATGACAACCAAATCGAGATTTTCAGAGCAAGCTGAAGATAGGCAGGTGAAGAGGAAGAAGAATGTCTAAACAAAAGGATCGGCATAGGTTAGCAGATGAGGGTGACTGTGGCTCTCAGAGGACTTGGGCAACGTGCGGAGACACCTTCGGTTGTCATGACTGGAGTGCCGTTACCGGCATCTAGGGTGTAGAGGCCAGAGCTGTGCTAAACACCCTACAACACACAGGACAGGCACCACAGAGAACCTTCTGGTCCACAATGTCCACCGTGCCCTGTGGGAAACCCTGGCCGAGGGACAGGCCTGGTGGGAGACGCCCGGCCTCAGTCACAGAACAGAGAGCCTCTGCAGACCTAGAATGTGAAATCACAGGGTGGGAGGGGTGATGAAAGCTACAACTGGCAAGTGTAGCAGATGTCAAGCTGTAGGGGGCTGGAGGAGTCAGGCAAGAGAATTTGAACCTGATGCTAAAGGTGAAGGGGAGCCACTGAAGGCTTTCAGGCAGGAAAGTGACAAAATCAGCCTTGGAAGGACACGCAGGAAAATGATGGGGCTGCACAGGAGGGTAGCATTGCAGGGGACCTGGGAACTGGGCGGGTCAGCTGGCACAGTGTCTAGTGAGTCGTGAGGGCGGAAAGAAAGAGAGCCAGGACGTCTGCAGGGGGCGACAGGATGCGAACCAGGGACCAGAAGTTTGCCACATTATCTAATTTGATGTATTCCCATGCTGGAAGCTCAGAGCAGCCACTCAGATCACAGGCAGCTGATGAAATACGGTCCCCAGGATCACCCAGATGGAAGGAGCAGAAGCGTGCCTGTCCTCGTTCTGCCCCCTACTATGGCTGCCGTGTACAGGTGCACGGGCTGACCCATCACACAGGGCACCTGGCCCAAGGGACAGGGAGATAAGAGGCCAACTGGTGCTCCATGCACCAAGCTATGCAGAACAGCTTCTAACTGACACAGACGTGCCACTTAGGCGGCGCTTGAGCCCAGGTGGGTCATGCCTCTTCTCTGAGCCTTGTTTATGCTGCCCGACTCTTAGGTTTGATGAGATTAAGAAACAAGGTAGATAAATGCCTAGCATAGGGTCAGCCTCTTGGTAGGCACTCAAGAAATGACTGCCTTGATTATTCTACAAGGAGCCAAGCCCTTGAGGCCAGTTCCCTCAGTCACAATGCCTGCTGTCGCCTTGTTTCTGCCTTGACAGGCCCTGGAGCCGCCCAGGTGGCCTCTGTAGCCGGGCTTTCTTCTCTGAGTGGCAAAGGAAGCCAGCAGGATCATTGGCTGCGGCCGAGTGGGCAGTGGCTGAGGGTGCAGCTCACCTCTAGGCTGAGCAGAGCAGGCATATGCTGACGTCTTCCTGCAGCACAGCCACGTGGAGCTTCGCGTGTGGCTTTATTCTGCATCTTAGAGGCCCCATGGAAAAGAAGCCTTAGCCTGATGCTGGGCAGATTCAGGGAACCTGAAACCACTACAGAACACACCCGCGGAAGGGTCTCAACTACTGATCTCTGCCCATGGGCTAGACCTTTCCTACCTTTCAGTCTGCTGGAGTCTTAGATGCTTCTGAGTTTTTCTTCTTGGGTAGCTGCCCTGTCTGAGACAACCAACCAGAAGCCAGGCTTGGTGACCACGGTCACTCACACCTATTGAGGGCCCGCTATGTGCCAGGCTTCGGGGAGGCACTCAGAGTGTCTTATCACTTTAATCTTCATCACTCCCGTGAGCAAAGAGCCAGGAGACTCTGGAGGTTGAGGAACTGGCAGCGGGTGGGGGTGGGGGTGGGGAGAGTGGCGACCAGCCAATGACCGGTAAGAGCTGGGAGCTGAACCTCAGTGGAGGGTTTCCGGGCTGTAGAGCTGCGGGAAGCATTACTGCAGGGCCCCCTCTTTGGGTCTCCCGTCGGGGCTCTCCCAGTAGTGCCCCCAAGAGCAGGAAGCCGGCGCTGGTGAGGCTCGCGCTCCTCGCGCACAAAGTGGCTGGGAGAAAGTGAGCAGGCGGCAGGGCCCGAGCAGGCCCCCGTGCCGCCGGTACTCTGCAGGCTGCGGCTGAGCGCGCGGGCGGAGCCTCGGAGCTAAGTCCCCTGGGGTCTCGGGCCGCATTCTTCCGAGGTCTGCAAAGGCCACCGCTTAAAGGCGCAGAGGAGCAGCTGGGAATGAGAACAAAGCGGCCAGGACCCCCTCGGGGAAGGAAGGAGTGAGCCCCAGGAAACAGCTAATAGCGCCAAGCTCAGCTTGTTTTTTTCCCCTGCTCAACAGTTCTCCTGCCACGGCAAACAAAAGATGTACATTCTGATTCCCTCTTCTGTTTGGATTTGCTGTCGAGTGGATCTGGTTTGTGATGAGCTGGGGGGAAGAGGCATTCGAGGGCGGTTTCTTGCTCGGCTGGCCCATTTGCTGGGCTGGGCTGCCGCTGCCTCCGAAAGACCCACAGGGCCTCCTTTTTTGCGTCCTTCTCCCAGCCGGGTCATCAAGGCCAGCCTGGCCACACCAGGGGCATGACACCCGCGTTTCTTCTAATGATGGAATTTAAGGTTGCCAACTTCTCAGATTCCGTGGGAGCTGGTGATTTACTTGTGACCTTGACCTTGAAGGATCCTGCTTGTGCACGCGCACGCACGTGCACACACACGTTTTTATGGATGTAAAACTGTTGTCAACTGTGCCCTCTCAGCCCCACTCAAAGGCCCCTCCCTGTTCTCACTGCCAAGGTCACAGTTCACTGCTGTCCAGAACCATACTGGGACTACCACAGTGCAGAATCCGCCCAGCCTGTGTCTTGCTACTGAGGTCCCATGGGCCCAGGGGTGAAAGTGACAATAGTCACTGGGTCTGTGGAAGCCAGTATCCAACAATAAGAGCAGTGTAGGGGTGTCTGCACAGGTCCCAACAGACTGGCTCTGCTCCTGATCCCAACTTAGGGTGTCCACCTTCCTGAAAGTTTAGACACTTGTAAGTGACAAGTGGCCTTGGTGGAACCAAGCAATATACATGCCATGGCTGTGATAGATGGACTTCTTGCTGCCCCTCTGGGGGACAATGGCGGAGGGGGAAGCCACTGCCTGACTAAATCCTGTGAGGTCTGATGCTTGATGCCATGCAATGCTGGGTACACTTTGTCTTGCCTGACCAGGTCCACCCAAGGGCACTATAAAACCCAAAGCAAAACAAAATGAAGCAAAAAAAAAAAAATCCACGTGCAAACACCTCCACTAAGAGTCCTCTTGCTGCTGACACTTGGGTGATCCCTACAGCCCTGGCAATGGCAGTTCTGGTCACATGGGCTGAAGGAGCCTGTTTTGACAACACACAGACTGATGTGTGGGGGCCCTTTGTAACTTCAGGAGTTAAACCGAGCTGTGAGGTCAGCATGGTTGGACCGTGCCCCGTGGTGCTTGGCCCGTTCCCTCCTCCCACCCCACTCTGAGGAGGCAGTTCACATGCAGAAGACAAATGGCATGAAGGGCAGGCAATTAATTTTTTCAGCTGGAGGCTGCGATGGAATTTGGGTGCTTAGACTCTGGCATGCGCCTCTAATTCCATTCTTCTCTGTGAAATACTTCCAGTCTTCAAGGAAGTGGTGCCCTTCAAAATTCCATCATTGACATTTTCTGTCTTTTAGCAAGAGGTAAATTTCTTCCTGGGTATTAGTTAGAATGAATCTAAGGCTATTCTGCATGCTGTCTCATGCTCTTTCCATCATGGCCAGGACCTACAGCCTGGTAAAGACAGCAGGCTCATTCTTCTATTTCCTTGGGGAGGAAGAAAAGTGGTCCCAGAGCATGGCTCAGGGTCTGGTCCCCACCTCCCAGCAACCTCTGTAGTGTGGAACAGCCCAGCTAGCCTGATGAACAGAGATGCAGCCAAAGAATGGAGAGCCCAATGGGGAGAAGGGAGGGGAAGCAGCTTAAGCAGGAACGGACAAGATGAGGACTTAATACCTGGCAGATGGGGAGAAAGAAGGAGGGGACTCTAAGGGGAGTGTAAGTCTGGGGAAAGGAAATGCCGGGGCAAAATACCTCTAAAAACCAAAATCAATCAAAGAGAGAAGTAAAGTTTAAAATAAAATTCATTTATTGCTTATAAACTGCAGTCCACCACCATCTCTCTCCCCTGCTCCAGAAGCAGCAAGCAAGCAAACAAGCCCCTCCCCTTAACCTCTCACGCCCTCCTTTGCCCAGGTAATTACCCACTGACATGGAGATGAACTTCTCTCCACCCCTGAGGATATGCAAATGCAGTAAAGCCGGGTGAGATATTCTGGAAATGTTACAATTTTACCAGTAACCACTCCTTCAGAAATCTCGCCTTACAATCTGCTCATTTCCCTTCTTCCGCAATGGTCCTTGGGCAAAAAAACTGGAGCATTATGACCAGACTAATGAATAACAATAGCAACAGCAATAAAATCATGACAATCCTCAAGCCAAAGGATTCAGCTAGGTTCAAAGTCCCATACAGATTAAGTCCATAGCTCCTCCATTCCCCAGGCCGGCAGCAGCCCAGGGTTCACAGCAATCATCACGCGGCAGCTGCAGCCAGGGGGCGCATTCAGGCCACAAGGACTGTAGGAGAAAATAACCTTAAGGGTGATAAGATACATGTTTTAATGACACCAGCATAGGCAAATCTTTTCCATCAGGTAGAACACATACAAAAGAGTAGTCTTGTGATAAAACTGGCAGGAATGGGATCTCGTCCTGGTCTAGTATGCCAGACTTTCAGCCCCCTCCCTGTGGGAGTTACAGATGGGTCAGTATATACGGCTACAGGAGGTACGTGCACTGGCCATAAAGATAAAACAAAACTTCCCTGCAAGATGCTCTTACCTTCCGGACGTTTTGGGTACACTACCATGACCTTTGGGGGCCATTCAGCTGTTACTCCAGGAATACACAGGAGGCTAGCTTCCAGGCCTTTCCCCAAGTTGCCAGAAGGGTCAGTCAACGCTGGTCCATGTGTGGAAATGTCCAGGGCCAGGTCCATTCAACAGTGTCTCCAGGGCTTAATGCAGTTAGGGCTGGCAGCAGGATGTTGCTCTGCTGGCCATACCCTGGCTTCAGTAGCTCTTCTTTGGTTTGGACGTACAATTGTCTAGGAGAGGCAGCAAGGTGTGTGAGCATATCCACGGGGCTCAAGGCTCCTTTACGTGGCTTCTCATTCAAATCCCGCAGCACCATCCATAGGCGAACTGACCAACCCTATAGACTATTGGTGTCCGACTTCAGGCCAGATTTCAACAAACAGCTGTACCTCTCTATCATGCCTGCCCCTGTAGGATTATATGGTACATGAAATTTGCACTTTATTTCTAATTGCTGCACCCATTCTTGTAATGCATGTCCAGTAAAGTGGGTGCCATGATTGCTCTCAATCACCCGTGGCCGGACTGCAAAGAGAAGCTCCAGGCCCATCTTGGTGATTTGCTGATCTGCACGATGTGCAGGAAAAGCAACCAATAGTCCAGTAGCCGTGTCGACACATCATGGCATACCGATATCCTTCTGATATGGGCAGAGGCCCAATATAGTCTATTTGCCCCCTGACAAGGGGTCTTGGTCCCCTTACTATTGTCCCATGTTGCTGCGGGACTCAGTGTAAGTCCCTCTTAGAGCACACAGGCACTCCTTCCGGGCTCTGCTGACTTCTTCAAAGGTCGATGGCAAGCCCCACCGATGGGCTACAGCCCACATTGTATTTTGCCCTGCGTGCAACAAACACTGGTATAGCCATTGGGCCACATCAGAGGCAGGCTTTCCTTCTAGCCAGCGTGCACCTGGGCCAATGTGTCTGCTTCATCATTCCCTGGGGATGCCAAAGGCAAATGGCCAGTCACATGATATACAGTAACAGTCTTACTCTGACCAGAGGCCCATAGGTCTTGCCACAACTCTTGCCCCCAAAGGGGCCGGTGACCAACCATCCAGTTGGCATGATATCATGTCGGCAGCCACAGGGTCAAGCCCCGATAGACGGCCCAGCTGTCAGTGCAGACAACTATGGGGGAAGGCTCCTGGGTGATCACGAGCCATACTGCCCACAACTCAGCCCATTGACTGCTCTTCCCCTCTCCATCCTCCAGCCATATTGTCTCAGAATGGAAAGCCACAGCCCTCCACTTCGGAGGCTGCCCATGACTGGAGCCGTCTGTGTACCAAGCATCTTCAGGTATAGGGGCTTTTCTCTCCTGATAAGGAGTTTTGGCTACCAATGGGTCAAAAGCAAGTTCTTCCTGCTTTCCGCTGGTATAGGTCACTGGTCCCAATAAGCGTTGGAGTTCTCCACTCAAGGGGCTAGTAGAGAGGGTGCTGTGCTGCTGTAAATATGTGCCCCATTCAGCCAATGTAGGTGTCTGAGCCATGCCACTCCGTGGCCTTTGGGTCCAGTCTCGCACCCACCATGCAATGGGATAGGTGGTTATTACCTTGGTCGGAGCTGTTCTGGCAATGGGCTCCGTAGCCAGCAAGGCGTGGTACGCAGGAGCCAGTTGCTTCTCTATCAAGGTGTATCAGACCTCTGCTCCTTTCCATAGTTGTGACCAGAATCCAATAGGTTGGCGTGTCCATTCAAGCCGCTGCCAAAGACCCCATCCATAACCATCTTCAGTTACATGAACATCTAGCTCACAGGGCCTCGATGAGTCTATTACCATCAAGGCCTGTACGGCCTTGACTGCCCGCTTGGCAGCAGTAAAAGCAGCTGCACATGTCTCATCCCAGTCCCACCTGATGCCCTTTTGTACCAACCGGTATAACAGCTTCAGAATATAAGGTGTCAAGTGCGAGATAAACACTTTCCAGTAACCCAAAAGACCCAAAAACTCTTGTAATACTGCCACAGTGGTAGGGGTGGGGAAAGCCTGGACCTTGTCTATAACTGCTTCAGGAGCAACTTTGGTTTTACCCGACCAGACAACCCCCAGGAATTTCACAGACAAACCAGGTCCCTGACCCTTGGTGCTGTTCACAGCCCATCCTTTTTCCTGCAACAGTCTAGGAACTGCCCCGTCTAAATCTGAAGGAGAATCAGATGTGAGCATAATGTCATCAATGTAGTGATACAGCCACACTGTTTGTGGTTTCCTCCATGTGGCCAAGTTCTGGACTACAAGTCCATGACAGATGGTGAGACTGTGGAGATATCTCTGCGGAAGGACAGTGAATGTCCACTGCCGGACTTCCCACGTGAAGGCAAACTGTTCCTGGCTTTCCTGTGCTATGTCAATAGAGAAGAAAGCATTAGCAAGGTCTACTACATAATGATACATTCCCATTTCGTGGCTAAGGGTGTCCAGAATGTCTGCTATAGAGGGGACAGCAGCATGCAAAGGGGTGTGACTTTATTCATTTCCCTGTAGTCTACAGTCATACACCAGGAGCTGTCTGGCTTTCTCACTGGCCACACTGGGGAAATAAACGTACTATGAGTGGGCTTTATGATGCCTACCCTCTCCAACTCCTGTAGAGTTGCTCCAACTTCCTTGTGCCCCCTAGGCAATTTATACTGCTTAATATTTGTCACCTGCCGAGGTACAGGCAGAGCTACAGGTGGGTGCTTAGCATGTCCCCTCAGAACTGCCTTTACCACATGTACCCTCAGTCTGAACTCACCTGCAGTGGTCTGTAACCACAGGCCCTGAAGGATATCTATCCCCAAAAGATATTCAGGGATGGGAGAAATATACACGGTATACTCCTTTGGGGGTAAACGCCCTATTCGCAATGAAATTTGGGCTTTCTTCACTCTAATTGCCTTACCCCCTAGCCATCTATCAGAGTAGGGGTCCCGGGAAAATGCTCAGGGTTGCCATGAATCAAATAACACTCAGCTCCTGTGTCCACCAGCGCCAGGACACGTACATTCACAGGGACCAATGAATTGCTAATTCTACATGTGGCCTCTGGTTCCCACCATGTCCCCCAAGGTGGGGACTTTGCCCCCACCCTCAGTCGAACCGCGATGCCCAATCACCCTCCTGTGGGGCTGAGGGCCCAGGCGAATCCTGAGTACTGTCTCCCAGGAAGTTTTGCAGGGACACAGGTCGGGCATGAGGCCTTGACTCTGGTTTCCGTGTCCTGGACCTCAGCGGCTGGACCTGCTGCTCTGGCTTTACTTGGTGCCACAGTTCTAACAATATTCTATTGGGCTGCCCATCGAGTTTTTCTTTCACCCAGCCTTTATTGAATCAACCCACATCTGGGTCCTCGAGACCTTCATGGGGCCTTTTGCACTTCTCCTCTCAGTTGTGGCCTGTACTTCCCTCTGTGCCTTTATTGTTTCAACCTCCCCCAGATCTGCTAAACCACCAGTAGCCTCACTTATAGGTTGCCCTAGGTGGGAGGCAAGAGCATTCACTACGGACCCAAAGAGAGATGTGGGAGCTGTATGCAGCACCAGGTTTCTCATTCCTATAGTGAGCACCTCCTCATCAGGGCCCTGGCGGTCCATATTATGGATGATATTTTTCATACCCAATTCCCACAGTACCTGTTGGAGCTCTGCATACGTTTTCCAACTACTGGGAAAATATGGTAAATCACCCTGATTAGGCCAAACTATCCTGATGGCAGCTGTCAGCCATTCCAGGAGTGTCTGATTCCCTGAGGCATGACAGGCATTTTGCAACCGTTGTCTGAGGGAAGGGTGAGTCGTCAGGGAAGCCATTCTACTCATCTCAGTACCTGACACAACAATGTTTTCCACCCCCATATCCCAGAGATGTAAAAGCCATGTAGGCAGAGATTCCGATGGCCTCTGCGTATACCGGACGCTCATGTTCACCAGCTCATCCTGGGTGTAGGGGCAGAGCATGGTGAGATCCACAACCTGGGGAGGGGGCTGCTCCTCCCCCTGAGGAGCCTGCGATTGTTTCATTTTTATTTTCTTAATTACAGGTGGGCGGGCCTTTAAAACAGGAGAAGATGGTACCTCCAGAGGTGGCCTGGGTAGCAGATCCGCCAATGGCCCCGCCTCCTCCTCTCCTCTCACAGGCTCCTCCACCAACAGCTCCTCCTTCACCATTTCCGGAGCTGAAGGCACAACTCTTCCCCCCGCCCCCCACCCCCACGGCCTCCTGCAACGTGGCTCCTCCTGCCGTCTCCCCCTCGCAGCTGCTAAGGAATCTTCTAGGAGTGTGACCTGCCTTTTCAGTAACCATGTCTCTTCTTTAACAGCATCCCATAGGTTATCACCCAGCTCCTCCAAATGATGCTGAAGTGTGTCTTTCTCCTGCCTAAGTCCCTCAATAATCCTTTCTTTCTCCTGTATAACATTTTCCACTATCTCGATGAAAAGAGACCCTACAATGCCATCCACTACACAGCCCCTTAAGGTCTCCAAGCTGTCTTCGAACTCACGGAGGGCTAATTCTGCAGCTCCCGGTGTTTCCACCCTTCCCCAGTTCTGGGGAATGTCCCACCCCTCTAAGAGGTACTTTACCCTAGACCAATTGCCCACTAGGGGTTCCCAACTTGGAAGCCCCACAGCTGGGGGGATAATAATAACAGGTGAAGCGGCCCCCTCTACCGCTGCATCTGCTGGGCCTCCCCACCATCCACAGGAGCAGCCCTCCCAAAGGTCACACCCATTAGGACAGGTTTCGGGTTCAGAGGCACCCTGCCGACTGCTGCCAGGTACAAGTCCAGGGAGAGGAAATCCTGGGGCAAAATACCTTTAAAAACCGAAATCAGTCACAGGGAGAAATGAAGTTTAAAACCCGTTTATTGCTTATAAACTGCAGTCCAGGGCCGTCTCTCTCCTCTGCTCCGGAGGAAGCAAGCAAGCCAGCCTCTCCCTTTAAAGTCTCAGGTTCAGGCACACCCTTGGTTGCCCAGGTAATTACCCGTTGACATGGAGATGAACTTCTCTCCCCCCTGAGGATATGCAAATGCACTAAAGCCAGGGAGATAATCTGGAAATGTTACAATTTTACCCACAGGGAGAAAAGAAACCCTGAAGGAATTTGGAAGGGTAAGAAAAAACCACCTCATTTCCTTTCATAGAGGCAATGCAATGTAGTGGTTCTAAGTGCAGGTCTGTGGGTGACCTTGGGCAAGATTTAACCTCTCTCACTTTTCTAATCTGAAAAATGGGCAATAAGATTGTTTTTATCTCATAGGGGTATCATGAAGATTAAACAAGAAATTCACATAAAGTCCTTGAAAAAATATTTAGCATGTAGTAAGCACTCAATAATTATTGAGTATTATGATTTCTAATTTTTCTCCCAGCATGTGTCTCACATCTTTGGTTCAGGACAAGGCATGTTCTCCACTTTTCGCCCTGCACCCTCTACTGAGCAACTAATGTCTGTCTGGTGTCCTAGTTAGTGATTTTAATCTTTAAAGTCACTTGCGTCTGAAGTCTGCTCATTGGAAGGGTACCACACACGGAACAAGCACACCGTAGATTTTGCTGAGTAGAACTTACCCATCACCACCATCTGGACTGCATTTGGATGGAGTTTGTAGTCCTTCTTCATTCCTCTCCCACCCCAGCAGAAGAGACTGAACTGGAGAGAAGCTGGGCCCAGCAGCACATACCCCAACTGAGAGTTGGGAAGAGTGAAATACTATATATAGGGAGACCCTCAGTGCCTTCCTCACCTTAGCTCTGAAAATGGAGGCAAGCAGGCTGACACCTCTCAGTTGGGGTAGTGGAGGAGTGCTCTCTGGGAGACTGAACAGCCTAACAGAAAAGGTCTGCACGTACTCACAGTTGGGATCTCATTGAAATGGCTTAGCAGGTTCACTCTACAGTGAAGCCTGTCAGTTGACATGCTTCTTGTCAGCCTTTTGGTACTGCACTCTAAAGTATGAACAGTCAAAGATCTTAAATGTGAAATAGTCAAGATCATTTGTTTAAAAAAAAGAAAAAAGCTTTCCAAAATGAAATATAATGCCAAAGCAGAAGAAACTTGTAGAAACAGGAACAATTCAGGGAGTCGAAGAGAACATGTTTTAAAACCTATAATTAGTATCTTTTGAATTTAAGAGAATTTATTGAATCCATGAAACAAGAACAGATTATAAAACAAGGAAGAAGAAGAAGAAGAAGCACATGTGGAAATAGAAAATACAGAAATACGTTTGCAGAACAACATGGATAAATCTTAAAACATTGTGTTGAAAAAAAAGAAGTCAGACCCAAAAGAGTATTCACCATATAATTCCATTTACATGAAATCTAAGAATAGACATAACTAATCTATGGTGACAGAAATCAGAAAGTGGTTGCCTGGGAATTAGGGAGGAGAATGGACTAGAAAGAGGCACTCAGTGGATGGAAATGTTCTATATCTTGTTTGAGTGATATTTAAGTGGGCGTATCAATTACCAAAATTCATCAAGCTGAATATCTATTTGGGCACATTATCCTATATTAATTACATGTTAATAAAAAAAACACATGTGCAGAAATGAGAAGTTCAATAGAAGGATTAAGCCTCTAGATATAATTATCAATTTAGAGGAAATACAAAGAACAGAGGAACATATTAAATGACACTGTACCAATGCAGTCCATAAAAATCTGACTGTGGGAAACTTTACAGTTTAGCCAGTTTCCCCAACAAAAATTTGCAAAGTATGGGGGAGACAGAAAAAGGAGAAACATATATTCACAGAGATTTAAGAAACATATCAATCACATTGTATGAACTTTATTTGGATCCAAATTTAAACAAACTGTTTAGATGACAAGTTTGTAGGACAACTAAAAAAGTGTAAATATGTCTAGATATTTGATAATGGTAAAGAACTGTTGGTATTTTTAAAGTGAGCTAATGGTAAGAGCTTTGTTTGTTTCTTTTAAGTGACCTTGTCTTTTAGAGATTCATAGTGAAATACAAATTATATATCTAAGATAGTCTGGGGCAGTGGGAGTGGGTAGGGACACAGATGAAACATGACTGGCCTTGTGTTGATAATTGTTAAAGTTGGGTGCAGCATACACGGGATATTACTCTAGTCTCTTTTTGTATATGCTTGAAATTTCCCATAACAGATCACCTTTAAAAAAAAAAACAGAAGAGTTGGAAGAAAAAAATAGAGGAAGTCTCCCGGAAAAAGAAAAAAGACAAAGAAATGTAAAATAAAAATGAAAGATCAGAAGCATAAAGGATAACTTCAGGATTTCAAAAAAAGAGGGCAAAGAAAATGAAAGGGAGAAAATGACAAAGAAATGATATGAGAAAAGTTGCCAATCCTGATAGCCATTAGTTCCTGCACTGAGAAGGCAGCCAGCAGCCAGCTGGAGGAAAAAAGTCCCATACTAAAGTACATCATTAAGAAATGTCCTCACGTTGGTGTGCAAGGCCATGAGCCTGACACACCTTCTTACAGCCCCTCTGCTGCCTCCTTTTCTCTCTCTGGGACAGCACGCTGTTGGCACTACTTCTAGGCCAAGCTGTTCCCCCATTTTTAGAACTGAGTGAAATACCATACTGCGGGATATGCGACTGGTGTCCAGGCAGCTGTTAAGGATGTGGGTGACATATCTGGAAATCTAAACAAGTTAACTTTTGGTAATCCTTCACTAATGGAATGGGAGCTGGAAGGGAGCTGCGTGGTTAGAGTCCACTCCTCCTCTCTCCCCTGTGGTTCCTCCTTGTGACCCTTCCAGATGAGCCCCTTGTGCCTGATGAAGGAGCAGCCAGTCTGGTAATGCCTGGCATCACATCCCCCTTCCCTCACTCCTTTTTCCCCCTCTCTATTCTGTTATGAAAACCTTCAAACACATAGGAAAGTTGAAAGAATTTCACAGCAAGCACTTGTGTACCCATTACCTAGTTACCACTGATATTTAAAACAGCTTTATTGAGGTATAATTTAAATATCATAAAACTGACCCATTTAAAGTATACAATTCAGTGTTTTTTTTTAGTATATTCACAGAGATATGCAAACATTATCACGATTTTAGAGTATTTCCTTCACCCGGAAAAGAAACCCCTTATCCTTTAGCAGTCACTTCCACCGCCCTTTCCTAACCCTAAGTAACCTTTAATCTATTTTCTGGCTCTATGGAGTTGCCTATTTGGACACTGCATTTAAAGAGAATCACACAATATGTAGCCTTTTATGACTAGCACTTAGCATATGCTTTCAGGGTTTGTCAGTACTTTGTCCCTTTTTATTGCTGAACAATATTCCATTGTATATCATTAAAGTTTTATTAGATTTGCTTTATCATGTGTCTCTCCATCCCTTTATTGCTCCATGAATTCATCTTATATGTTTTATGTATTTCCACATAATTTAATTTCCTTTTTTCCCAATGCTCAGCACCTTCACAGTGTGCATCTTTCCAATAAAACTTACACCATGTGGCCACCCTAGGTGCAAAGGAGGCTGGGCAGTGGAGAACTCAGCCTTCTGGCCTCTATTACAAAGGGGACTGGGAGACTGGGAATGGATTTTTGCTACCTTGGCAAGCAGCGTTTCTCAATCTCATCCACATCTCCTCCACTAGTCTCCCCTCCTACCATTTCATCCCACAGATTTTTATATTCCAGAAATGCCAAATTTCTTAAGGTTACCTATGCAGTCCACATTTTTCCTGACTCCATCTCTTGCACATGCTCATTACCTGGATAACCTTGTCTGTGTGACAGATTCTCCCTTCATGGTTCAGCTCAGCTGTCACTCTTCAATGAAGTATCCCCAACACACACACACACACACACACACACACACACACACACACACACACACACACACACACACACACACACCCTCTAGCCTCCCTGTGCTGTTTTACACTCCCATTATGGCATATTCCCCACTTTACTGAATTAACCTTGAGCCTGTCTGTCTCCACCAGCCTGTAAATCCTCAAGGTTAGGGGCCAGGCCTTTTATGTCTTGGTATCCTTAGAACTCACTGCAGGACACAGCTCAATACATTTTTGTTGGATAGTGAATGGAAAACATCTAGTTACCTACTGTTGTTTATTTAACAAACTTTGGTTGGACATGTCCCAAATGAGGCCCTGCTGTTAAGTACCTGGTTTAGATACAGAGATGAGTAAGACTATATCCTAGGCCTCAAAGGAGCTTGCAAGACCCTTTCGCCTGAACAAGTGGAAAACCGAACAAGATGCCGGGGTGACAGATGTAAACTGAGGCTGTCCCAGGCAAACCAGAATATATGGTCACCCAAATTACATATCAGCTTCTATGAAAAGAGCATTCCCATGCTGACTCATGTCCAGCTGGTCAGACCCCAGTCACTTCCAGAATTTTTTTGCAGAGGTCAATTACTCCTCATTAGTGCCTAGGTCATTTTTTGTTCTTCACTGTTGTTATCCATGAAAGTTAATATCCCTAAACATACACTGTGAACACAAAACATACATATTTAAGCAATTAGAACAAAATCATGTAATGAGCAGCTAAAAACACTTTCCAATCTTTTTTGATCGGCTGAAATACATATTTTAACCCATGTGTGAAATCCATTACATACATAAATTTCTTGCTCTTAAGAGTAGGTCCTGGTCTGTGGTCTTTATTGTTGGGCATTTGGATGTTTCCAGCTTGTGGCCATTATGAATAATGGAGCTATGAAAATCTTAACATATGATCCTTTTTCTTTCTTCTGAGTCATTTCTTTGAGGCATGTAGTCCTGAGTTAAATAACCTGAATAAAGGATGGGAATAGTTGATATATCTTATTTTCTATCTCCCTAAGTCTTATTGGTTTCCTAAGAGTCTGAGTCAATTTACAAGGCATGTATGTTTCTCACAACTCTGCCAATAATTTATATTATCATTTTATATGCTAATAGAAGTTCATTGTCATTTTAGGGAGTACTTTGCATTTTTAATTGTTGCAGAAGTTATACATTACACTTTAACCAAACATAGCTTAGTTTTTATGAAAACATAATATAAATATGTATGTTACAATTGCAAGGTCTGTTGCAGATATTCATTAAGTAGTTGTTGAATGAATGAATGTATTAAAATTACCCACAGTCACAAAAAGACAAACGCTTCCTGATTCCGCTCATATGTACAGTGGCCAAATTCATAGACACAGAAAGTGGAATGGTGGTTGCCACAGCCTGGGAGGTGGGGACAATGGGTGCTCATTTAATGGGTATAGAGTTTCAGTTTTGCAAGATGAAAAGAGCTCAGGAGATTGGTTGCAAAACAATATGAATGTACTTAATACCTTGAACTATACACTTAAAATGTATTAAGATGGTAAATTTCATGTTACATGTATTTTACAAAAGAAAAATTATGTATATATATATATATATATGTATATAAATTTAACCCAATGGTCATTTGGCATATACTGTCAGTAGAAGTGTGCCTACCATATATAGTCATGCATGTTAAATGTGTGGAATTTTCTAGGTTACAATGACAGTGTCAGTTTTTCAGTGCAGAGACACACAGGCAGAAATGTGTGATATTAGTATCCTTATGTAGCAAACAGAGTAAGAAATATCATAGACCAGATAATATTCTGTGAACATGCAATATTAGCAATACAATTTTCAAATCTTAAAAAAAAATGATGCATCTAATTTTCTATAAATAAAATGCAGAGGCAGAGCTTAGGGGATTGTTAAGACATCCACTTAAACTTTTCACCTACAAGATGAGGTAATGAGACTAAGAGGGGCTGGGTGATTTTCCCACTTCAAGAGCAGCCCCAGCTGTCCCCTTTAGAATGCACTCAGGCCCAATCCTCTTCATGTCTCATTGGCCAGAATGGATCACATGGCCTGTCCTGACGGCACCAGAGGCTACTGGGAAAGCAGGAAACAGAACAGGTTAAATACATGGTCACCCCCATTAATTAGGTTTCCCCTAACAAGGAAAGAAAAGGTTCGTGCATATCGGATAGACAATCAGCAGTGTCTGTTACACTCATGTTAGTGTTCTTGTTTTGTTTTGTTTTTTGTTTGGGGTGCTACAGGCTGGAACCAAGGGTTATATGGCTCCTGAAATCCTAATGGATAAAGTGAGTTATTCCTATCCTGTGGACTGGTTTGCAATGGGATGCACTATTTATGAAATGGTTGCTGGACGAACACCATTCAAAGAACACGAGGAAAAAGTCAGTAAAGAGGATTTAAAGCAAAGAACCTTGAAGGAGGATGTCAGATTCCAACACAGCAACTTCACAGAGGAAGCAAAAGATATTTGCAGACTCTTCTTGGCTAAGAAACCAGAGCAACGCTTAGGAAGCAGGTAAACTGCCATATGACAAAGATAATTAGTGATGTCAGCATTGTCCACAGTGATTGGAGACTATTTCAGATTAGTGACAAAGCCTCGGGATAAAGTAGTATTATTATTTCCCTATTATTATTTGCACTTTGTACGGTTGAGTATTTCTGAAACTTTGAAAACTATGAGCACTTGATATGGAACAATCTCCAAAAAATATTTTAAAGTGAAAAAGTGAGGTGCAAAGCATCATACATTAAAAATAAAAGAAAGGGGATATGGGATTCAAGTAACTGCATAGAATATTTTGGGCAGAGGATACAAGGGATGTATAGGATTGGTTGGCTCTAATAAAGGTAAGTTGGTTGGTGGCTGGTGACAAGGATACAAATGAGGATTTCACTATATAACACTATTATCTTTTGAATTTTGAATCATGTGAATAAATTATGTATTTACAAATGAATAAATTAAAACAAATTAAAACCATTAGTACTGATAGCTATAGCTCTGGAAAATTCTGCCCCTTTTATACATCTCTGTAAAATACCCTCAATCAATCAACAGATAGTGAGTACATATGATATTGCCAGCTGTGTTAAATACAGCTGAAGTTAGTTCTGAGGAAAGGCAAGTTTTATTGCTTACAATGGAATAATAAAACCAAGTTATTTAAAAAATAAAAACTAAGTAAATTTGGTCTGTGAAAAGACCCTTGGCAATGGGTGACTGTGTTATTGTAGAGAGAAAACCAAGGGTTTTAAAGTCACAGACATAGATTCACATCCCAGCTCTGCTATGTATTGATCATTGTATTCCAAGCAATTGAATTGCATTTTGAGTCTCCAATATCTTCATATATATAATGGGGGTTTGTGGGTATTACAGTGAGTTTTGTGTGTCAACTTGACTAGACCACAGTACTCAAAAATTTGATTAAACGTTATTCTAGATGTTTCTGTGAAGATATGTTTTTTATATATGAGCTTAATATATAAATCAATAGGTCCTGAGTAACACAAATTATTCTTCATAATATGGATGGGCCTAATCCAATCAGTTGAAGGCTTTAATAGAAAAAGATTGACCTCTCCGGGAGAGGAAGGAATTCTGCCAGCAAACCACCTTTGGACTTGACCTGAAAGTCTTCCCAGGGTCCCCAGCCTTGCAGAATTTGGACTTGCCAAGGCTCCACAGTCATGTGAGCCAATTCCTTAATACAAGCCTTTCTCTCTCCTTCCCTTGCTCATATATATACACACATACTGCCAGGAAGGAAAAACTTTTCCTTTATCCTCTTAGGTTTAGGAATTGAGGCCTGCACATTAGACTGTCAAAAAAGAGATTAGCAAGAGGAAAAAAACCCAGATATTTATTCATATACCTACTACATAGGAGTTCGCAGAAAAATATGACTAGGAGGTGGTTAGAATTAGGGACTTATATACCATCCTGACAGGCGAGAGGGAGAAGGGCACTTTCAGGAAAACAAATGACTTATTAGAAATGGTGGAGGAAAGGGCACTTATGGAGAACGAAAGACTTTTAGGAAAGATAAAAGGGCCTCTAGGAGAATAGAAAGGACATATAGTTGTGTGACAATGTCCATTTATGTGTGGTGCTGACTTCCGTCACTGGTGATATGAGTCAATCTTTTCTGGTTTTGAAACTCCCAAAACTCCTGGGGTGAGGATTTATAAATTGAGTTCTTTTGGGAGGCTCTACATTTAGGCAGGTAAGAGGAGTTAACCTGCATCTGTTGACTCGCAAATGCCTTGAGCTCAAAATAATTTTTATGCCATTGGGGTGCATTCTGGACCCCTTGAACATTCTGTTGGTTCTGTGTCTCTGGAGAACTCCGACTAATACAGTGTGGATATTTTGAGGTTTAAATATAATGTATGCAAAGTTAGATATAATGTCTGTTAGGAATCATTCAATAAGTGATAGTAATTATTAATTTGTTCTAAGGGAAATACCAGATACTATTTTGATTAAACTATGAGCCTGAATGTCTTAAATTGCTTGGATTAAGTTTTCAAAATCTAAAATTATATACAAATTTGAAAGCTACAGCTATAAAGTGCTGTGACTGACTTTTAATACTGCATTAAAACTTAGGCAACCGTATTACTCTCAATCTTCTAAAAAGCTGCCAGTGAAGGTTCTAGAACAAGGCTGTCTGCCTTAGTTCAAAATGTTTGAGTATGGAATCACCTTTTACTTTTTGACCTGATTTTTAAAAAATAGACAGACAAAATTCATTTGTAATAACTTTCAAAGCATGACAGATAACCAGCAGCTAACAAATGAATATTTTGAAATTAGATGGAACACTACATTTATGTGAAGTAAAATGTGGAACTGATTTTCCTGTGTAGATTCCAACATTGTATTAGTGTGGTCAGAATAGGCCATGTTATGATGACAGGCAAATCATAAAGTCTCAGCAGCTTCAAACTAAAGGATTATTTCTCATTCACAAAAAGTCCATTACGGGTCCAGCAGCAACCAGATTATCTCCCTTCTGAGCAGTGGCTAGGATCCAGGCCACTTCCATCTGATAGCTCCATTGGAACTGGTGGCTTCCAGTTGCTGTGTCAAGAGAAAGAGAGCACAGAGAACCAGGGAGCGCTGTGTGACCTCAGCGGGAAGTGACCCACTTTGCCCAGCAGTTCATACACACTTCTGTTGACCACAGTGAGTCCTCAGGCCCTGCCTAAGGGTGAGGGGGCTGGTTAGCATTGTCCTCTGTGTGCCCAGGAAGAAGAGGAGAACTGGATAGAGTGGCCACTGACCATCTCTGCTGTTCTGGGATATCAGCAGGGACCACTGACCTTCTCTGCCGTCCTGGGATATCTCAAGTGCGGGGATATCAGAAAGCACACAACAGAGGCTGAAGCAGTGGGGAAGGCAAACCCTCTCTTTCGATGCTTTCCCTCAAGAGAACACCACCCACTTGGCATGTTTGTCTGAAAAACTATTTCAATACTTTATAAACACACCGTGGGTCCATAAAGTGAAATATTGGCAAGCATCTTCAAGAAAACGCCACCTGAAAGCACTGGATCATTGCCTGAAGCTGCATCAGCAAGCAAAACCTTTCTATAAGGCATCTGTTGTTGTGGCTGTTTTGAATAAAACTGTTTATAACATTAGAGAAAAGGCATATAAAAACCAGCTGCTCCATGAAAGGGAAAACTGTCCAACATCTTCATTACAAATCTATGTATTTTTAAAAAATTCATTCAAGTGAGATAACATTTGATTAATTTGATGGGTGTCTTCCAAAACTGAGCAAATGCCTGGACAGCATGTTACACAGCGGAAAGGTCAAGTCCCCCCTCCTGGTTGCAGTCACAAGCATTTGAAATAAATTAAAAACCCTTCTCCTTCTCTAGACAGCATGGAAGAGGATCTCCTTTGCCTTTATAGGTCTGTCAGTTAATTTTACAGAGAAGCCCAGAGCTTTTCTGAGCATCTCACAGGGGCTCCAGATGCTGTCAGCTGTGGTGTTTTCCAATAAAATAAAGGGTGAAGACCACTTAAGTATTTTGCAGGTTTTATTCTGATCACTTGATGCAGAAGAACAAGAGCAAATAACCAAGCAAGGATGTGCCAATACCCACTGTTCTTGGCAGACCAAGCCCCACCGTGTGGTCCTCACACATGGGCATGTGGTATCTTGTCTTCCTTGACTGTTGTAAGAAAACCCACTGGGTGGGGTTCCATAAAGCAAGAGTCCCTGTTAGTGCTCTGAAATACATTCCACTCCAACACACAGGAGGCGTCTCCTGCAGCTGTCTGGTTATCCCTCCCCGGATAGCCTCCCCTATTGTCTGAAGTGCATCACATGATGATGGACCTTGCACAAAAAACAGCCTTGCACAGAACTTGCAGGGAAAGAGTCAAGAGTAAAATAATCTTCATGTTACTTCCAATTACAGGACTGATTTGA
The DNA here is from genome assembly GCA_032199065.1 of Smutsia gigantea. Classification (NCBI taxonomy): domain Eukaryota; kingdom Metazoa; phylum Chordata; class Mammalia; order Pholidota; family Manidae; genus Smutsia; species Smutsia gigantea. The sequence continues at coordinate 41,415 of JAVSCE010009389.1, read as the reverse complement.
GAGTCACTTGTGCAAAAGGTCACAGTGATTAGCTTCACAGCTTCAATTTATGTCGGTAACTCTCCCCAAGAAGGGAAGTCACGTCAACTGCTTGACTCTAAAAATCATGTCTACTTGTGGAGGTGGTCTGCAAACAATGAGTGCTACTGTGTGCTCATGGGGGAATCATGGGTGATTTCTAAAGTTATTATTTTTCTAAATTATTCTTTATGTCACTATATTGTCTTTGCAATTGAAATGAAATGTAGAAAAAGAATACCACATATTTTGTATCATTAGAACATTTCCTATTTTGGTTTATTAGCTGGCTGACCATCTCCTTTCTTCACAGAGAAAAGTCTGATGATCCCAGGAAACACCCTTTCTTCAAAACCATCAATTTTCCTCGCCTGGAAGCCGGCCTAGTTGAACCCCCATTTGTGCCAGACCCATCGGTGGTTTATGCCAAAGACATCGCTGAAATTGAAGATTTCTCTGAGGTCCGGGGAGTCGAATTTGATGATAAAGATAAGACGTTCTTCCAAAGATTTGCAACAGGTGCTGTCCCCATAGCATGGCAGAAAGAGATTATAGAAACGGGACTGTTTGAAGAACTGAATGACCCCAACAGGTCCACAGGTTGTGGGGAGGGTAATTCATTCAAGTCTGGTGTGTGTTTGTTATTATAAGTTGTTTTCCCTAACAGCCAGCCAGCAGAAGTCTCTGCTAACATAATCCTTGAATGTTCCTAGCAAAAAAAATCTGTTGAATGGTGACTGATCTAGCAGCAGGGGCATTTCAACCATAGAACAGTTTAAAGAATAGATGAGCTCACTCCTAGGACACATTTTCTCTCCTTTCTTTCCTTCCTTCCTTCCTCTCTTTCTTTTTTTTTCATAAAGACAAATAAAGTCTCAGTTTTCACTGAGGGCTGGGAAAAGGAACACTCAGGTTTATTTTGATGAACTAAGAGCATGGGCCCTCCACCGTCATATCCCTGAAAATTACACAAAGTCCTAGGAGCAGAGAATGGAACTTCGTGGTGTACTCAGAAAATGAGCATTTGCCATTCTTAGTAAATAATCATTTTAGTTTTCCTTTGTTTATATCCTTTCTTCCTTTCATCTTTCAGCATTTCTTCTGCTTCTGTATTTATAAAAAGATTTTTGAAACTGGAAATAAATGTTCCTGATACTCCTCCCCTAAAAAGGAGTGGATTGTAATATTTTGGCAATATGTCAAATCACAGAATAATTTTTAATTTACTGGCAGTCTCTTTTTAATATTTTAAATATTTTACCACTATAAGTTATCGTAAATATTTTAAATGTAAAGTGGTTAACATATTTTAAATGTGAAGTATTTTAAATATACATGAGGTCTGTGAGTTAAAGTACTCTGTGAATCACGTCCTTTAAGTAGTATGCTCCAGGTTGCATGCATGCGTAGTTCCATGTGCTCTTGGTTCCCAAACTCTGGTGAACTTTGGAATCACCTGGGAAACTTTAAAAAATGCTACACTGTGTGACTCCCACCCCCAGGTTCCAATTGATCTGGGGTACACCCTGGCACCTAGAGTTTCAAAAGCTCTGCAGGTGATTCTAGTGTGCAGGCAAGTTTGGGAACCCTGGCCATGTTGATTTAAATGTTATTACATATGGGTCCTTGTTTTGGTTGCTCAAAATTTCAATCATACATTTTTAACAACCATTTTTTCAAATACCAACTCCCCGCGAAAAAACAGAAATTTTGGTAATTGCAGTGTAAATGAAACTAAAGATAATCTGTACTCATCTTGTAGATTTTCTCATCCTTGAACTCTTTAGTTCTTCATATACATTTTGGGAAGTAGGTCTCTTGGCTATTTGAAGACCTGAGGGAGAAATATGGGCTTAGAAACTGATTTGAACAAACGGAGGCCCTCATTTCAAGGGTCTTCCCAGACGGCACTTTACTGTAGAATTAGCCCTTCTCAAGAGCACGGCCAAGGTGAGAATTCTAAGGGCGCAAAAAGATTTGGAAAATGTAAATCTCGGGTGATGATGTTTTTTGGAAAAGAAAGAATATACATGTGTGCATAAGGAAATCTCGCTCATCCCAGTGCAGAACAACCTGGCTGAAGTTATTTTAAAAGTTCTGTCCCTTAAGTAAGGGAGCCAAAAGTTGCCAAAACACTGGCCAAAAACATTTTGGTTGACCAGAATCCAGGTAATGGGGATCCCCAACTACAAGACGGCATTAACCATGTCTGGAATGAGTAGGAAGAAATCCTCTTGGCACTGAGTGCGGGGTCAGTACAAATGCCGCCACCCTGCTCTACATCCTCCATGCTCACTGAGCTCTCCGATGCTCCAAATTGCACGTGGGGACGCTGCAGACTCCTGAGTCACCAAAGAAGGATGCAGGTGTGTCCAGCAGGTTCTTTTCCCTAAGGCGAGAAAGTAGATTACATTGGATACATTTAATAAAGAATTTCTAACAAGTCTATTTTAACAAAAACTAATGGTTAACAGAAATACAATTAACCAAATATACCAAGAGTAGAGGTCTCAGAATTCAGATTTACAAACATCAGACATTTAAAAGTAATCTCTTATTGTTTTGGTTCCTTAATATGAATGTCCACTGTTTTTGATAAACTTTATCTTAGACCTAACTCAGGAAAACAATTGAATAAGATGATTATATTCAAACAATCACCAGATAAGTATCTGCTGAGTTTGAATTATACATTGAGCCCTATCCTGTGTGGTGTTGGGGACAGTATAGAGGAAAAAGACAACCATCTAAGAAAGGTCACTGTTACTATTCACATTTTAAATGGGAAACTGAGGCTCATAGATGTTTTGTAACTTATCCAAGGTAACACAACTTGGGTTGTTGTGAAGACTAGAACTAATGTATATGAAGCACATAGTACTTGACTTGCATATACTAGGAATGTAATAAATAGCAGCAGGTCAAATGACTCTAAGTCAGGGGACAAACATTGTAAGTGGAACCCAACAACCTGAATTAAAGTTTCCAGGGGAGGTGGGAGAAGGAAGAGAGCTGGGTCCAGGGGCAGATGAGAAGGAAAGTTTTAATGCATGATGAAAGAAAAACAGAATTAAAATAACTGGAGGTATTGGGGCCCATTCTAGGCTTCATCCTTTCCATATGCTAGCTAGATGGGGGGACCCACCTAGGCCAAGTCAGACTGCTTGAGGCTCATCTAGACAAGGGCGGGGCATGGTGAGGGACGGACCTGATTGGGGAGATTAAATGTTAGAGATGGAGAGAAAAGAGCAAATGCAAAGGGATCTGGGCAAGTTGTAGGCAGGATTCAAGCAAAGACTTAAATAAGATGCAACCATATATCTCATCAAAGGGAGTTTTGAAGAGATGATGCTTGCTTATTTTTAAAAAGTTAAATTGAGCTAATGCTTTCCTAGAAAAGTTTTATAGACATGATGAAACATCAGGGGAAACAAAGACATATATGAGTGAAATATTTAGCCAGAGAAGGGAGAAGCTGTCTGTATTCTTCCAGTTTGTCAGAGATTATTGGGAATACTTATTTCTTGAAGGAGGACATGGATTTGATAAACTGCTTGAAAGGGCTTCAAAGTGCCCTGCAAAGCAGCAGGTATGGATGAGGTTTTCATAGGAAACAGTGATGAATTGCTGATTTTAAGATTGCAGGACAAAAAGAGTTAAAAAAAATAGTCTCAATGGTTAATTCTGAATGTCAAATTTAAGATGTTTCTCATGTAGATGACCAGGAATGAATGTGAAATAATTCAATAATTTGAACTTTGCTTCTTAGGAATTGCATGTCTTGAAATCATGAGAGTCTTACCAGATCGATTTTTAAAGACCATTGTATTGTATGCATCATTAGGCAGTTTAATAAGATGACATAACTTATGTAAATTGTTGAACAGTAAAACATGATGAAAACTAGTGAAAATGCATTATCTTTTCTTCTCAAATGGTTGCTCTTGGCAGTTATAAGCCTTAAGAAGAAGAAAGAAAAAAGTGGTTCAAGGAAAAAAAATAGATATAAGAAATGTTTTTTCCTGGAAGACTTACTATATTAGTTAGCCATTTTGATTATCAAAAAATGAAAAAGACTTCCTGAATTTTCTTGGATCATCTAGGAAAAAACAATTGCAGTTACTTAGGTTTAGTTATTCTTTCATTAAATATTGGTGCCTGCCATGTGCCAGGCTCCATTTTGGTTTTGGGAGATAAGCTGGGTTTTTCCCACTAGGATTTTTTGATTGGAAAGGGCTTTTGTTTCCCCTGTGCCTCAGTAAACCTTGTATCTCTCCAGGTAGAGATAAATTTCATTCTTTCCATTTTTTCCCCGAGTTTCTTGCCCCAAACACATCTCTCTTTTAAAGACCAGGGAAAGGTGTATTATTTAAAGTAAGGCAGGACCCATTATAATTGGACCTGGGTGTGTGGGATGTGCCAAGGCTGGCTCTGGAATAAACCAGCTCCTGAGAACCCCCCTCCAGGTCCAAGGGCATCCGCCTGGGTACCAGGAGTAAGACCAGGACTCCCCATCTGAGCCAGCATCTCCCTGGACAGAGCCAGCAGTTGGTGCCTGAGGTTGGGCCAGAGCGGTGGTTTCACGATCCAGAATATGAAATGTGGCTGAGAGTGGCGATGTTCTCACCAAACCCCAGAGGAATGAGAGAAAGGACAAGCAAGGGTTTCACTCACTATTCCCTTCAAAATGTCTTCTGCCGGGAAGTCGTTAAAATACCTTCTTTTACAGAGTAGTTGGTTCTTGACAAAAGTAAAAATTGGAGATCCTCTGACTGTCCCTCAAATATTTATTTTGAAATTTGATTGACCTGTGAGATCTCATAGTCTGGGAATCCCTGGGCTGGATGACCTTGAAAGACATTCCAATAGTAGGGAAACATTTGTGCTTCAGTGAAAAGCAATGTGTTGTCTAGAGGGGCATCTGCAAACTTTTTCTGTAAAAGAGCAGATAGTAAATATTTTTGACATTGCAGACAGCAACTACTTAACTCTGCCTTTATAGTGAGAGAGCAGCCATAGATGTGGTATAAAGGACTGAATGGGTGTGCGCCAAGAACACTCTCTTTACAAAAATAGGCGGTGGGGCTGGATGTGGCCCCCAAGCAGTAGTTTACTGATCCCCATCATAAATTAAGTCTTGCTATTCAACTGACTGGGCTATTGGATTCTAAGGAGTTATTTGATGACTCTATAAATTGTACATAACTAATGGAAAGGTGCAAAATAATTATTGTCTATAAACATGTAAATGGCCCTTCCCCACTGTATTAGTTTGTTAGGGCTGTGAGAACAAAGAACCACAGACTGGGTGGCTTAAACAACACAAATTTATTATCTCACAGTTCTGGAGGCTGGGAGTCCAGGATCAAGTGTCAGTGGGATTGATTCCTTTGATGCCTCTCTCCTTAAGGTCTAGATGGCCTCCTCTCCTGCGTGCCCATGGTCCTGCTTCCATTTGTGTCTATGAGCGAATTTCTTCTCCTTACAGTGACACAAGCCTTACCAGGTTAAGGTCCATCCTAGTGGCCTCACTTTAACTTAATCACCTCTTTAAAGACCCTATCTCCAAATTTGGTCACAGTCTGAACTACCTGGGGGTTAGGATTTTAACATGGGAATTGTGGGGAGACATAATTCAGCCTATAACATGCCCTAAGCCAGTTTTAAGTCCATTTGCTCATTCATTTCAACATTCCTTTACTCTATATAAATGTGTGGTTTTTATTACTTTTTTGAACTGGTTGTAATGCCAGTTTCCTGATTAATAAGTTAAATAAAATCTTTAACGTGTGCATTTCTATGAACGAGTTTGACAGTCATGAATCTTTTTTTTATTTTGAAAGGATTATCCATCAGCACAGCTCAGAATGTCACACTGCTATCAAGGGAAACAGGCATATTTTTGAAATTCTCCTTCCATAAGCAAAAGTTCTAGCAAGAGCACTTTCTTTTTTGTTTTCTTATGAAGCAAAGAGAAGAGACCCTAAACAGAGGGCAGGCGGCAGTGGCGGCAAGCCCAGAGAGTGGCTAGCATTTCCCTGGGAGTTGGGTTGAGGCGCATGGAACCAGCTGACTACCATATATTTTTAAACCAATTCTCATCTTGCCTCTCCCATTTGCACTGCCAGCTGTCAAGAGACATTCCTGCCTTGCCCACAGTTCCTGCACGCCCCAGGAGAAGCTGTTGGGGATGGGGAGGCAAGGAGGAGAAAGCCAGGAGTCGGAAGAACCAAGGACAGCTTTAGAAGGTCACCAGCTAGAAGTGCAGACCGCGCTGAGCCATGGAGGCCGTCTGTGCAAATGTGCATTCCAGAGGCATACCTAGAGCGAGTCCCAGAACTAACGACTCCCCTCTGAGGTTTGCCACTTCAAATGCAGAGTGTCCAGTTAAATTTGAATTGCAGAAAACAAATTAATTTTTTTTCTAGTAGAAGTATATCCCAAATGTTGCATGGGACATATTTATACTAAAAAAAGTATCTGTTGTCCACAAGTATAGATAATAGACTAAGAATAGTCTGTGGTCAGGATTAAAGAAAATGCAGGAAAATCCTAGCCCAGCCCCTGGCACACTGCTCCACCTGGGCTACCTCAATCTGCCAAATCTGCCCTCCGATAACATTTCCACACATTTTTGTCAGCAGGTCCACATGTGCTCTCTCCCACTCAAAGAGTTGGCCAGGCAATGCTGCCAGCGTCCCTACTACTGCTACCAATGATAGTAACAATAAAAGCTTCCATTTAGGGAGCACCGCCTATGTGCCAGGTGCCGGATGTGGCGCTTTTTGTGTATTACTTCTGAATGATCCTGGTCATCCCGTGAAGTGGGTCTTATTATCTGCATCTTATTGATGAGGAAAAGAAAGCTCCAGAACTTACCGGACTTGTTTAAGTACACAGTAAGTGCTGAGTAAACCCAGGTCTACCTGACAACTCTTGGCTATGAGGTCCCCGGTGTCCCATGGTAGAAACTGCTTCTGTCCCTATTTCCTGAAATGTCTCCTAGGGGGCTCAGAGCAGAGTTAGTGGACCACACCCAAGGAAGAAGTAATTTAAAAAAATATTTTGTAGGCCCTAAATGGCCGGGCAGGGCTGGGGCTAGAGTTAAATGAGTACCCTGGGCGGTATTGGAGGCGGCACTCCCTCTCTGGGGAGTGCAAGAACACTGTCCAAACTTGTACAAAACTGAAGGTGAGCGCCTCCGTCACTTTTGCACCTGAGGCCTTTCATTCCACTCTCCCTCACCCTGGTCCTGCGGATGGCAAGGTTCAGCTGCAGATGCCTAGCAAAATCCTTTTGATACCACATTTCTTGATGTGTACTCTCAAAAACAATCATGCACATTCGTTCATTTCACAGACACTGATTCAGGGATTATCATGTGCTAGGCCTTGTAGCAGGCGGGAACGTAGTCGAGGCAGACCACGGCCATCCTGAATAGCTCCCACTTTAGCTGGGTATCTCCACTGGCTGACACGGGTCAGTGATTTCCCCTGCCTCCCCATTCAGCTTGTGATGGATGCCGAGGACCAAGAAGCACAATCCCCGGGGAGGGGATTTAGAAACCAGAATTTGGCTTTCCCTTTCCCTTTTTTCTTTACAAGAATTTCTCCCAGGTTACTGCTTTAAAATCCTTGTTCTTAAAAAGCTGTGAAATCAGGACTTGTAAACTCCACATTATGTCTGCCTCACGGTGGAAAGTTACAGGCAGGCTAAAAGACACATCCAGACTGGATCTTGGTGAATGTTGTTTTAACAAATGCCCGTGGAATGAAGGGGCCAGGGCTGCTCAGACACATGTCACAACTGGTAACAAGGCAGACAATGGTGAAACCGCAGCTCCAGCAAGCATTCAGATGCCCTGGTCTGCGCCTCACTTCCCGGGAAGCAGTGTGCCCTCCGGCCCTCGCCTCCGCTCGACCGTGTTCCGGGCCAGGCCCATAAAACTGCACAGCAGGATGCTGTGGGCCGGAGCTTTGCCCAGACGTGTGCTGTTTTCCCTTTCATTATTCCTTATTATGTCTTTGTCAGTAACATTTCCTGTCATCATTTAGTGTCTGGTCAGTTCTAATTCACTTAGGTGGGATATGCAGTTGGTGGACTCTCTGATCAGTTTGCTTCTCCCTCTCACAGGCCATTTTTGGTCATTCGGCCGCTCACTACGCCCTATCCCATGGTATGTAGGGATGCAGAAGGGAAGAGAAATACATCTGTCCATTTGGTTTTGGAACGGGTGTTTAGAAAGAAATTTGAAAGCATTAACTGAAATCTGATTCTCTGAGAACTTTAATGACATAATCTATCTGCTCACCTTTCACCCCCTTTCTTTTTCCATAGTGATAGATAACTCAGCTACCACAATTCTTTCTATTTTTGTTTATGTTTATTTTGCCAAAACAGAAGTTCAGAAAAAAAAGCGCAGAATGTTGACTGTATAAAATTGGTAAAACAAAAAACAAAAAAACCCAACTAAACTAAATATAAAAAAAGAATCACTATCTTGAGATAAGCACCGTTTATATTTTGGTGGATATATTCAGTGGACTGATTATATTTTTGGTAGATTTGCTGGATTATTTGGTGGAGATATATATATCCATATTGGTTTTAACCACTCTTTGGTGATACTATATATATTGTTTGACAATCTGTTTTTTCATTTAACAATATATCATAAACATCTTACCATGTCAAAAAATTTCCTCATTAATCATTTTAACAACAGCATTTCATTCCATAGATGCAGCGTAATTTATTTAACTCATCCTGTTTTGACTATCAATATTTTTCCATATTATATGTTCTTATAGGTATTTTCCAATATCCTTAGTTATTATTCAGCATTGTCTTAGAATAAATTAGAAGTGAAATTTGAGGGTATAAATACCTTCAAGGCTTTTGATAAATAATGCCAGACTGACCTCCAGAAAGGTGTACCAGGCTGGAATCACCAGCCATAGGCGGAGGTCTTCTGCTAAGATCGTAGAAGACTGAGGGTTTGGTGGCCAGCTATCCCCTAAACCTGACTGTCTTTTCTGGGTTGCCCTGAAGGACACATATTACTCACATACCTCAAAGTTTCCATTAGAAAAATGTGAAGAATATAATTCTAGGCTTTTAATTCTAGACCTTACCTGGTTCAACTCCCTCATTTTATAGATGGGGCAATTCAGACCCCAAATCACATAGCTAGTTAAAAACTTCACAGAATTTCTGTGCTACAGAAGAGCTATTGTCAGAGCCCTAATGACAATAATAGCTAACTTCTGTTGAGCACTTACTCCATGTTTTCCATGAATTAATCCTTGGACCTCTCCCAGCCCCTTAGTGTTGGTACCTTTATATTCCCATTTGACATTTAAGTTAAGGGGGCACTAAGGACACACAACAAATACTTTGAAGATCCCAGGTTCAAATCCAGGCAAGCAAAATCCAAACCTAAATCTAGCCATAGTTTATAAGCACATCCCTTATGTAAACATGGAAGGGAGATTTTACCTATAGTTCCTTTCAGGCCAGGCTCATCCCCACCCAATTTACCAGGAGCACACGTGTGACCAGAATCTGTCCCTACCATTCCACACCTCCACCCACCCTCCCGCCTGTCACTGCCCACCTCCTCTTAATGGAAGGATTTTTATCTAACTTCATGTTTACAAACTTCTTTTCTTACTGATCAGAGAAACTACTACTTTTGCGGGAAACCCTGTTTGGGTGGAGCCTGAGGGCAGAATGTTTGTGACGCCCTTTTCCTGAATCTGATCAGAGCTGATATTCAAACTTTTAGCTCATCGGTAGCCCTGGAAAAATGACAGACACCCACCAATTGTATGCTGTGCACAGTTTCTAACTGACAGCCCTTCCTGGGGTCTTCCTGTCAGAAGAAAGGAGTCCTGGCTGCACCTGGGCTATTATTTGCTTAAAACAATGAAAGTGTTCACAATAGCAAGGAGGAAAAAGTTACTGGACCAGGAAGTAATGTAACCTGCAAATAATTCTCAAGTCTCTTTGGAGCAAACCGAGGAAGGATTTTTAAAACTTTTTCCTCTTTGTATCTTCCAAGGCGATGAAACATCATGAATCGCGTTACCGGGGCAGGGGCAACCATGACTCAGATACGGGGCTGGGAGATCAGACGTGCCCGCAGCTCTCGCAGGAAGGGAAGGCCGAGGCGATGGACCCATTTATAACAGAAGTCCCTCGCCTCAGTGTTTGCCCCTGTCCCCAGCCCTAACCTACACTTAGGCTCTGAGAGAGAACGTGGTACTTAAAGAACAAGACAGGCACCAGATTACAATCTTATAATAATATTTTTTTTTCCAGAAAGGAGCACCCCACCTCATGAATCATCCAGCCACTATTCTTTGTTTGGCTTTTTCTCAGCTCATTTCCTTAGTTCTACCAATTGCCAGGTTTTTTTTTTTTTTTTTTCTGCTTGAGGAAAAACCTCACTTCAAGTTATTCTGCTGTCTCTGGTGCCAAAGCCTGCCAACAGTACAACCCACTCGTGTAGGGGCGTCTTAATCATCTGGAGCAGAAAGAAGCAGTGGTCGACAGGTTCTGTGAAGTCTGGGCTGCAAGCTGGGGGACAGAGAGCCTGACCCCTGGGACTTTCTCCAGGGCATCAGCAGAGGCCGGCACACTGCTGTCTTGCCACGGGCTTGTTGCCAATTCACCTACTTCTGGTTGCAGCCTGAAAGGCAATATAAGAAGGGATGTTAAGAAAATAGGATAGAGTATCTTGGACAAACCAGCTAAATTGTCTAGCTGTGTGTTCTGTGGGCTGTCACAGATCTTAAAGGTCATTAATTAAACACTATTATTTCTGTCGATGTGCACAATGTTATATTCAGCATCCTGCATTACAGGGAATTGTACCTATTGATTACAGCTCACTGATTCTTCTGCCAGGTGAAGCCCGCAACTTCAAGGCTCGGAATCATCGCCTGGGCCTCCTCTTTCTTCACTCTTCACTCAGTCTTCATCAGCATCAGAGAGCTTCATAACAGTCCCAGCCCACTTTCTGTCCCCTCGGTGGGTTCCTTAGGATTTCTCAAATTCTTGAATGTGGGTCAGCCAATTTTATGTATTTTTTAAAACTCTCAAAATTTTGAGCAAGTTAATAAACATTCAAAAACTCTTTTCAGAGATACAAGCGACCCTCACCAACATTCCATATGCTGTGATAATTCAAAGTAAGGGATGAAAGTTTGATATTCAGAAGTTTAGAGATTGTAGGCTGAATTATAAAAAGTAAATAGAGTCTCTTCTTGTGAATGGTCACTGTCATTAATAAATTAATCAGGCTGAAAGAATGGTAGAGGGAAATGGATAAGCATGTGAACACCAGAATCGGGCTTGCCTGGGTTCTAATCCCACATTTTCCTAGCTGTGTGACTTTGGCCAGGTTACCTAAGACCTCCCCATCTATAAAATGGAGGTGAGCACGGCAGCATATGTCATAGGATTGTTGTGGCAATTAACAACGTTTTTATATGTAATTATTAATTTAATAGTAAGAAATCATATAAAGTACTTACAAAAGCATCTGACACATAGTAAGCACAGAGGAATTGTTAGCTGTGAATATCTTCAGAGGATCACAAAATGCCAGGAGGATATAAATATTTTTACCCATGAAAGTCAGTGCTTTGTACATGTAATTATCCCAGAAAATGGATTCATCTTTGCCTCTTTAAATTTATATTTGCTTCCAGGAGATCCTGCACATCGTAGAGTTTATGGTGATAATTCTATACTTATGAACAATAAACTCTAATTACCAAAAATTGGCCTAACATTATCTATATACCCTAGGCTTAATTAGATATAATAAGTATCTTCCAGGGCAGTATTTCCAGGAATTTCTCTTTATCCTCTGTGTCCTAGGCTCAGGGGTGGTCTTTACAGGTCAAAAGGGAAGGTCATGATTTCATTTTTTACCCACAGATGTAAGCCAAGCTTTAAATTTTCCCTGGGGTACACACATACACACTCTTACATTTGTATAGTGCTGGACGATGTATAAAGAGCTTTCTAATGTACTCTCCTTTGATCCTTGGAGTAGCACTTTGAAATAAGCAAGACTGTTCTTGCCTTCATTCCATGCATGTGGAGCCTGGTGCTTAAAGAAATTCAGTGACTTACCCACCCACCATTCCCTTGTGATTCTATGAATTTTCACACCTCCAAGGCCGTCTGTGCTCGCTCTTCTCCCTAGTACTCCTCTTCATGGTGCTACCGAACCCCAAATCTGTATTCGCATGCCTCATGCCTCATAAGCCAAATTCTGAATCACCGAGTTGGAAGCAGAGAAAGCTTTACTATCGGAAGGGCAGCCCAGTGAGCAGGCGGGCCTTTCCCAAATCTGCCTTACTCATTGGGCAGAGGGATGGGTTATATACTATTGGCAAAGGAATGCAGAGGTTAGGGCTTTGAAATTTCTCCAAATTATGCTCCAGTCCCATCTTCCTGGCGCCTCCCAAGGCACCGTGGCGCGGGTCACATGGACGGGTGTCAGCTCTGTGACATCGATGTGGTCAGCCAACATCCCCCAATCATGTAATCAGCTTCAGCGAAGAGGACAAAGGACAAGACAGGGTTAATGATCCTTGCAAGGTTGCACAGTGTGTAAGGTGACTAGGGAGGGAGAACCTGGTGAAGATTTAAGCGAATAAAGAAATAAATATCTGGGTTCAAAGGCTCAGCTCAAATATTACATCCTCTGTGGCAAGCTGTCCCTCCCAAGCCACGGAACTGCCCCCTCCCCGGAGCGCCCACGGTGTGCGCCTGTTATACCAGGGCTGGCGGGGGTAACATGGGCTCTGAGAGGGAAATGCCGAGGTTTGAATCTCTCGTCCTCCCCTCCCTAACCGGTGACCTACCAGTCTATCACTCGTATTTATACAGGTCCAGCACTGTACCCGTTTGCTCTGCTCTCCCTCTCCAAAGCCCAAGAAAGGGATTATTCTGCCCGGTTTATAGATGTCTCAGGCTTGAACCAGTTTTGACCCTGGGCTACCTGACTCCAGTTTCGAACAGATTATCCTCCACCTTTTAAACTGGAATGATTTGTAATTCCTGCTGTCCTGGTCTTTGAGAGTAGTGACATAGATAAATACATAATGGCTTTGTGACTCAGTGGTGGGGTTGGTCTCCTTTCTCTGCCCTGTCACAGTCTACTCATCCTCCTAACAAGATGCAGGCACAGAGGGGTCCTTTATAGGCAGCAAAGATAACATCCTAGAGAGACATCACAGATATATAAGGTTTGTGTCCACTACTGACTGACTCCAGAAAACACTGACCCTCAATCTAAGTGCTCACAGACACCAAAGTTTCAGACACAATTATTAAACTGTGAAAAACAAAACACATAACTAAAAGTGCGCAAAAAGTAAGGATGAAAGCTTAAAGAATTATTGTAAAGTAAAAACCCACATAACTGCCTCTTAGGTCGTCACCAGAAATAGCTCGTCATCAGCACCCAAAAGCCCCCTCAAGCCCTTTCCCACTCAGAACCTCCACCGCATTCTGTACCAGAGCTAACCACTACTGTGAATCACTTCTGTACTTTTCTTAACAGTGTACCATTCAACAGGCATCCCTAAACACTAGTTACATCTTGCTCTTATTGGACTTTATATAAATGGAATCATACAACATGTTTTCTACGGTGTCAGGCTTCTTTCACCCAACATAATGCTTGTGAGAGCCACCCATGTTCTGTGTGAAGGCAGCTTGTTCTTTTTTATTGCTGCATAATATTCCATGACATGAATACCTCACAAGTTACTCATCTTTTCTAAGGGTTAGACATGGGGATTCTTCTAGTTTAGGGCTATGAGGAGTAACAGTGTCCTGAAGACCCCTAGTCTATTGAGTCCAGTTGTCTTTTTTGCTAATACACAGGTGTATTTTATCTCTCTACCAGCTAGAAATGATATTTTCTCCCCAACATACACTACCCCACCCTAATCCCTTCATCTGCTATTCAGCTTGGAAATGTCAAAACATTACAGAACAAGCTGGGAACCAAAAGTTATTAAAGAAATAGGAGGTCAAAGGCTTTCCAGAGGCCTCCCCTCCTTTCTGCTTCAGATTCAACTTCTGATAACAATGGCAATGGCAACAGAAAATACTTAAAAGCATGAAAAGAATTCTTATTCATTTCCTCCAGGTCTGGGGGGAAACAGGGGAGAGAGGCTGAGCTGACTGGTATTGCTGGTAAGGCCCAGCCCAGGTTCTTAGAAACTTCCAGCAGGGAGAGGGTTCCACTTCTGCACAAGAGGAGGGAAGGAGAAGTGGCTGGCCGCCCCTCCTGATGTCTGGGTGTCTGCTCCCATTCAATCCACAGATAACTTGGGTGGAAGGACATTGAGGCCAGCAGCAAAGGGGCTTATTGTAGCTGCAGGCAGTGCAAGAAGCTGGCTGGGCTGGCTGGGCTTGATAGCTCCTTCTAAGAACCTGACTCAGAGAAAGAGAGCCTGGGTGAGCTGGAGAGGTTCTCCTCTCATACTTATGCCAAGAATTGCCTGGGTAAAGTTTGCTACAGATGACGAGGCTTGAGTAGAGTGAGATTTCCCTACAGAACCTGAACTAGCCCATGAATCTCCCTCCTCAACTCAGTTCTTGGGTCAACTGACAGAGAAACCGTCCAGTTGCTGAGGTTTACTTTGGATTTCCATTGTTTCAGTGTGTTGGACTTAAATTATTTTGACAGTACACTGCTGGCAGAAACATTTTTGGTACCATCTTTCCAGAGGGCTATTTGGTAATAAGAATCAGAAGCCAAGAAAATGTGCCTTCTCTCTGACCCAGCAATTCTACTTCTAGGAAGCCATCCTAAGGGAATAATCAAGTATACACACAAGAATATTCATCACAGTGTTGTTTATAATATGGAATCGTTGTCAACAATACAGACAGCCACAATAAGGAACCAGTTAAATAAATCTCTGTCCATCCTTATAGGAATGTTATCAAAGAATGCTTAGTAGCATGGAATGATATTAAGTCATATTACAACATGATAGTTAAGAGGATCATTCTGAAGGGGGAGAAAGACTGAAAGGATATATATCTTCAAGAAATATATCTGTGCATTCATATGTAATAACAGAATCAGTATATACTCTAGTAATTTTTTAAATTGCAAATGTTATATGTGCTCCTTGAACAAATTCAAAGTAAAAGCACCAACTCTCACACTTTCATTTAAGGCCATTTCTTGGAGGTGATTCAACAGTTTGGTCTGCTTCCTTCCAGATTTTTTTACATGTTCAAGTGCTTTACAACTTACAAAACAAACATCGCTTCATTCTCACAATAATCCTTGTGGCGTATTTTTAATTTTTATATTCCTGATTTTTACAGATGAAGAAACAGACTCAAAATGGTTAAATCTGGAACATCATCACCACTTTTCTGTAATACAAAATGGACATCAGCATAAAGAACCATACCCTTGGCTGGTCCTAGACCACTTTGCAGCTTCAGTTCTTGGGCCCTTGGGAGGTTAGATTTGGAATATTTTTGAGGTGACAGCCTTCAAACCCATCACAATAAAGGAATTCCTTCCAGATACTTCCCGCATGTGCCCAGTGACAGGTCCTGCTTTCCAAGGAAGCGTCCTTCACTTCATGGAGCTGAAACCTACCAGCTAGCAACTTGAATTCCCTGGACCAAATTTCTCTTCTGAGTCCAAGTCCTGTTGGTGAGGCCTGGCAAACCTAGCAGGGTACTTACCCAGAGGGCTGGGGGCAGCATTGTAAGAAGGGAAATGTAATCATGATGAAGGAAAAAGGAGCTAGACAGAAATTGAACCAAGGGCCAGGTTTGAGAGCAGCTTCCAGACCCCAAACAGAAAATGAGTCACATGAACTGGGGACCGAAGAAATAAAAAACCAGTTCAGAAGTTGCCTATGTATCAGGGCAAGCAGGCTGATGTCAGGCTGTATCTCTGCATAAAGTGGGGCCAGACACTCTGGAATGATGGACATCCACTCACTTTTTCACATAAGAGCACACCAAATATTTGCACCCTCCATCATGACTCACCTTAATCTTCCTTTCTAAACAGCTCTGCAAGGATCTGATGTCCTTTCCCAACCAGTTAATATTTCTGGATATATAGTTCACTGAATCTTTTCTTTGTTGATTTGATTTTAATTAGCCATGTCCACTGATCAACAGAAGAAAGTTTTATCCTACACTTTATTCATTGTGGGTGCAGCACAAGGAACTTCAGCTGCACTAATAAGGGATGGTAGGTACCTGGGCATTGGTTGTATTATTCTTTATATCTTTGTGTTGTGTTAAATATCTCACCAAAAGATCTTAAGTCCTCTTAGAGGATGTGGGAGCTCAATTTCTCCCACTCTTGCACCAACTGCAATGGTAGCTAAGTGGCAGCCTGCTAAGCCTTCATCTTCCCTGGGGCTACAAAGGAGTACACTTCACACTCTAAGGCCAGATGCCCTCCACATCCAAGGAAAGCAACACTTTTTAATGAAACAGCTGGTTGACCTTTAGGTCTTGCACTTTCCTTGGGCTTCCTCCTGATTAAGTGGAACTAAACAGAAGCTAGTTGATTGTGCCAAACCGTAGAATGAAATATTGATACTGAACCCCTAGTGGTCCTTTCTCTCTCCAAATGCAGACATACACACACACATCTGCCTGACCAGTTGTAACTCCATGGGGGAAAATATGTTCCCAGCCTGGGGCAAATAACCTTTGAAGCCAAAATAAGTCAAAGGGAGAAATAAAGTGGGAGAAACTGTTTATTGTTTACAAGCAGTTGTCTGCTTCTGCTCGTCCATGTCTCTCATGACTTGGCTACAAAAAGGGGCCCACAACACTTCTTCCATCCAGATATGCCCTTGCTTCCCCTTGTAATCACCTGATGATATGTAGATGGACTATTTCTCTCCATCTCTTGGAAACACCTATTGATATGGAGATGCACTAAAGCCAGGCAAGAGATTCTGGAAATGTTGCAATTTTACCCACACCAGCAGTGTCCAAATAAGACCTGGTGCGCTAGACTGATAATTTGGGAAAACCAATAGAAAATTCCAAGTTACACTCCTCTTATAAATGAGAAAGTATGAGAAAAAGGAATTTATCCTTTTGTAAATGAGGAGAGTATGAGACCTAATGATGTCCAGTTTAAATAATCTAGTCCCTATATTTCTGATCTAAAGCAAAACATCCTTCAGATAGGCCATCAGCCTAGCTATTTGGGATCTTGAAGACCAAAAATCTCCTAAATAGTTACTTGATTGAAGGTACCCTTTTCATCTTTATATTTAAGACAGAGGTTAGCAAAAAAAAGAAAAAGGATATATATGGTAGTAATATAATACTAGTACATTTATAAAAACATATAACTTTCAAATGATTCATTCATTCACTTGTTCATTTATTCCAAACTGAATGATAAGGAACCAGCCATGCAGAGGTCTAGGAAAGAGCATTCCAGGGAGAGGAAACAGCAAGGCCAAAGACTCTTAAGTGCGATTGAGCTTAAGAGTTCCTGAGAAAGCAAGAGACCAGTAAAGCTAGAGCATAATAAACTGAGATGTAGAGATGTAAGAGATGAAGTCATAGGAGTGGGCAATTGAATATAGGTCCAGTAGGAGGTCTAGGATGGATGGAGAAATAAATTTGGAAATCAGCAGCAAATAGATGGTATTTAAAGCTTTGAGATTAAATGTGAACACCTATTGAGTATGTTTAGAGGGAAGTTGAGGAGAAATGGCCAGAAAAGTAGGAGAACTGAGAGTAGAGTCTTAGTCTCAGAAGTCAAAGTGCTGGCAAAAGGAGAGAGGGATCCTAGGTATCAAAAGCTACTGAGAAAGTTTAGTAAGAAAGAGAACTGAGAAACGCCCAGTGAATATGGGAGCAGAAAGGCCCTGGGGATATTCACAAGAGCTATTTCTATGGAGTAGAGGAGATATAAGCTTAGCTGTGGTGATTTAAGTGAGGAGGAGAGAAAGTAAGGACAAAAAATATAGATAACTCAAGAAGTCAGCTGTAAAGGGGAGCAAAGAAATGTGGCTGGGGTTGAGAAAATATTGTTTTCTTTAAAGATGGGAGAAATTGCAGCAAGCTTGCATAGTGATGGAACTGATCCAGGAGAGAGGGAAAAACTGGTGATGGGGCATATACCCAAGAGAAATGAGGGCTTAAGTCTGACAAAAGACACATACAAGAATATTATCCCACCACCATTCTGTATCCCAAATATCTACCAGCAGTTTTCTCATTATCTATCTGGTTTCTAAAACAAACAATCCTAAAACAACAATTTATCAGTGTTATTGTATCTTATGCTTCTGTAGGTCAGGTAATTAGGCACAGCAGAGACAGCTCATCTTGGCTCTATGATCTCTGTGGCCTTCCTGGGATGTCTTGAATGTGTGGGGGCTGGCAGGGCATTTCTCTTTTTCTACCTTCAGCTTCTTCATGTGGCTAGCTTGGGCTTCCTTGTAGCATGGCGCCTTCAGGGTGGCCAGTCTTCCTATAGTGGTTCCAGGCTCCAAGAGAAAGGAAAGAAACTACTCAGCCTCCTAAAAGGTAGGCCTGGAATTAGCACAGGCCAACATTCACTATTTTCTATTGGTCAAAGCAGTCATAGGCCATCCCAATTCAAAGGGACACAGAATGATGAAAAACGGGAGGAATGTCAAAGAATTGGGGGCCATCTTAAATTTGCCACAATCAAGAAAATAGGTAAATAAATTGTTATACACTCATACAATGCAATATCGCACAGCAATAAAAAGAATGAACTGTCGTTACTTGCAGTGAGTGAATAATGCTGAATGCTAAATGAAATGTCAGACGTGAAAGAATCCATTCTGTATTATTCTATTTTTTTATTTTGCTATTATTAATATACACTTACATGAGCAACATTATGGTTACTAGAATCTATTATCAGGTCCACACCACATACCCCATTGCAGTCACTGTCCATCAGCATAGTAAGATGCTATAGAATCACTACTTCTCTTCTCTGTGTTATACTGCCTTCCTGGTATCCCCCCACCCCACACACACCCCTGCTACATTAGGTGTGCTAATTGTAATAGCCCTTTTCCCCCCTTATCCCTAACTACCCACCCATCTTCCTCAGTCCCTTTCCCTTTGGTAACTGTTAGTCCATTCTTGGGTTCTGTGAGTCTGCTGCTGTTTTGCTCCTTCAGTTTTTTCTTTGTTCTTATACTCCACAGATGAGTGAAATCATTTGATACTTCTCTTTCTCCGCATGGCTTATTTCACTGAGCATAATACCCTCTAGCTCCATCCATGTTGTTGCAAATGGTAGGATTTGTTATCTTCTTATGGCTGAATAATATTCCATTGTGTATATATACCACCTCTTCTTTATCCATTCATCTACTGATGGACGCTTAGGTTGCTTCCATTTCTTGGCTATTGGAAATACTGCTGCGATAAACATAGAGGTGCATATATCCTTTTCACACTGCACTGCTGCATTCTTAGAGTAAATTCCTAAGAGTGGAATTCCTGGGTCAAATGGTATTTCTAGTTTTAGGTTTTTGAGGAACCTTCATACTGCTTCCAACAGTGGTTGAACTAATATACATTCCCACCAACAGTGTAGGAGGGTTCCTCTTTCACCACATCCTTGCCAACATTTGTTG
This sequence comes from Smutsia gigantea, assembly GCA_032199065.1. Taxonomy (NCBI): domain Eukaryota; kingdom Metazoa; phylum Chordata; class Mammalia; order Pholidota; family Manidae; genus Smutsia; species Smutsia gigantea. Next base: position 21,721 of record JAVSCE010009389.1, on the reverse strand, counting down.
TTGTCTGTCTTTTGGATGTTGGCTATCCTAACTGGTGTGAGGTGATATCTCATTGTGGTTTTAATTTGCATTTCTCTGATGACTAGCAATGTCAAGCATCTTTTCATGTGCCTGTTGGCCATCTGAGTTTCTTCTTTGGAGAAGTGTGTGTTCAGCTCCTCTGCCCATTTTTTAATTGGCTTATTTGCTTTTTGTTTGTTGAGGTGCATGAGCTCTTTATATAATTTGGATGTCAAACCTTTATCAGATACGTCATTTATAATATATTCTCCCATACTGTAGGATGTCTTTTTGTTCTACTGATGGTGTCCTTTGCTGTACAGAAGCTTTTTAGTTTGATATAGTCCCATTTGTTCATTTTTGCTTTTGTTTCCCTTGCTCGGGGAGACATGTTCATGAAGAAGTTGCTCATGTTTTTGTCCAAGAGATTTTTGACTATAATTTTTCTTAAGAGTTTTATGGTTTCATGACTTACACTCAGGTCTTTTAATCCATTTTGAGTTTATATTTGTGTATGGAGTTAGACAGTAATCCAGTTTCATTCTCTAACATGTAGCTGTCCAGTGTTGCCAACACCAGCTGTTGTTGAAGTGGCTGTCATTTCTCCATTGTATATCCATGGCTCCTTTATCATATATTAATTGACCATATATGCTTGGGTTTATATCTGGGCTCTCTAGTCTGTTCCATTGGTCTATGGGTCTGTTCTTGTGCCAGTACCAAATTGTCTTGATTACCGTGGCTTTGTAGTGGAGCTTGAAGTCAGGGAGTGTAATTCTCCCTGCTTTATTCTTCCTTTTCAGGATTGCTTTGTCTATTCAGGGTCTTTTGTGGTTCCATATGAATTTGAGAACTATTTGTTCTAGTTCATTGAAGAATGCTGTTTATATTTTGATAGGGATTGCATTGAATCTGTAGACTGCTTTAGGCAGGATGGCCATTTTGACAATATTAATTCTTCCTAGCCAAGAGCATGGGATGAATTTCCATTTATTACTGTCCTCTTTAATTTCTCTTAAGAGTGCCTTGTAGTTTTCAGGGTATAGGTCTCTCAGTTACTTGGTTAGGTTTATTCCTAGGTATTTTATTCTTTTTGATGCAATTGTGAATGGAATAGTTTTCCTGATTTCTCTTTCTGCTAGTTCATCGTTAGTGTATAGGAATGCAACAGATTTCTGTGTATTAATTTTGTATCCTGCAACTTTGCTGAATTCAGATATTAGATCTAGTAGTTTTGGAGTGGATTCTTTAGGGTTTTTTACGGACAACATAATGTCATCTGCAAACGGGGACAGTTTGGCTTCTTCTTTGCCAATCTGGATGCCTTTTATTTCTTGTGTTGTCTGATTGCCGTGGCTAGGACCTCTAGAACTATGTTGAATAGAAGTGGGGAGAGTGGGCATCCTTGCCTTGTTCCTGATCTTAGAGGGAAAGCTTTCAGCTTCTCACTGTTAAGTATAGTGTTGGCTGTGGATTTGTCATATATGGCCTTTATTATGTTGAGGTACTTGCCCTCTATACCCATTTTGTTGAGAGTTTTTATCCAGAATGGATGTTGAATATTGTCGAATGCTTTTTCAGCATCTACGGAGATGATCATGTGATTTTTGTCCTTCTTTTTGTTGATGTGGTGGATGATGTTGATGGATTTTCAAATGTTGTACCATCCTTGCATTCCTGGGATGAATCCTACCTGATCATGATGGTGATCTTTTTTCTGTATTTTTGAATTTGGTTTGCTAATATTTTGTTGAGTATTTTTGCATCTATGCTCATCAGGGATATTGGTCTGTAATTTTCTTTTTTTGTGTTGTCTTTGCCTGGTTTTGGTATTAGAATGATGTTGGCCTCACAGAATGAGTTTGGGAGTATTTCCTCTTCTGCTTTTTGGAAAACTTTAAGGAGGATGGATATTAGGTCTTCACCAAATGTTTGATAAAATTCAGCAGTGAAACCATCTGGTCGAGGGGTTTTGTTCTTAGGTAGTTTTTTGATTACCAATTCAATTTCTTTGCTGGTAATTGTTGTATTCAGATTTTCTGATTCTTCGTGGGTCAGCCTTGGAAGGTTGTATTTTTCTAGAAATTTGTCCATTTCTTGTAGGTTGTCCAGTTTGTTAGCATAAAATTTTCCATAGATTTCTCTCATAATTCTTTGTATTTCTGTGGTGTCCATAGTGATTTTTCCTTTCTCATTTCTGATTCTGTTTATGTGTGTAGACTCTCTTTTTTTCTTATAAGTCTGGCTAAGGGTTTATCTATTTTGTTTATTTTCTCCAAGAACCAGCTTCTGCTCTCATAGATTCTTTCTACTGTTTTAAATTCTTCTCAATTTTATTTATTTCTTCTTTAGTCTTTATTATGTCCCTCCTTCTACTGACGTTGGGCCTCATTTGTTCTTCCTTTTCTAGTTTCATTAATTGTGAGTTTAGACGGTTCATTTGTGCTTATTCTGCTTTCCTGAGGTGGGCCTGTATTGCAATATATTTCCCTCTTAGCACGACCTTTGCTGTGTCCCACAGATTTTGTGGTTTTGAATTATTGTTGTCATTTGTCTGCATATAGTGCTTGATCTCTGTTTTTATTTCATCATTGATCCATTGATTATTTAGGAGCATGTTATTATGCTTCCATGTGTTTGTGGGCTTTTTCATTTTCTTTGTGTAATTTATTTCTATTTCCATACCTTTGTAATCTGAAAAGCTGGTTGGTACAATTTCAATCTTTGTTAATTTACTGAGGTTCTTTTTGTGGCCTAATATATGATCTATTCTTGAAAATGTTCCATGTGCACTTGGGAAGAATGTGTATTCTGTTGCTTTTGGATGGAGTGTTCTGTAGATGTCCATTAGGTCCATCTGTTCTAATACGTTGTTCAGTGCCTCTGTCTCTTTATTTATTTTCCGTCTGGTTGATCTGACCTTTGGAATGAGTGGTGCGTTGAAGTCTCCTAAAATGAATGCATTGCATTCTATTTCCCCCTTTAATTCTGTTAGTATTTGTTTCACAAATGTAGGTGATCCTGTGTTGGGTGCGTAGATATTTATTGCCGGGGGCCAAGCTACTCGTGCTGCTTGACAAAGTCCAGGCTCGAGGATGCCTTCAGAAGATCTGGATGCCTCCCAGCTGGCCCTTGTTATTTCCCACTATATTATTAACTTTCCCACGTGCTTCATTACTTGGAGCTCTAACAAAAAGTACACCATAATTCTCAGAAATATAACAAGAATTTACCTCCCTTTTATTTTCATTTTTACTCCAAATACTAAGGCAGGTAGCCAAAGCTCAAGGAAAGCTCACCTTACCTTTCCTGCTTACTCAGAAGAAACTCCCTCTTTGGAACCTATACAAGGTTGCCCCCTTTCTGCCCTAATATTACAGCAGAGGAGTTTTATAAGAAATTACAGCATAAAGAGATATGGGAACCCGGACTGCGAGGAGGACCCCCTCCTGACTCACCAATTGCCCAGAAAAGAATTAGTAATAAGCTTCCTTTTCCCACTATAGAAGGACTCCCTAATGTAGCTGTAGAGATTTTGAGTAGAAAATGGTGCTTTTCTAAAAGTAAACGTAGCATGGGAAAAATTAATTGATGGACTCTGTTTCCCAGTCCTATTTCATATACTAGGGTTCATCATCTATCTATACATGAATAGGTAGTTTTTCTTTAATAGAACAATGGTTAGTGCAGTTCAAGTTTTTTTATATATATAGAAAAGAATTAAAAGAAATAGGCCCAGCTGGTATTTGTTCAGTGAGAAACAAAAGGAAAGGTGTGTTAATCAGTAGAATGCGTACGGGAATAGAAATGTTTAGGGGGAATAGATAAGTAATCAAGGACAGAACAAACAAGACCAAGACAGCCTTTAGGACCTAATTGCCCTTGCTATTGTTTCAATACTATGTAAGATGCTGCACCCCAGGACACTGGAGACCGCTGGAAATTGAGTTTAGAATTACTTAATGATTGTTAAGTTCCCCACTCAGAATTCTATTGATTGTTAACTTGTATAAAATAAATGGCTACTAACCTTATGCTAGGAGATGCTTGCACCTTAGTCAGTGTGGGTGTCTTCTCATTCACCAACGCCGTCTCACTCACCTTCGATACCTCACCCCAGCTGGAGCTGGACTCCAGCAATTTACAATAGTTATATCCTCTTGTTGGACTGACCCTTTTGTCATTATGTAATGTCCTTCTTTGTCTCTTGTGACTTTCTTTGTTTTGAAGTCTATTTTGTCTGATACAAGTACTGCAACTCCTGCTTTTTTCTCTCTATTAGTTCCACGAAATATCTTTTTCCATCCCTTTACTTTCAGTCTGCGTATGCCTTTGGGTTTGAAGTGAGTGTCTTGTTGGCAGCATGTAGATGGGTCTTCTCCTTTTATCCATGCAGTAATTCCATGTCTTTTGATTGGTGCATTCAGACCATTTACATTTAGGGTGATTATCGATAGATATGTACTTATTGCCATTGCAGGCTTTAGATTCGTGGTTACCAAAGGTAATTCCCTTACTATCTAACAGTCTAATTTAACTTACTTCTTATGCTATTACAAACACAACCTAAAGGTTCTTTTTTTTCCCTCCTTTTTCTTCCTCCTCCATTCTTTGTATGTTATGAATCATATTCTATACTCTTTGTCTTCCCTTGGGTGACATCTATTTAGCCTTAGGAATACTTCCATCTATAGGAATCCCTTCAAAATGCCCTGTAGAGGTGGTTTGTTGGAGGTAAATTCTCTCATCTTTTGCTTATCTGAAAATTGTTTAATCCCTCCTTCAAATTTAAATGATAACCTTGCCAGATAGAGTGTTCTTGTTTCAAGGCCATTCTGCTTCATTGCATTAAATATATCATGCCACTCCCTTCTGGCCTGTAAGGTTTCTGTTGAGAAGTTTGATGTTGCCTGATGGGTTTTCCTTTGTATGTGATCTTTTTTCTCTCTCTAGCTGCTTTTAAAAGTCTGTCTTTATCCTTGATCTTTGCTATTTTAATTATTATATGTCTTGATATTGTCTTCCTTGGGTCCCTTATGTTGGGAGATCTGTGCACCTCCATGGCTTGAGAGATTATCTCCTTCCCCAGACTGGGGAAGTTTTCAACAATTACCTCCTCAATGACACTTTCTATCCCTTTTTCTCTCTCTTCTTTTTCTGGTACCCCTATAATGCGAATATTGTTCCGTTTGGATTGGTCACACAGTTCTCTCAATATTCTTTCATTCTTAGAGATTCTTTTTTCTCTCTGTGCCTCAGCTTCTTTGTATTCCTCTTCTCTAATTTCTATTCCATTTACCGTCTGTTCTACTACATCTAATCTGCTTTTAAATCCCTCCATTGTATGTTTCATTTCAGATATGGAATTTCTTAATGATTGAATCGCCAACTTAAATTTGTTCCTGAGTTCTTGAATATTTTTCTGTACCTCCATAAGCATGTTTATAATTTTTATTTTGAACTCTCTTTCAGGAAGATCAGTGAGTTCAGTTTCATTTGGCCCTCTTTCTAGGGTTTGTGAGATTTTGGTCTGAATCATGTTCTTTTGACATTTCATATTTCTGTGTGGTGCCCACTGGTGCGCAAAAGCTGCAGTCTCTGGAGCTGCTCAGCCCCTAGACTGAGCTTGGGGGTCATAGGGGAGTGGCGCTGGTGCCTCCATGGAGGAAAGAGCTGTTTCCTGATTCCCGTCTGCGGTGCCTGTCTCCAGTGTCAGAGCCCATGGGCCAAGCACACAGGCGTAAGCCTCTGTGCTTTGCGTCTCTAGCTGTTGTAGGTGTGGCCTCCCTCTCTCTGGCCTGATGCCAGCACAGTGACTGCCAGTTTGCAAACCGGTGCCGGCAGGCTAGAAGGAAGGTGCAGCTGGCTGCGTGTCACATTGGGAGGCCTCGGATCTGAGTAGGGGTCATGGGGATGGATCGCCTGAAGCTCCTCAAAGTTCCCAACCAGCTGGGCAGAGTGTGCCCAGACAACCTTGTCCAGCTCTCACTTCTCCCGCACAGCAAGCTCCGTGCAAACCCCACCCCTTCAGCAGCCCTCTCGCTGCTAGGAAGCCTCTCAGACTGCTTGCCTTTCCTCTGACTCAGAGCGGCGGATGTGGATCCCCTCCTCCACAAATGGCTGGAACATCAGTTTCTCAGGCACTCTGCTTGTCCGAGCTCCCCAACCTCCAGAGCACCACACACTATAGCTTTCTGTTCACAAAGCAGATCTCTAGGGCTAGGTGTTAAGCAGTCCCAGGCTTCCACCCCCTCTCCTGCTCCATTTCTCTTCCTCCCGCTGGTGAGCTGGGATGTGGGAAGGGCTTGGGCCCCACTGGATTAAGGCTTTTGTATGTTACCCTGTTTTGTGAGGTCTGCTCTATTCGTGAGGTGTGCATACATTCTGGTTCAGCCTTCTTTCTTGTTGCTGTCTTAAGGTTAGTTTTATTAATTAACTATATTTTTGTATTGTTTGTGGTTTGGGGAGGAGCTCTCCATCTCACCTCTCATACCACCAACTTGATCCTACTCTGTCTGTAATATTCTATTCATATGAGTTTTTTTCATAATCAATCTAGGGTGATAAAGGTCAGAATGGTAGATACCCTTGAGGGGGTACTTACTTAGATGGAGCACGAAGGAGCCTTCAGGAATGCTGGAAATGTTCTACATCTTGATCAGTATATAGATGTGCAAAAACTTACCAAACTGCACACTTAAGACTGGTGTTTTTTACTGTATTTAAAGTATACATACATTAAAAAAAATCTGAAAGAGGATAAAATGTTGCAGGAAAGAGGAGACAGTTGCTGGAAGGTTGTGTATGAAGTAAGAGGGGCCAGGATCCAGTGCATAGGTTGGTTGGCATGGTAGAAGTGCAGGGAATTATTCTTTCGATTGCTGTTATTTTCTCATTGGAAACAGGTAGTGGGTAAGAAGCTTAATGAAGAGGAGAGGAAAGAAGAGTGGGGGATCAAAGTGAAGAAAATTGGGAAAGAGCAATCTAGAATGGATATATCGGAGGATTTTTGGCAGTACTAAAAGCCTGAAGTACTTGGTGTGAACTTAAAGTGAGGCAAGTCAGTGCAGTTGTGTGTGTCCACATTCCCTCAATGCAGGCAGAGAGGTGACTCCACCCCAGTGAGGTGTTTGCTAGGAAAAGACAGTGGAAGGGGGCAAAGACACGGACATTGGGAGTGTATGCAAGGGAGTAAAAATCAGAGGAAAAGAAGATGGTCCATGTGGGAGGAGGAAAGGGGGCTGACAAATTGTTAGAGTTTCAATATTAGAGGAAAGGAGCTGAAAATATACTAAATGAGGAAAGGAGGAAGATTGAAATGAAGGTTACAGAGGAGGCAGTGCTTTTGGTGATAACAATCACTAAACATGAGGTTGGGAGGCTGAGGTTATATATTGGTAAGGCTAGCTGCTATAACAAACAACCCTAAATCTCAGTGGCTCAACACATAAGGTTTACTGCTTTCTCATGTTGTAATCCCATACTTGTTGATGACATGAGGGTGAGTCAGCTCCCTCCAGTCAGTCAGGTCCTAGGCTTTTTCCATAGCAGCTCAGACTCTAGGGCCATGCTTTCCAATACTGAGCACTTGAAATGTGACTTGTACAACTAAGAAACTGAATTTAAATTTTTATTGATGCTTAGCCAAAATATGGAAGCAACCTAAGTGTCCATCAGTAGATGAATGGATAAAGAAGATGTGGTACATATACACAATGGAATATTTTTCACCCCTAAGAAGAAGTCAATCCTACTGCTTGCAACAACATGGATGGAGCTAGAGGTTATTATGCTCAGTGAACAAGCCAAGCGGAGAAAGACAAGGACCAAATGATTTCACTCATCTGTGGAGTATAACAACAAAGCAAAACTGAAGGAACAAAGAAGACACAGAGTCCAAGAAAGGACTAGTGGTTACCAAAGGGAATGGGTTGGGAGGGTGGGTGAAGAGGGAGGAAGAAGGGGATTAAGAGGCATTATGTTTAGCACACATAATGTAAGTGGATCATGGGGAAGGCAGTATAGCACAGAGAAGACAAGTGGTGACTCTATAGCATCTTACTATGCTGATGGACAGTGCCTGCAATGGGGTGTTGGGGGGGGACCTGATAATATGGGTGAAGGTTGGAACCACAATGTTGCTCATGTGAAATCTTCATAAGATTGTATATCAATGATAACTTAATTTTAAAAATTCTATTTATGCTTAATTAATTTGAATTTTTGAAAGAATGTTTGGATTTCGGTATGTGCTTCTACTTTATGAAATTATAGTAGTCTCCCCTTACGCATGCAGGAGATGTTCCAAGACCCCCAGTGGATGCCTGAAACCATGGATAGTACCCAACCCTCTATATACTGTTTAATCCTATACATACATACCTATGATAAAACGTAATTTATAAATCAAGTACAGAGATTAACAACAATACCTAGTAATAGGACAATTAATAACAATATACTGTAATAAAAGTTATATGAATACGATCTTTCTCTCTCTTTCAAAATACCTGTTTGTACTGTATGCATACCCTCCTTCCTCGTTATGTGAGATGATAAAACACCTGCATGATGAGACAAAGTGAGGTGAAGGACATAGGCTTGGTGATGTAGCATTAACCTTCTGACAATATTGTCAGAAGGAAGATCATCTGCTTCTGGACTATGGTTGATCACCTTTAAGTGGGGACTAGCCCATATATTGTGCACATAAAATGTTTTTGATGGAAATTTAGCGTCTGAATTGATAAATGCTGCAACTGTAAAGTACACACCAGATTTCAAAGACTTACTATTTAAAAAACTATAAAAAACCTCATTAATAATTTTATATGATTACATGTTGAAATGATAATTTTTTAATATATTGGGTTAAATAAAACATGTTATTAAAATTATTTTTACTTGCTTCTTTTTGCATTTTTTGAAGCAGCTACTAGAAAGTTGAGAGTGCCTTACATTTCTATTGGACAGTGCTGTTCTAGGGCCTTGGAAGCCTCCAGTGGATCGTCAGCGTTTGACTGGCAGATAGTGAGATAGAGCAGAAGGGTACAAGAGCAGTTTCTGTATTCCTGTGCGTAGGACTCAGTCAGCAGGCCGCACCTAGCTATGAAGGAGGAGGGGAAATGTAGTCTGCCCAGGAGGGAGAAGAAACGGACTGGGGAGTAACAAGCACAGGCTGGTTAGATGGAAGAGATAACTGGATAGAGGTGTTTGGGGTGTAGGCAGGCAAGATTGTCCACATGGATTTTGAAATTACCATGTTAACTCAACAAAGAGGAATACTTAATAAATAAAGTCTGATAACATGTGCTTCAAAACGCAGAGCTTGTGAGGACAGAGGAACAATGATCTTGCAGCAGCAATCAGGAGAAATGAGGACACCTGTCCCTCCCCCAGATGGCATGCTGCAAGGTGTATAAGGGAGAGGAAAAACAGCCCCCTTCCTGAAAGGGTTTCTGGAGTAGTGTCTTTACCAGAGTGTGGAGTTCAGTGTGTGACCTTAGGCTAATTATTTAGCCATTCTGTTTGAGGTTTCCTTGTCTTAAAATAAGGATAATAATAATATTTATCTTAGAGGGTTGTTGTATTAAATACTACAGTATCTGCATGTAGAAATGACTATACAGAATAATAATCTAACCTTGTACTGAAAGTATATGATTTCTCCTTTGTTCGTATCTTCTTTCTCTGTGTATTTACTTTCCTTTGTGCCTTCATCAGGTCTTGCCCTCAGATGAAATGAAAGCAATCTCTTAGTTCTGTCCTTCTCTAGGACATAATTCACTAGCAAAAATCAACAGTTCCACGTAAATTCATGTTGCCATTCAGAAGAAATGACCACTTTGAGGTGATGTGAAGTTGATTAAATCTTAGACTATAGTTTGACAAAGGAACACACATTCCTTGTATAAATAGGATAAAAATCTCATTTTCAAGAGGAAAAAGCTTTGTGTGTGAAGAAAGAAGTCCTGGGAGAAGGGTGTGGCTGATTTCCAGATCATAGTTGATGAAATTGCATAGAGCCTTTTGCCTATTGCCTAACATGGACTTGGGTATAAATGGCAAAGTCGGGAGAGGTGTGTGGTAGCCCTCCCACTGTTCCATCTTTTTTTTCACACCATTTCCATAGCAGTGCCCAGAGAACAAATGGCTTCCATTAATGTTGTCTGTAATGGGATAACTAAGCAGGACCTCCTGGGCCCAAGAATTAAATTAGTGTTCTGTATTACTTTTGCTTTCCAGGGGGGACATCCCTCAAATCACTCTTCAAATTTCACACCAGAAACTAAAGATCTCATTAGACAATCCTCTGAAATGTGATTGCCAGGAGACAGGCGCTGGTCAAAGGTTCATGCTGGGAAAAGGGGTCAGGGATTCTTCTGAGCCTGGGGTGCCTAGATAAGAACAGGGAAACCCTGACAGTCAGTTGGGAAACTTCACCCTGTGCATAATTTTTTAAAAAGCTCTTATCCATTACTTGGTCTAAGAGAGGGGGAATCTGACCCATTGTGATGGTTTTGTGAGTTTCCGTCCATCAAGTAGGGTCTGCCAGGGCACCCCGCTGAGCAGTCAGGGGGTCTGCCATGACCCACCCTCTCTCACTGCTCCACACTGGAAACCACCAGCAAGTCCTGATTTTAAAAATCAGAACTGAATCCAAAAGTTTGAGGCATTTCCAAAATATGAAACATTTTTACCTATTAATTTTTCAAAAGTCTCATTTACATGGCGCTTCACAGCCCCTGCCCCTGAGTTTTCATGAGGCCCTGGAAGGAAGGTATTCTTGTCCTTACTTTACAGATGAGGGAGTTGAATCTCGGAGCCACTGCGTCTTTCCTGAGGTCACCTGGTGATAAGAACGGAGCAGAGACTGGGTCAAACTGGCCCTCTGATGGCAAGTCCCCATGCTCTCTGCCACCCTCTGTTGTGATTAAGAACTAAACTAAACCAAAATGAAATTAGGTCCTGCTTCGTCATGTAGCTAACTTTATCACAGAATCACTGTGCCCAGGGATTCAGAGGACATGGCACCTACCTTCTCTAGGCGCTGCAAGTCCAGTGCAGATGGGAGAAAACCATACAGGCTGCTCTGGTTTTTTGCACTGAGTATTTTCTTAACGATCCCTCTGTGTTACTGGTAACCTGTGGTGGGGGAGTTGGGCCGGGGGCTTTGGGCCTGATTATTAAACACATTCAAGATCCATCTATTCCCCCCCCCATGCTAAAAACCTCATAGTAATTCTCTATTACTTACAAAATCCCATCTAAAGTTTCACTTTGACCCACCAGTCAGAGCTGATTTCCTGAAATCATGTATAAAACTATCTGCCCCTCGCTCTGGTGCCCTCGGCCCTCTCAACCCCCAGCTTCAGACAATGAACTGCTTCTCAGACGTCAGGGCCTCATTCCAACCCCAACTCTTTCGGTGAAACTCCCCTGACCTCCGCAGCTGGAAGGGATTCCTCCCTCTTAGGAATCTCAGTAGTACTGAAGGTTTAATAGCTAACATTTATTGCCCCATCAGCTTATCAATAAATATTTGGTAACTCATGAGTATTCCTAAATGGATTGTAAATAACAGCAGAGATGTAACTAGTTCTTTACTTCCCCAACACAGTGTGTCTGTTTGATGGGGATAATGATTGATTGACCTATTTATTATCCCTTGGTATTTGCTGTTTGCCTTCCAAAGATTAATCTATTACCACCAGCTCAGGAGCAAGAGCTGGTAAAAACTGGCCATTTTTGCAATTAACAATGGTGATTCTTGGTTCCATCAAGGTGGTTCTTTCTGAGCTAATGGTGCCACTGGCCTGCCATTCTTTGGATTGTTATACGAAAGGAAAAATTGGTCTCTTTTGTTCACAAAGCACCTTTCTCAGGAAAATGGAGACCTGTAGCTATCTTCCTAGCTATCTGGCCCATGTTTCTCCCTTTTCTTTCCTCCAAATGTGTTATTATTTACTTATTTATAAATGTTCCCAACTGCCATATTAAAATATCTGATTTACATCCTTTCCAGTATCTTGGCCTTTTTAATTCCTTATCTGGCTAGTCAATGACTATTATGTTTCATTCATCTTTTTTAGTTGTGTTCAACAGAAAAGTTTTGTGTGGGGTAGCTGAGTCTGGGGAGGTCTCTTGCTGCGCATGAGGTGAAATCTCAACCTGGACAGGGGTTGGCGGTGGGGAGTTGCAGGTGGGGGTGGGCATGGAGGTTTTTGACTCTGATGGAGAAAGAATTCTCCACCAGGTCCAACGAGTGTAGGTAAAGAAGGAATTCATTAAAGCAAGAGTAGCAGCAAGTGGCAGCAGCTATGCAGGCAGCAGAGAGCAAGGAAGAACAGAGGGAGGAAAGGGAAGCTCACTGAACTCCAGCTCAATACAAGGCAAATCGCTTACCAACTCCTGAAGCCAGGGTCACCTGGCCTCCAGTGTCTGCCTGATCCGACCAGCATGGAAGCTAACCTCCTACCATCCCAGGATTTGGGGGAGCTTCAGGGCACCGGATGGAATGAGATTTGTTCTGAGAACTTCCCAAAGGCAAAGAAAGGAGATTTCCAGGCAGACTACTAAAGAGCAGGATGGTACAGCTGCAGTCTCATCTGGGTCACCCAGGAGATGGGGACGTGCAAGCCCAAATCAGAGATCTCAGTAGCCCTTCCCTGCTTATCTGGAATAGAACAGAGAGAGAGTGAAGACTTTTGCTTAAGTCTAGAAAATAGAACGAAATAGCAAAGTAACAAAGACGCTTACCACTGGAAGACCACAGAGACAAAACGCAGTTAAGTCGAGCAGTGAGAAGTCTTTATTTATAACAAAGTACGCACTTGAAGAAAGGAGAGTGCAGGTAACCTCAGGAGACATACTTAAAAGCTTAGGATTGTCTTTTAAAGCTTTCAAGAATGGGGCAAAGGGTGGGGGTCGGGGGTTCAGTAGACTTGACTCGTGGTCTTATGATGTCTGTCTCCAGTGAGAGACATTGTGTCACCATCCATAATCTGTTCTCTAGATATTCTGAAAGATAAACTCAATACAAGGAATTTCCTGATCCTGTTCTTCTCCAAGACAGTGGTTACCCTCAAGCACTGGGAACATCATTTAGAACTACTTGCCCTGCCTTAAGCTAGGGTAGGTTATTGTCTGATTACCATAAAATAAGTTAGTATTCTTACCTCCTAATTCCCTGATTTTTAAAAGGGAATCTTAGCTTTAAGATAGAGTCCCTCCTATTCTTACTTTACTTACATCTCAGCATTTTTCATCCTAGGCAGGAAAAATTAATCACGCTTGTCCCGTGTCCCTGCCCTACCTCAGTTAGATCTCTTAAATTATTACAATATTGAATACAACACAACAGTCATGGTGACAACCAAAAATATTTCCAGATATTGTCAAAATGTCCCCTGGGGAGCAAAACTACCCCAGTTGAGAGCCACCTTTCCACTGATTTACTGAGTACAATCACTTGGCTTCCTTTGTTTTTCCCTTGTTTCTGTTTCCCCATATGAAGGATTCTACTAGAATTAGGAATTGCTTTAAAAACAATTTGACATCAAAAAGAGAAATCACAGTGTGGATCGACCCTGGCATGGGAGGCCAGAGCAATTTCCGTGGAGGCTTTGGCAGTGGTGGCCAGGGTGGAGGCTGGCTGCAGTCAGCGTGCTCACGGAGGCAAGGCCGAGGACAGGGAGTGGATCCCCGTCACCAAGCTGGGCCGCCTGGTCAGGGGTCACTGGAGGAGATCCATCTCTTCTCCCCACCCATCAGGGAGTCTGAAATCATTGACTTTTTCCTGGGGGCATCTCTCAAGGATGAGGTTTTGAAGGTTATGCCTGTGCAAAAGCAGACCTGAGCTGGCCAGCAGGCTGGGTTCAAGGCATTTGTCGCCACTGGGGATTACAATGGACATGTTGACCTGGGTGTTCGGTGCTTCAAAGAGGTAGCCACTGCCATCTGTGGGGTCATCGCCCTGGCCAAGCTCCCCATTGTCCCTGTGCAGGAAGGCTACTGGAGGAACAAAGCTGGCAAGCCTCACGCTCTCCCTTGCCCCTCACACTGACTGGCCGCTGTGGCTCTGGGCTGGTGCACCTCATTCCTGCCCCAGGGGCACTGGTACCATCTCTGCCCCTGTGCCCAAGAAGCTGCTGCTGACGGCAGGTGTTGATGACTGCTACACCTCACCCAGGGGCTGCACGGTCGCCTGGGGAGCTTTGCCAAGGCCACCTTTGATGCCATCTCCAAGACCTATAGCTATCTCACCCCTGACCTCTGGAAAGAGACTGTGTCCGCCAAGTTTCTGTATCAGGAATTCACTGACCATCTTGTAAAGCCACACCAGTGTCTCTGTGCAGAGGACCCAGGCTTCAGCTGTGGCCACCACATAGTTTACTACAGGAAAAATAAATGGAATTAAATTGCCTACTAAAAAGAAGAAAGGAATGGAAAGGAAGGAAGGAAGGTAGGAAGGAAGGAAGGAAGGAAGAAATGGATAACTAAAGGAAAAGAATTAAACACTTATCCTGCCTTTCAGGTAAACCTCTGTTACAGAAACCAAATGGCTCCATTTGAGAAGGGAAAGCTCTACTTTACAGAAGAATCATTTTATAGTCCCTAATGAAAAGATTGATTCAGGCAAGGATTATCAAATGATGTTAAAACCTCTATGATGGGGTACCAGTTATTCATATGGTGCCAAAGTGAGAGCATTTGGGTTACTTTCTGGCCACAAGAGATAAAAACATAACTGTATGACGGAGAAATCGGGCTATTCCTAGGGGTCCGCTATCCTGGTAGCGTCACTAATGCTATGTTAACCAGCTCTTATGTGTCTTCTGAGGTGGTACAATATAAAGTACAACGTCAAATATATTGCATTCTAGCCAAAAATGTTTAACTTGAATCTAACCAAATGTTTCTTTCTCACTTATTTACACTAAATAGAGAGGATATAGGGGCAAGCTGGACACAATATGGGGAAACAAACAAATCTAAAAAGTAGCACACTCTTTGAGGCAATGCCCTGGGCTCTTCAACAAATCAGTGTAATAAAAAAAGGGACCGGGTTAAAAGAGAGTTTAAAAACAACAAAAATGGAACATGTGGTTCTTGTTTGGTTCATGGTTTTTGCAAACCAGCTACAAAAGACATTTTGGGGGTAGAGGAAGAAATTCAAATATGTATTAAATATGAAATAATATTAAGAAAACATCATTAATCTTGTTAGATGTGAAAATGTCATTTTGGGCCATATAGGAAGATGTTTTTATTCTTTAGAAATGCATATTGAAGTATTTAAGGCTTTATTAGGAGTTTTTGGTTTTCTTTCTTTACTTATTTTTTATATGTTTTTGCCCTATTGGCTCCGTTTCTTGGGAGAACCCTAATATGCTCACTCTGCTTGCTTGTCTCCTTCCTGCTCTCTCAAGGTCCTGCCTCCTAAAACGTGGCACCTGCCTCGTCCCTGCCGTGGGAAATGGACCCAATTCTGGCTCTTCCTTGCCTGCCTTGGCCGAAGGCTAATATTCTGCCCAGCCCTGTCCTGCCTTTCAAAGCTGTGCCCGTGTCTCAGTAAGATAGAAGTTCTCATCCCTGACCTTCTCTCACCTTGACGCAGGTGTGGTCCTTGTTGATCCTAGGTCCTGGGTGTTCCTAGCTCTCCAGTTGCTTTCCTGCATTCCTGTGAACTACACACCAAGGTGTGTTATCACTGTGTGTGTGTGTGCCTGTTGGTTGAGAACACCCAACAGGCCATGTCATTCTTGAGCCAGAATGAGCTAACACAGTATAAGGAAGTCTCCCCTTCTCTGTATCAAGAGTTACAGAGATTTATTTCTCATTCACACTGCATCACCATCCCAGATCAGCTGCCAGTCTCTGGTCATCTTCAAACTGGTTTGCAGGCAAAGGAGCAGCCCTGTCTAGGACATTGTTGTAGAAGGACAATAAAGACAGTGGAACTACACTGTGATTCAAAATTTCCACTATTATTTTATTGGCTGAAGCAAGTCACATGGCCAAATCTGGCATCAGTTGGGTAGGGAGATAGAATGCTCCTACAGAATGGGGCAGGAGAATAATTTAGAAATCAGTGCCAACGAGAACAAAGCATCTCAGACTCTGAGGCATAACAAAATTGTTCCTCAAGGAGCAAATTGTAATGTTAAATCTACCGTTAGAAAGCAAGAAAGAATGAAGAGAAACGAACTTAGCTTTCAACTGTAGAAGCTAGAAAATAAACATGTAAACCAAAGAAAGTAGAAGGAAGGAATTAATAAAGATAATATAGATAATATGAGATAGAAAACCAAAAACAATACTTAAATTCTATGTTTTGACAAGATCAAAACAAAGAAAGCCTTTGGCAAGTATGATCCAGAAAAAGAAAAAAGACACAAAGTTAGGAATGAAAACAGGATTCAGAGATCTAAATTAAAAAAAAAATGCTATGTACAAACTTTATTCCAATGACATTAAAAATCCAGACCTTGGAGAATGACTTTCCAGAAAATGATAAATTGCCGAAATTGACTCAAGAATAGAAAGCCTGAACTTATCAATAATAGCATAAGAAATAGGTAGACAAAGATGTACCTTCCAAAAAGAAAACAAATCCATATGGCCCATAAGGTTGAGTAGAACCAAGACTTCAAGGAGGAGATAAACTTCATATAATATGAAATGTTCCAATGCTTAGTAATAGGTGGAACGTTTATTAGTAGCAGATTATCACTTTTCAGCTAAAGATACTACATTCTGGTCAAGATACAAATTCTGGTCCGTGAGATGAAAGAAGAGGGAAAGAGGGGCATGTGCTTTTGGGAAAGGTATTCTTCACTGAAAGAGAGAGAAGTGTGAGGAGGCTCTACTCCTCCCTCCCTGCTTGGGGACAGTCCCTGTAGGTCAGCTGCAGCTCTCTTGTGACCTGAGAGAACACATGGTTGACCCACTGAGAATGAGATGGGAAGGTTTTGGATTCTTTATGATGTTACTAAGCACTGAACCAACTCTGGGATCTCCTAGATGAGAAAAATACATGCTTGTTGTAAAAACCACTCTCTGATATTTTTGTTACTGTTAGCTGAAAACACCCTAACTAAAATATGTGAACTCTTTCAAACTTTTACAGCATAAATACCCCAGCTAATATCAATGGTTTCAGAGCCCAGAAAAAGGTCAAGAGCTTTACAGTTCATTTTGCTGTGTTGGTTTGGCAGAATCTTGATATCACAACTAGATCATTTCATATACCACTTCTAAAGGAAAATTTTTCCCTTTAAATCCTATACTGCAAATTGGTCTGTTGAACCATTTCTGTGATAAAATAGTGACAGAAACCCCTGTCTTTAAGATGCCCCAGACAAATTCTTATCTGCAAAGTTGCAACACATTTCCTTTTTTTATGCCAAGATAACTTAAGAGACAAAATAAAATATATCAATGTTTTTTCCCCCTCTGGTTTTAACTAGCGAGGTAATAATGGCAATTGTTATGACTATGATTCTTAATTCTTAAGCTTCTGATCACCTGTAAAAACTAAAATGGGATTGTTAACCAGATGGGTGTTACAGCAGGTTCACATTTTATTGAAATCTTTGTACTGGTTGGTACCATGTCACCCTGATGTTTAAGCTTTCTCTTGCTCATGTTATGAGGTGTTAGGTGATTGACCTGTTTACTCAGCCCATCTTGAGTGTGTTCCTACCAGCTGATGAAATTCTACATTAGCAAGGGAATAAGTTGTTTTCAGTGAGATTCAGGGCATTCAATACATTTAATAGCTCAGGTGTGGAATGTTCTGCTTACTAAAGATAAAAAAATTAAAACTAAGTAAAATAAAACACAGGCCTCAAATGAAACTATTAACACTCTTACGCCTGTGGTAGGTGAGTGATTCCATGCCAAGGAGGGGTGCTATATATATATATATATGTGGATGACTCAGGCATAGTTTAGGACTCAAGGTCAGACAAATATAGCTGCTGGAGGGAACAGAGGGCAATAACCTCACTGAGGAACAAGGAGGGAAATGCAGTAACGAAGAACTCAGGAACAGAGCAAGGGTCAGCCAAGAACAAGAAGGTGGGCAGATACTCGGTTACTAGAAGCCTGGAAATCAAGGTCAGGGCAGTGGCAGGAACAAACAAGACCAACTCTGTCCTGAGCCAGTGAGCTTCCTGTCAGGGCTGTGCAGGTCTCCTGCCTACAAGCATCGTCCCTAGAGTAAGAGGCAGTGCCGAGCCCACAGGTGGGAGGTGAAGGTAGTTCAGAGCCAAGCCAAAGCTCTGAAAGAAGTTTTACACCAGACAAATGAACTGCTCCTAGGATTTCAACTGCAGTCAGAAAAGGTTGGCAAGCTCCTGTTATGAGGAGAAGGCCCAATTATCTCCTATGTCTAAAACAAGATGACTCTGGAAATATGAAGACAAGTCTTCAGTGTGTGTAAACTCCCTTTCATTCCCCAAGTGAACTCCACGAATCAAAAGCACATTCACTTAAGAAGCCTGGCTCATCCAAGAAGTCCAAAGTGCCTGAAAAACATCACCTCACTAAGCCCCTGTTACAAAGACTTGCAAGTAAACTTTGCCCTCAATTCCAAAGTAATAAGGATCAGCTCCATTTGTGAATCTAGGGAACACAAAAGGAAGTTAAGCTCTGCTGGCATTAGCTTGTTTGAGAGAATCCATCCCTAAAGGCCACAGGTAGTGAGTGATGTGTCAGCTCAGAAGCCATGCTCTTGGGGGATGTCCTGCAGAAGAGAATCATGGGGTCAGGGTGGGGATTAAAGCTTGCATTCGAGTATTCTCCTGGCCAACGTGCATTTTTCTTAGAAATAAGATCCTACCTTTCTACTGTACTGCCATTTTCTCCTTCAACAACACGCAGCAGACTTCCACTAAAATATTTACTGTAGATAGTCTGATCTTGGGAAGAATCAAAGGATGTTTTCTACCATTTTGCCTAGTTGGGTCAGAATTTCTACTGTTGTCTTTTTTTTTTTTATCATTAATTTACAATTACATGTGCAATATTACGGTTATTAAACTACCCCTTCATCAGGTCCCCCCCACCAACCCTATTACAGTCACTGTCCATCAGCGTAGTGAGATGCTATAGAATCACTACTTGTGTTCTCTGAGTTGTACTGCCCACCCCGTGCCCCGCCAACATTACATCTGCTAATCGTAATGCCCCTTTTTCCCTCTTATCCCTCCCTTCCCGCCCATTTTCCGCAGTCCCTTTCCCTTTGGTAACTATTAGTCCGTTCTTGGGTTCTGTGAGTCTGCTGCTGTTTTGTTCCTTCAGTATTTTTTCTTTGTTCTTATACTCCACATATGAGTGAAATCATTTGATACTTGTCTTTTTCGGCTTGGCTTATTTCACTGAGCATAATACCCTCTAGCTCCATCCATGTTGTTGCAAATGGTAGGATTTGTTTTCTTCTTCTGGCTGAATAATATTCCATTGTGTATATGTACCACCTCTTCTTTATCCATTGATCTACTGATGGACACTTAGGTTGCTTCCATTTCTTGCCTATTGTAAATAGTGCTGCAATAAACATAGGGGTGCATCTGTCCTTTTCAAATTGGGCTGCTGCGTTCTTAGGGTAAATTCCTAGGAGTGGAATTCCTGGGTCAAATGGTATTTCTATTTTGAGTTTTTTGAGGAACCTCCATACTGCTTTCCACAATGGTTGAACTAATTTGCAGTCCCACCAGCAGTGTAGGAGGGTTCCATTTTCTCCACATCCTTGGCAACATTTGTTGTTGTTTGTGTTTTGGATGTTGGCCATCCTCACTGGTGTGAGGTGATATCTCATTGTGGTTTTAATCTGCATTTCTCTGATGATTAGCGATGTGGAGCATCTTTTCATGTGCCTGTTGGCCATCTGAATTTCTTCTTTGGAGAAGTGTCTATTCATGTCCTCTGCCCATTTCTTAATTGGATTATTTGCTTTTCTGTTTGTTAAGGTGCATGAGTTCTTTATATATTTTGGATGTCAACCCTTATCAGATACGTCATTTATGAATATATTCTCCCATACTGTAGGATGTCTTTTTGTTCTACTGATGGTGTCCTTTGCTGTACAGAAGCTTTTCAGCTTGATATAGTCCCACTTGTTCATTTTTGCTTTTGTTTCCCTTGCCCGGGGAGATATGTTCATGAAGAAGTTGCTCATGTTTATGTCCAAGAGATTTTTGCCTATGTTTTTTCTAAGAGTTTTATGGTTTCATGACTTACATTCAGGTCTTTGATCCACCTTGAGTTTACCTTTGTGTATGGGGCTAGACAGTAGTCCAGTTTCATTCTCTTACATGTAGCTGTCCAGTTTTTCCAACACCAGCTGCTGAAGAGGCTGTCATCTCCCCATTGTATATCCAAGGCTCCTTTATCAAATATTAATTGACTGTATATGTTTGGGTTAATGTTTGGATTTTCTATTCTGTTCCACTGGTCTGTGGGTCTGTTTTTGTGCCAATATCAAATTGTCTTGATTACTGTGGCTTTGTAGTAGAGCTTGAAGTCAGGGAGTGTAATTCCCCCTGTTTTATTCCTCCTTCTCAGGATTGCTTTGGCTATTCGGGGTCTTTTGTGGTTCCATATGAATTTTAGAATTATTTGTTCCAGTTCATTGAAGAAAGCTGTTGGTAGTTTGATAGGGATTGCATTGAATCTGTAGATTGCTTTAGGTAGTATAGCCATTTTGACAATATTTATTCTTCCTAGCCAAGAGCATGGGATGCATTTCCATTTGTTAGTGTCCTCTTTAATTTCTCTTAGGAGTGTCTTGTAGTTTTCAGAGTACAGGTCTTTCACTTCCTTCGTTAGGTTTATTCCTAGGTATTTTATTCTTTTTGATGCAATTGTGAATGGAATTGTTTTTCTGATTTCTCTTTCTGTTAGTTCATCATTAGTGTATAGGAAAGCAACAGATTTCTGTGTGTTAATTTTGTATCCTGCAACTTTGCTGAATTCAGATATTAGTTCTAGTAGTTTTGGAGTGGAGTCTTTAGGGTTTTTTATGTACAGTATCATGTCATCTGCAAATAGTGACAATTTGACTTCTTCTTTACCAATCTGGATGCCTTGTATGTCTTTGTTTGTCTGATTGCTGTGGCTAGGACCTCCAGTACTATGTTGAATAACAGTGGAGAGAGTGGGCATCCCTGTCTTGTTCCCGATCTTAGATGAAAAGCTTTCAGCGTCTCGCCGTTAAGTATGATGTTAGCTGTGGGTTTGTCATATATGGCCTTTATGATGTTGAGGTACTTGCCGTCTATACCCATTTTGTTGAGAGTTTTAATCATGCATGGACGTTGAATTTTGTCAAATGCTTTTTCAGCATCTATGGAGATGATCATGTGGTTTTTGTTCTTCTTTTTGTTGATGTGGTGGATGATGTTGATGGATTTTCGAATGTTGTACCATCCTTGCATCCCTGGGATGAATCCCACTTGATCATGGTGTATGATCCTCTTGATGTATTTTTTGAATTCGGTTTGCTAATATTTTGTTGAGTATTTTTGCATCTATGTTCATCAGGAATATTGGTCTGTAATTTTCTTTTTTGGTGAGGTCTTTGCCCGGTTTTGGTATTAGAGTGATGCTGGCTTCATAGAATGAGTTTGGAAGTATTCCCTCCTCTTCTATTTTTTGGAAAACTTTAGGAGAATGGGTGTTATTTCTTCTCTATATGTCTGGTAGAATTCAGAGG